>CAOLHI010001049.1:0-450932 GCA_948474755.1 Ctenosaura bakeri
TTTACAAAAACAGTTGCTAATGCTGATTATGTTACAATCATAGCCTAATGTAGTTGTAGCTTTAAAAAAGAGGAATTAATGACAATAAATAGTTATTCAGAATCTCCTTATTAGGTTCTTTCAAGCTTAGGTTCAAGCTCCCACTCCCTTCTCCCTTGTTGTCTCTGTTCATACATATCTCATCATTCATACAGATCTCTCTCTGTATCAAATGAGTACATCTTTGGAGACTAACCACAGCAGCCAACATTCACATGTCACAAGAAGCAGGGCCTTCAAAAGCAGCTGTAAATACAGAGGATATTTCCATTTTATAAAGAACTTCATCTGGTAATTCGTGCAGACCGAAACACAGTTATAGGAGTCTGCAGAAGAAAAATTGGCAAGCTTGCATACAAGGTTTGAAATTCATTTGAGACATTTATCCCCATGTCCTTTAATCTTTTCCTGGTTTACAGTTTATCAGGCTTACATTTAAAAAAAACCTCCTTTTTGTTACATGCATTGCAAAGGCATTTCCTCTCAAGAAAGATGAAGCTCTTCACCCTTTTTCCTTTTTTGTTTTCCCTTTTGAAAAAAAAATCCTCCCCACAAAGAAAACTTGCAAGGGCTGCATCTTTTTCCCCCTAAGCAACTTCCTTTTTGTAATGCTAAAAACATATGTTGTATAGCTTAGTTTTGTACCAAGATGTTAGCTCTTTTTCCAATGATTACTTTTTAAACAGCTACTAGGCTGTAGCCAGTCCAAACTGAGCATGGCCTGAGTCCGGACTGGAGTACATTTTGTCTTTCTGGAGAAGCAAAGAACCCCTGCTGAAGAAGTAAAAAATTGGTGCAACCCAGATTCCTGGGCAGCCCATTGTAAGCTCTGGAGGAGAAGGAGCTATAGTTACTCCCACATTCATTCATTCATTCATTCATTCATTCATTCATTCATTTATTTATTTATTTATTTATTTATTTTCATTGAGACTGTCTGGAGCAAGTGTTTCCATTCTGTAAAGATGATTTGAAGGATGTGCGACTTCTGCCTTGTTAACTGCATTTTCTCTGCATCCACGCATCATGCTCCACAGAGATTCCTCCTTTTGTTTTAAGGCCAGTCAACCACTGATTAATGTGGACAAAACTCGGTGGAGAGCAGTGTTTCCTAATGTAGCCATGTTGGCTTGGGTTTATAGCAGTTGTAGCCTAACACAAGACTACTGGCATATAGTCCATTGATGTAGGCTCAAGTTGGTTGATTCAGACTCAAGTCGGACTTAAGTCACCTCGGTGACTCAACTTGGACTCGACTCGACAATAAATGATACACTGCTTCAACTCGACTCATGACTTGTATATTTTTAGTGACTGACTTGCTGCCCTCGGTTCAGTAACATAACACATTCATCAAGAAATCTTGTGACTTTGAACAACGCTTCCATCTCTTTTTGCCTACTAGTCACATGACTATCTGTTTCAAGCCCAAAGTGTGGACACATTTCTTAGAAGGGAACAGCAAATGGGTTAGGCAATGGGCTTGAAGCAGGCTTGAAATCTGTTCAGCTGCATATCAAAGGAGCCTTCTCAAAATTTTCCTAAGAGCCAAAGGCTAGACTCACCCCCAGAGCATATGATGCGTTTCCCAAAAGGGAATGGCAAGTGTGTTATACAATGGGCTTGAGGAGGAAAAATTCTTCCTTCTAAAGCTTTTGAAGATTCAGTAATGGGCAGTAAGAAGGATCCTATTCCCCACTTCTGAAAATCCTCCAGCTTCAGAAATGAGAAGTAAGAAGGATACTACTCCCCACTTCTGAAGCTGCAGATAGCAAAATCACAAATGCAGAGGCCCTACTCTGCTTAAATTGTTAAAACTGACCTTATTTGACTCTGAACAGAAATTTTGGAATATTGGTTGGGGCATAAAGTTGGCTCCCAGACTTGAGACTTGAAGGTAGAGACTTGAGACTTGACTTGAGACTTGGAGTAAAAGACTTAAATACGTCACTGGTACAGCCCCTACAAGTGAGAATTATGCCCTTAAAATGCAATTTCCCTTCACTCTTCAAATTTCTAGCATTGCAAGAAGTGAAATACTGAAATTGTTCATACATATAATTCCTATATTTTCTGTGTTGACTTTCCCTTTGGAATTTGTCTTCGTTTCTTGTGATGCCTAAACTGTATTTCTAAATGTTCAACTGCAGTATATACCAAAGCTGGAAATTTAAGGACTGAAGGAGCATTTTATTTGGTGAGATGGCAATGCCCTCATTCTTCCCAACCTGTGCTCTGCTAACACCACCTGATAGCACCATATAAGGTCTACTACATAGAGTACCTTAGCCAGTGTTCTACAAAGGGATGCTGCTGGCTTCAGGTCTGGCCCAATCCAACAGGCTGTACCAGCTGGATGAAAATTGCTGTGCAACTCGAGATTGCTAGCACTAGCCACTGGCACATTAACTCACAAAGAACAAATATATATATGCAAGGATGACCATCAAGGAAGACTATAGTTTGGGGAATGTACCAAGTCAAACTTCCGTTGCCTGTGGCCAATTGGCTTTTTCCTGTTCTCCCTTGCCCCTCATTACTTTTCTCTTTAGTGTGAATTTATATTGGCCACAGGAGATGCTTTTATCCAAGACAATTCAGTGCAAGCTAGGTCATGTTAAATATACTTGCACATTTATAACATCTATATTGCAGACTGACCACTTGTGACTTCTTCATGATCAAGCTACACAATACACACTATCTCCCATCAACAGGGGTTAGATATGCTACTTTCTCATTTATTGATCCAATTGTGTGTTCATATGAGAACAGTCACCAATAAGGGCTACAAGGGTTGTATTACTGGGTTGCTAAAGCTACTAAAAGTGCTCACTGAATAATATACAAAATGCTACCAAAAGTTCTCACTAAATTATATGCAAAACTTATTCATCTGTCACCAAGCACATGTATAAAACTTGGAAACATAATCAGATATTTCTCTGTTTCCTTTTTCAGCATATCTGGTTATGAAAGGATTCTGTTGCATGTTTTGAAAAGCTTTCTGCTCTTGGGTTATGCCAAGCTCATCTAGTTCTGTGGTGATATAAAATGTATGGAAATTTGGTAGTAACTCAAGCAGCGGTAACTGCTTGCATCTATTTACCTGTTCTAAACCAATACTCTGATGGCTAAACTGAAAGATAGTGTAAAAGATATCAGTCAGTCAGTGTACCACCATAGTTTTCAATATTTGCTGCATGAGAGAGAGTTGGTGATGACATTTAAGGGAATGGGTCATAGCCCAATGGTAGAACACATGCTTTACATGAATATGTTATTAGGAAGTGTCAGAAATAAGTACAAGATCTCTCAAGTACAGTACAGGCATAGCCCAGTTAACAAAGACCCTTTCCGCACCGGCCTATTAAAACAGTGCAGAGCAACCTCCAACGGAGATCTTCTGCACTGTGGAGTAGACTGGGGAGGACTACTTTTCATAGTTCTGCACCTCAGTCCACTCTGGAGCGTCCAGAACTGGTCATGCAGTGTGCTTTTTGAAAACCTCTTTTAAGAGGTTTTTTAAAAGTACAGAGCACGTGACCCCGTGTCGCTCTGTCTCTGCGCTCCGGTGCAGATTTGCAGGCGCGCACTAGTGGCTGGATTTAGGCTGGCAAGCTTCTCCGGTTGGTGGAGAGCCTCCACCAACCAGAAGCTGCCATTTTGGATGCCGGAGCAGTGTGGAGCGACGAGCTCGCACTGCTCCTCATCCCGACAGACTCACTTGGACGCTGAAGAAGTCTGGTGAGTCCCATTTTTGCGCGGTTCCTTTCTCACGTGTGGAAAGCACCAAAGCCTCTGACAAAGAAGCTCCTTTTACAAAGTTTTTTTTATGCCTGCTTAGTCCACCTTTTTCTTCATCATCTGTCTACGTGGAAGGTCTTTAGCAGAATTAACACTGGGAACATATTGAAGGAGAGCTGGCAAAACAGATATATGGATAACTGTGGATGACTGCACTAGCAGTTGATTAGGTCAGATGAACTTTGGGATCCCCCAGCTTCCCCATAAAACCTATGCAGTCACTTTGAGCTAACTGCAGCTTCCTAATTTAAACTACTTCACAGGACTGTCCTTAGGATAAAAAGGCAGTCTCTATCTACATACCAAAAAGGTATTGTATTCTATTCACTGCTCAGCCACTTTGACTGGTTGCTGTGATACTCTGGAGAAAACATCCACTACCTTAAAGGGTAGCAGGTAGCTGCCTAGCCTCCTTGACAGGAAATTTCATGAATGATTTACTCTGGGATCACACTGGCTGGTGACAGGAGAAGGATGGGACCATGATGACATCTTGCAGAAGTGTCATCACGGTCCCACTTCTCTCCCATCCCCATGCCGGGTTGCTGGTCTCCTGCAGAAAGGGCCCAAGATTCCAGCCCTCCAATAAGGTACTTCATTTAAAATAAGGGACAATTCATAACACTAAAAGGACTAGGTTTCAGGCCTTCAAATAAGAGACATCCTTTATCATTAGGAACATTTGGCAACTCCACATGTGAAAAAAAAAGTGATTTTCTTTGTGTATTCTCTATACATGTCTCTAATGAGTACAGATCAGATTTCTTTATGCTGACCCTGTAGCATCTGCCTCTGCTAGCTCCCTTTCCAGGGTAATCTGAAACTTTTGCTCTAAAGAAACCAAACCCAAAGGGTGTTCACCCCTGGCTCCTCTTCATCTTGGAAAGAAGTGACTAGTGGAGTGTCACAGGTTTCTGTTCTGGGCACAGTGCTATTCAACATCTTTATCAATGACCTGGATGAAGGAAGAGAAGGCATTCTTATCAAGTTTGCAACAGAGACAATGTAATGTAAGGTACTATGCTTGGGCAGAAAACAAAATGAAATACACAGATATAAGATGGATGACACCTGGCTTGACAACAATACATGCGAAAGGGACCTAGGAGTCTTAGTACACCACTAGCTGAACATGAGTCAGTAGTGTGCCATGACAGTTAAAAAAGACAAGTCAATTCTAGGCTACATCAATAGAAGTATAGTGTCTAGGTCAAAGGAAGTAATAGTATCACTCTATTCTGTTTTGGTCAGACCCCACCTGAAAACTCTGTCCAGTTTTGGGCACCGCAGTTAAGGCAGGATATTGACAAGCTAGAACATGTCCAGAGAAGGAGAAGGGTGACCAAAATGGTAAAAGGTCCATCAAAATGGTAAATGGTAAATTCCATCTAAACATTAGGAAGAATATCCTGATGGTAAGAGTAGTTTGACAGTGAAATACACTGCCTGAGAACGTCATGGTTTTTAAACAGAGGCTGAATGGCCATCTGTCAGCCGTGCTTTAATCATGTATTCCTACATGGCAGAGGGTTGGACTCAATGGCCCCTGTGGTCTCTTCCAGCTCTATGATTCTATGATTCTAAAGGCATTTTTCTGTAGTATATCTTCCTTCTGATGGTGAGGGGCGAAGTGGAGACTTGGGCCCTTTTCGCACGGGCTTTCTGTCATGCGACAGCCCTGTGAGCCTCGCGGGAGTGGGAGCGTCGCTCTGCACGACGCACTCCCACTTCTGCCGCGCTCACGGGGCTGCAGCGGTGCGAGCGCGGATTTTTTTATTTTTGCCTCAAAGCGAAAATCACCCACGCTCACGCAACGCTTCTGGCACTCACGTGCACTTACCTCCTGTGCGGAGCGTCAGGAAGGCGGCCGGGTCGCGCTTCCTTCCCTCCACCCCTGCGGAAGGAAGGAAGGGGCGCTAGCGCAACGGACGCGACAGCCTCCTGCTTCGCGCGCGCGGGGGGGACGGACGCACAGCCTCCTGCTTTGCGCGGGGGGGCGGACGCGACAGCCTCCTGCTTCATGCAGGGGAGGGCGGCTTGAGCGAGAAGCCTTCTCTGGGAGGCTGCCACTTCCCCCCTCCTTATTTCGCCTGCGGAAGGAAGGAGGGGGAAGCGGCAGCCTCCCGGAGAAGGCTTCTCGCGCGAGCTGCCCTACCCCGCTCGCGCGAGAAGCCTCAATGCGAAAAGGGCCTTGTATAGCACAGAGTTGACCAAATTAGGTCCCAGGTAGTCAACCTGCAGTATGGGTGCTATAGGCAAGTCTAGCTATGATTTTCCCCCTCTGAAAAACCAAAAATAAGTTATTCCTTCATTGGAAAGAAACAGATTCTCTGGCTATCACCTTAAGAATATCTGCCATATGTGTTGAGCTTCCTTGTTCTGAGTGCTGTATTACAAATATTACCTTTATCAAACACATTTTTTTAAAAAGTAAGAATCATGTGTTTGAACATTCAGTTGTAAAATGGATCCCAAAGTAAGAGTAAAAAGAAATATGGCTGCTTGGCAAAGTAGAAAGTATGCCTTGCCAAGTATAGTTACTTTCAACTAGGCCCCACTGCTCACAGAGTAATTACATTCCACTGCTTTGCAATGAAGGTGATAGAATTCTAAACCACACTGCAGATGACCAAAGAAATGTAGGGACTTACAGGTCTGAATGCATTAAAAGCAGCAATAACGACATTAAAAGCTTTCTTCATGTATTGAACTAGGACAGAGAAAGAGGTGCCCTAAACCTTCCTCCCTGTTGTGTTCATTTACTAATCAAAAACGTTTTTCAAATGTATGACACCAAGCTGTAGTTTGAAAACAGATCCAGTGGACCCTCTGTATCTGCATGGGTTCCATTCCAGGAACCCCTGCAAATAAGGAAAAACACAAATGTTTATGCCCCATAATACGTGTGTGATGCTCCAATGCATCTTTGTGCATGTTCAGCACTATTTTAGGTATAGTGTACAATGTTCCACAGTTGCTCAAAATCACAGATCCAGAGGTCGCAAGTAAGGAGGGCCCACTGTGCAGGCTGGAACTTTACCATTGCAATATCATTGTGCAGTCATGGTTCTAAATTGTGTGGAAACTATCTATTCATTCATTCATTCATTCATTCATTCATTCATTTAAAGTATGATAACTGGCACTTGTATCTCTGTATCATTTCTCAGCCCAGTTCTGCTTCTGTCCAGACCTTCATACAAAGATCTGAAGGGAAAGTCTAAGCATGTTCAGCATTACTAAGATTCCTAGTTACAGACAACCTTCTGAATACCCTCAGGTGGACACCCTAAGAACTTCCTTACAGCTAATATGCAAAGAATTGAGCATGGAGCAAGCTAAGGTTGGAAGTGTTACTTTCTTAAAACTACAACTTCCAGAACCACATACCCAATGGCTGTGTTGACTACGAAAGTTGGGGAGTTGTTATTTTTAAAAAGTAACACACACACCCACACCCACTAAGCTCTGGAAGCAAACAGGGCCAATGCATGGAGTAGGGTCAATGCAGCTCTGCCTCTTCTTCATGCATTATACCAACACATTTTGAAATAATGCTTGTCTAGGGCTTCTTTGTTACTTCGGTTAGTTTTATGTGAAATTGCCACTGAGACCTCTTTGTCTGTTATCCTGGCATGGCTCTTTACTGCACTACCAAAGCAACTGAGCCTTATCAAAGGAACTCATCCTATGGCACCTATCCATGTGTGTCTTGAACCTCACAGAAGCTGATACAATAGAAAATACAGATTCCTTTTATATGACAGAAACCTAATGGGTTAATGGGCTGGTGGCTACCCTGCACATGGGTATTCCATCATGTTTTGTTTGTCACTGTCATTTGTTTATATCATTTTATTTGTTTACATCTGCAAAATATTGAATAATACATGGTAGATTAATTTAAATAAAGAAACAAGCATCAAAGACAATTTGTTGTTAATTGCTATCAAGCTGACTTCTACTTACAGAAACCCTATGAATAAGAAACTGTAAGTCACTATCATCTGCAGTGTCTTCCTCTTTTCCTACTTTCCTTCCACTTTTCCAAGCATTACTGTCTTTTTTAGTGAGTCACATCTTCTCATTTTCTCTTCTCAAGAAACTTTCTGTATGCATTTATTTATTTAATCTATAGCCTCAAATCTAACAGTAACCAAAACTAACAGGGTTGCTTGTTCCAAAATGCACCAAGAGACACTGTCAGTTCTTGAGGATTGTTTAAGAAGTCATATAATACATTTTTGTCTCAGAGTCATCCTTAGAAGTGATTTACTTTAATTCAGTGTTACTTTCTGTTCTCATAATGTGCATGCACACGTGCACACGCACACACACACAGAACGCCTTAATATTGAGCAAGAAACATAGATTCTGTTGCGCCACAAGCCTGATGAGCTAATGGTGATTCTCGCTTTGCATCATCATTGTGGCTTCAGTCAACTCATAGTGGCTGCAAACAGATCTAAAGCATAGAAATCAGGCCTGTAATTTGCATGTGCGCTTGCTGTGATTACTCTCTCAATCACAGTGCTTGGATATGAAAATAAGGAGAAAGATTATAGGGTTTTTTTGCATCAAGATTATCCTGGGGCAGAGCTAAAAGGCATCCCTCATCAGCTGTTAGCAGAGATGAGGTTACTGCATAAACAAAAATAAATAAACAGAAAAGTTACAAATAACTTCAAAATCAAATCAGTTTGTGCACAGTTCCCTAGATTCCATGGCTTTAACCAATGTGACATACAAGCAATTGGGAATTCATAATTCCAAGGGATAAGTTTTGCATGCTGGTCTGAAAACCAAGATTTTTTCCTCCAATAGAAAGAACTATGATAAAAGCACAGCCTTCAGTCATGAATTTGTATGGCATTTAAGTACAAATACTGCACATGTACTGCATTTCATAAGACTGTGGCATTATTACAGTTTTAGAAAGAAGAGTCAGATTCTTAGGAAAGCTGCAATGAAACAACAAAACAGCATCTCTACACCATGATGTTTACTCAACCAATGAATTAAAATATTCCTCTTATCAGAATTAATGACTTCATAGTGAGGTCCAGTTCATGTGAACACACCTATTTGTGATGATATCTTCAAAAATTGGACTGTGTTTAATAGACAATAATCTATTTCCCTAGAAATCCAAGAGATTCAGTGTCATGTATAGGCTTGACTAGTACTTGGGAAATCAGAGTTCAAATCTCTGTTGAGCCATGAAAACCAATTGAGTGACATTGGATAAATCACATTATCTCAATCTCAGAATAAATCATGCCAAGAAAACCTCATGATAGGTCCAACTTAAGGTGGCCATAAGATGGAAATGACTTGAAGGCACAGAGCAGCAGAAGTGACAACAACAATTAAATCCAAAGTACACATCTTCTCATCTACGTATCTCTTGCAAGATCTCAGAATATATTATACAAGAAATTCCACAGAATTGTCAGTATGGCAAGTTAAGTATGCCAAACCTTAAGCAAAGGTTAATTGTTTCTATGTGGTTTGAAAGTCACTGCCTGTTTCCATTTGATTACAGTCATTTGGGTGGAGATCAATGGTAGCAAATAATGGAGCAGAACAGCTTGCCTTAATTGATGTTATTTATTTAAAATATTTCCCACTGCCATTCTGTCATACACAGATGCTTCCACAAATCTGCATTCATATCACCACCATTTTATGTCTAGGACCGTGATGCTCCATGATTGCTCCAATTTGATGATCCAGAGGTCACATATATAAAGGGTCTACTGTGTGTGTGTGTGTGTGTGTGTTTGTATGAATGATGCTGTGATATGAATAATGCTGTGATATATATTATATATTAAATGAATGCAAAAATTGATTACTTTTATAGATAAAAAGAGGAATTGCACCAAACTAATACTTGGCATTAAAAAGCAGCACCGAGATAAAATTTCTGGAAGTTAAAAAATAGGTTTTATTCTTAAATAAAATAATTTCTATTTGGCTAAGAAGGCTTTGATGGTAACTGCTACCCATAGAAAAGAATATGTGAAAATATAATACTTCGTTTCCCTCTCTGAAAATTACCAGGTGCCATTCCTGAGATTTGGAGAGGCGTTTTTCCAAAACTACTGCAGAAGATTTTTATTGTGTTTGTAAATACTTATGGATTATTACCTTTTATGATTGCAGATTTACTTGGCTTACTGCACCATGCCTTATAAATTCTAATTGTATGTGTAAACTAAGATGAGATATATATTTACATGAAATTATTGCGTGCATTTTGATTTACAATTTGTCTGTAATTACTAATGTATATGTATTGTCCTTTTCTAGTAATCTCTTAGGAGGGCCATATACATTTCTCTTTCCCAGAATACATTAGACTCTTTCTTTCTTTCCTTTTTCTTTCTTTCTTTCTGCAATTTTTTTATTAACTGTTTCTTAAAACATATTTAACACCTTAAGACTCTCTGTTATTTGCATTGTGTTCTGTTGGATGATTCCAGCTGCTGTTGTTTTCTTTTTATTAAACATAGCAGCCAAATTAACTATGGAAACAGCAGCACATATTGGTACTGGTAACTTTCCAAGTGCCTTTATGACCTCCTGAGCCAACTAGCAACGTGGCATGAAAGGCAAATATTGTTTTCTTGTATTCCTACCACTCAATCTCCAGAACCAGAATATACATTTTTCATAATATAGGATGACATCTTAGGCAAGATAGCTAAAACCTTGAATCTTCTAGGCCACTTCTGCGCTTTCCACTTTCAATACCCTGTGGAATTCTGGTATTTGTAGTTTACTGAGGCCAAAGAGCTCTCTGGCTGAGAATTCTAAATGCCCTTCACTAAACTGCAAAGCCCAGGATTCTATAGGATGTTGAAAGTGAAATAATATCACTATAATACTGTAGCGCAGAAATGTCCTTAACAAAAGAAACTAGCATGTATCAAAGTGGAATAAAGTTTGCACATCCCTGATCATGCCATTTTTTCACAATGACCTATGGTCATTTCTGCACTGCATTGTTATAGTGCTATTATTCCACTTTCAACATCCTATGGAATCCTGAGGTTTGCAGTTTAGGGAGGGGCATTTAGAATTCTCAACCAGAGAGCTCTTTGGCCTCAGTAAACTACAAACCCCAGAATTCCACAGGATGTAGAAAGTTTTATGGAATAAACTATAACAGTATAGTGTGGTAATGGCCGCACCTATAACCCACTCTCTGCTCTATGTCCTAAATTAATTTATTTCTTGTTTATTCATTTATTCACCTATCCTGTGTTTGAACTAAATTGTATTTAAGGTAACTTATAGCAATAAATAAAAATACAGTAGGGTAGAGCTGAATGGAAATAAATTACCCACGGTCATAACAAATCAGATTGTAGGCCATGGACTCCACAATCTTTGCCAGCCAACAGAATGGTTACTAGAAATTAGACTAGGTGAGCCTCTTTGGAAAAGAAATTCCACAGCCTGGAAGTAGCCACCTAGAAGTTACTGCAAAGCAAAGATGTCTCAGATGACATTGAAACATGGAAATCAAACATCTTAACAACTGAAATTCAATAAGAAAAGTGAGGAGACCTGTCTGCTCTTTTCTCTTTTTGCTTCATCATCTGCTTTTTCCTGTGCCTCAAAGCTAATGATGGTTTTACTTATCTTGGCTTATCTTTACAACCAGTTTCGCCACATCTAGCCAGCAGATGTTGAAATGATCTCCTTCTAGTAACCTCCAAAAATGGAGAATGGTGTGGCTTTAAGAGATATTAAATATATCAACAGTTAGATTCTTGGTATTAAGTGTCATAGAAACTGAAATGTTTCACAGAAATTCTGAAGTGAGCACAACAAGGGAGGCACTTTTTTAATACTGCACCCTATGAACCCATTGACGTCTTTCTCCCACTTTACTTCCTGAAGTTATCTACAGTTGCTGATGAAACCTTCATATAGGAATCTTCTTCCCCCTTCTGCTAATGCATACAGCTAGGGTGGGCAACTGTTGGGGGCCAGGAGGCCACACAAGCTTCACAGGGCACACAACCATGACCACCCTGCAATAAAATTATTTCTGTCCCCAAATGCCCTTTAGGGGGCATGGAAGGTAATTTATGGGCAATACTGAGCAAGATGGATAATTAGTTGGCTACCTTTTTCTAGAAATGCTGAGTTATCTGCAAGAGGTACAAGAGGTACAAGGCTTTGATGCTCCATTTTCTTTGTGTGTGTTTTTTGAAATGCCATTTCTGCACTATATTGTTATAGTGCTATTAATCAACTTTCAATATCCCGTGGAATTTTGGGGTTTGTAGTTTACTGAAGCCAAAGAGCTCTCTGGCTGAGAATTCTAAAGGCCCCTCCCTAAACTGCAAACCCTAGGATTCCATAGGATGTTGGAAGCAGAATAAAAGCACTATAACAGTGTAGTATAGAAATGTCCTTAGAGTTTAATGTATAAACAATTCTTTACTGCTTAGCTGAAGGACCAAGAGATGGTCTGTAAGCAAACAAGTTCAAACCAAAATTGTTGGAACATGGGGAAAAAGTTATTATTGTATATAGACATTTGTACTTATCCATTTTGCATTCACTGAGTCACTCCTGTGATGTGGCAATGAGATGACATGAGGTGATTAATTTAGTTCCTCGTTAGTATTGGGTAAATCGTCACCAACCAAGCCTTGGTTAAGAGGGGGTTATATAAGATTTTGCTAAATGTTCAGCCATAGGGTAGGTGCAGGAACAGCAAAACATCTCATGAACACCCTCAACACCAGCTCACCTTTTTTCACTTTGCATTTTCTCACTGAAGTTTCTTCCATTGTTCTGAAGATTTGGAAAAGAAAATGTATTTCCTCCTTAAATAATATCAGTTGAGAAGGGCCATGTAAGAAATGTGATGACATCATATCTTTATGTAGCCAATCAGATTTGCTATGTGGCAGTATGACAAACTCAAATCAGAGTGAAATGCATTCCAATCACACTACACAGCATTCCTAAGATGCCACACAGCCAATCAAAGTAGGATACATGAATGCTGGATGAGGCACAAGAAAATACTTTTCTCTGAATAGGAATTTGTTCCATTATTTTAGGGAATTATAGTTATTGAGCCATTTTAAAATATGAGGAGGAGGAGAGAATATGGCTATGTAAATACTTGAACATTTTATTCCCTGGTTTACAGGCTACACAATAGAAGGACTCACTTCTCAGGGAATGTATATGTATATTGCAAGGTTTGCTGTCTCAGTTTGGTCAGCACTGAAGTTAGATTAATCGTTGTCATCTTATTCTTAGGTCCTTTCTGCAGCACCCTCCCATCACGCCATGGAGATGGGACAAGGATGGGACTGTGACGAAACTTCTGCATGACATTGTCATTGTCCCGCTCTGATCACGGGTTAAATCATTGACAGGTTTTCCCTGTCAATGAGCTGTAATCATGCCACCATTCCACACTTACCTGTCCTGCAGAAGGACAGGAAGCGTGATGACAGCGCTTCTTGACCCAGTGCAGCCTGGGAAAGTACCCAGCTGCACTGCAGAAGGAAGTGGCTTGTCCATTGCACTCCCTTCTGCAGGGAGCCAGTCCCATGTGGAGGGGAGCACTGCCATCACCCTCCCTTCCTAGCAGCAGAGCCTCTACTGGGATTGCCACTGTATGCTGCCGCAAGAAGGTAAGCTGCAGAAAGGGCCTTATACTTACCAGCTTTTATGTTCAAAAGAATAAAATTTAAATGATAGCATGTTCATTAATTTTTTTCATCCATATATTTGTCTGTAGAGTGAAATGAAACCAGCACTTTAATAAGGTACTTGCTTTGGACCACAGCTCCCAGAATTTCCCAGTCAACACATCAAGTAGGCATACCCTCTGAAGTATTCTGACAGTAGTAGTCCAAAAAAGTAACTTTTCCAAGCTCAAAATGGAAGCCAAGCTAAGAGAATTGTCTGTCACTCCTTTATGGTTTATGAGGTCTTGATGGCAGTGTTTGTGTTGCCTGGTTTCAATTGTCTGTTCTAAGCATTGCTTTTCAAGGGCTTTGAGGATGGCTACATCTGGGTTTTATTGCTGAGTCACTCCATGGTTTGCATTTTCCTAAGCATCTGTTTCTTTGAGTACATTGCCAGTAGCAATTCTTATCATGCAGTCCTATTGCTAAATGAAGCTAACACCACATAGACACTGATAATAATATGATGGCTCTCCCCCGTTCCCCAGAACTCACATTCAAAAGGAACACATTTTGCCAATTTTCTGAACCCATTCAAGTACTTTGGCTCCTGAGAATTTGTACTGAATATGAGAGTAATATAAATTAATAGAATTTTTTTTTTTAGCTATTTCTGGAAACACAAGGGATAGGTTAGATGTTTTGCTTAAGTAATATAAACATTAGTCATTTGTTGTGGATGATCCAGATGACACTCCTCCAATAAATTGATTGTTTTTTGCAAATTGCATTTTCGTTGCAGTTAGACTATTATAGCAAAGCCACCAGGAAGATGTAGTTTAATCTCTATGTGATTGTATGCATGGGTTGTATTATTAGAAGGGAAAACTTTTGGATGTTATCTCCAACAGGAGTTTCTTCTTCTCCTCTCATGCCACTTTGAGATACACAAATGTTTCTTCTTTTCTATCTGCTACATTTTAACAAGCCCCACTCTCTTTGGTTTCTTTGTCTCTATTAATTCCATCACCTTCATCTACCCCTCTACTTTTTAAGGAAACACTCAACAGTGCTCTGTTTGAGGCCCCCAATTTAGGCTCTTTCTGCAGCACTCTCCTATCCTGGGGATGGGAGAAGGACAGCACCATGATGATGCTTCTACATGACGTTGTCATGTTCCTGCTCCTCTCCTGTCCCCAGATGGTGCCATCACGGGTTAAATCATTGACAGGTTTTCCCCATCAATGACACGTGATTGGGCCACCATCACTCACTCACCTGTCCTGCAGAAGGGCAGGAAGCACAATAGTGGTGCTTCCTGCCCCAGCACAGTCTGGGAAAATACCTGGCTGTGCTGTGGAAGGAAGCAGCATGTCCATTGCACTCCCTTCCATAGGGGGGTCCCATGTGGAGCAAAGTGCTGCCATCATGCTCCAGTCCTGTCAGAGCCAGGACGTGCTGTGATTGGAGAGCAAGGGTGAAATTCATGACCTGGGCTGCTCATTAGAGTTATCAATGAGTACAGCGTCGCTCCCCTCCTTACCTCTCAGCATCATGCCACTTTTTTATTTCCTGACTATCATTATGTTCACCATCTATAGAAAGCATCTGAATGTTAATCTCAACACTGCCAACGGGACAACATCTTTCACTATGGCTGAAGGCGGTAAACTAGTTTAGGGAATTCAAGGAACACATTGGCCAGAAGCACTTTGGACTGTGCTGTTCTGCTCCAGAATCAAATTGGACTAATCAATTAGCTCTTGATGTGGTAGAAATCAATCTAATCACCCTATTCACTCTTTATTGAGGATTTAGCCAAAGTAATTACACAATCCTAGTATTCAAATGAAGCAAAGTAATAGAATGAGCTGCATATATCCTTCTTTTTCTTGCTGGAAAATTCTTAAATCAAAGTTGGACACATAATTTGTCAGTGATAATGAAGGTACAGATTTCGCTATTGTTGAGGCAGAAGATGTACAGATATACTGGATAGGCCTTATCTAACTTTTTTGTGTTTATGGTTCTCTGATTCCACACTCAGTTGTCCTCCCTTGATAATGAAAGGAAATACTGCCAGGCTCCAGCTAATATATGGAATGGTCATATTGTCTTCTTCCAACAGTATCAGATCTTTGCTTGGCAGCCTCTGCAGAACACTTGGCAGTGAAATCAACCAAAAGATAGGTCAGGGCAAAATCAAGAGTTAATGTAGTTTAAGATTGAATTCTAATGCATATTTACTTGGGCGTTTATTCCATTGAACTCTGTGGATCTTACTTCTGAGGAAACATGCATAAGACAGCACATAACAGCATATATTCTGAACTACTTTTTTCTTGGTTTAACTACCAGTTCAGCCATGAACCCAGACTTGCCGAGTTCTCATAATTCCCAGTCTGTAACATGAGGACAATAAAACTACCTTTCCTCAGTCATTGTGAAGATAACACATGAAAAGTACTTTGAGTGCTTAGGAAAAGTGCCATATGAATATGTAGTTATAGCAATAGTTCTCACTCTCCAGTTCTGGGCACCTCAATTCAAAAAGGATATCAAAGGAGGGCGACCAAAATGGTGAAGGGTCTGGAAGCCATGCCCTATGAGGAATGGCTTAGGGAGCTGGGGATGTTGCAGAAGAGAAGGTTAAGAGGAGACATGATAGCTATGTTTAAATACCTGAAGGGATGTCATGTTGAGGAGGGAGCAGGCTTCTTTTCTGCTGCTTTAGAGACTAGGAAAAGGAGCAATGGATTCAAGCTGCCAGAAAGGAGATTCCACTTGGACTTCAGGAAGAACTTCCTGACCATCAGAGCTGTCCAGCAGTGGAATGTACTGCCTTGGAATGTGGTGGAGTCTCCTTCTTTGGATGTTTTTAAGAAGAGGCTGGATGGCCATCTGTTGGGAATGCTTTGATGGGTGTTCCTGCATAGCAGGGGGTTGGACTTCCAACTCTATGATTCTATGATTCTCTGACAGCCCATATGTCATGGTGTGTAATGGCATGCTGTTATAATAGTCACAACAGAGGGTGGTAGGCCCATAACTCAATCAGAGAGAAAATCCTTCATATGCACAGTATCCTAAATTCAACCACTGTCATCATTAGCTAAAAGGAACTTGTGCAGTAGGACCAGATAATGCCAGAGAAAGTCCAAGCAGCTGCTGCTAGTCAGAGTAGATAACACTAGGCCAGACAGAACAATGATCTAATCTAGTATCAGCTGTTTCATATATTCATGAAGCAGGTCACTGAGCTCCTGAAACAGTTACAGAGAGCTCCCTATCCAAAAAAGAAAAAAAAATGAATAAGGATCCTTGTTACAGATTTTTAATTTATGTCTCTCTCTTCCTTTATTCCATGGGCCAAAAGGATTTTCCACCTTTTTGGCAAAGAAACAAATGCTAGCTGTATTTTTCATGTGGTTCAGTGGCAGGAATGGTTTTGATCATTATAAGAAAAGCAATCCCCCAAAAATTCAAACTCAAACAAAACTTCAGAGCCAGCTCGACATTTATCTTTTTCCCAGTTCCTTAAAGAACTGCTTGTTTATTTGCTGAAAGAACATGCTGTGTTTTGCCATGTGTACAGAAGCAATAACAAATCATTAGGGGGCACATGTTACCTCGCAGGCACACAGGCTGCTCCCGTGAATGGATGGATGGAGTTGTATGTTTATACAGTTGGCCCTCTTGAGAGCAAACAAGCATACTGCATGAGGGAGAGTAAGGAGGCTATAGTTGGCATCCTGGTAGTGAATTACTAGTGTGGTTGCTGTTGCTGTAATGTGCTTTTGAGTCATTTCCAACTTAGGGTGACCCTATCACAGGGTTTTCTGGGGCTGAGAGTTGTGATATGCCCAAGATCACCCAGTGGGTTTCCATGGGCAAGCAAGGAATCGAACCTAGGTCTCCAAGGCAGTAGTCCAATGGTCAAGTCACTACACCATGATGGCTTTCTAGTCCAACTTACACCATCATGACTCACTTTTTTAATTGTTGATGTTGCTGGTGAGGTCTGTATTCAGCATGCAATGACCAAAATGTCCCGCAACCTACCTTTTTGTTTACTGCAGCCTCTCTTCACCAACATGGTCAGTTCTGTGCTGGTGGAGAGAATGGTAGAGAAGAATTCAGCTGTGTTCCTATACATTCCTGCACAACAATGGCATCATTCTCAGGGACCCCAGAGGACTGCAGCAAGATCCTAGGGGATGTCTTTCATTGTTCATCCTGCTATAGGAAAGAGCTAGACTCTCTTCTTCTTCTTCCACCAGAGAGGGAACGGTTATGTGGGGAAGAGGTGATATTTTGGGGGTTGAACAGGAAATATATCATAGTTGTACGTGTGTTTTATACTTCCAATTCCAAGGTCTCATCCAATGTTTTATAGTACGTTCAAGTTTCATTAAGCAGCTGCTTATAGAAAAGTGAAAATTCATATATCTGGTAGGAGTGTCACAGGAGGGAAGCAATGTCTAGGTCAAGTTGGCCAAGGATGTTTTGCTGCCTGAGGCAAAGCAGTTAATCCCCAACCTCTCCCACTCACCTAAAGCTTGCCTAGTTATTTTGGCAGAACATCCCATATGCATCTCTCTCCTTTTCCATCAGTAAAAGAGAAAATTAAATATCAAACAATGTGCTGTCCTTTCACAACCCCCCAAAGCAGCAGCCTGGACTCATAGCTTCTCTTTGCCAAATAGTTGCTTTAGCTCTGAGTCTTATGCCAGCACAGATATCACCAACTAAATTAAACCTCTTAATTTGGGTTTATTGGCATAAATTTATAAAATGTAGGGTTTCCAACCAGATCTCAGATCCCAGACCCTTTTCTCTGGTCCTTGGAATGAGCAGGAGACTATTACAGCAAGAATGCTACCTTAAACAGTATGCATATACATATCTTTCTCATTTTGTGTTTGATTTTAGTTTTATATCTTTCTCATTTTGTGCTTTTTATTTGAATGATGTAATCTGTGAAGTTGTGGTTGATGCTTAGTGTACCGTGCTTGACAGCATCACTATAGCCTTCATCTTGTCACATCAACCTTGCAACATCACCAGGACCCACCCCTGTACATCACAAGTGGTCACCTCTAGGTCTCCAGTTCAGGCACTGAAATTTCAGTGTGTGGGATATTCCTGACCTATTAACCCTTGTAAAGTGAATAACCCCAGAAAAGTGAATAAAGCAAGAAGTCTACATCCTCACCACTGAATGCTACATCTTTTTCTGCACTGTACTATGCTTTTTTCAACTTTCTTTATGAGAAAGAAGTGTAGGTTTTTGGAAAAAAACTGCATTTCCCCAAATGTTGTTGTTGTTGTTTTTAACAGAAGGCACAACACAAATACCCACAACATTTTAAGTTGCTGTCCTATGACAGTTCATGGAACAGATGGGATAATACACCCTTCCCAAGAGGAAAGACAGTTCTGCCTTTGGAAGAGGAAAACTTACTTTGAATTTTCTATACACACACGCACATTCATGAGAAGTTTTGTGGCTCTTATCTCTCCAGTGCCACAGAAGAAGAAAACTGTGAGGATCTGGACCAAGGCACAGATAGATGAAGAGAGGTTTCGTTCCTCAGTTATGAACTCAACATGGCAGAAATTCTACCGTAGCCTCAGAGCAGTAGGCTCAGAGCATTGCTTGCAATGGGAGGGAAATACTTAAAACAAAGAAATGAAAAACAGAGGATGGAATGTGAAGGCAATTTTATTGACACTTCACACTGTTGGCAGGGGCCCAGTAGTGCTTTCGATATGCTGAAGCATTCCACCTCCGCAGGGAGCATTGTTTTGTTAAAGTAGTGCAATACTTAAAAATGCACAACCTCACCACACCACAAACATTTTTAAATGACATGATGCTCAGGACAGAACTAGATAGGACAGTATATCTCTCTTCCTGCCTTGAGCTCCCCACCAGCTTTATACTTAGTCCCGTTTGAAAGATACAGGTTTGGGATATAGCCTTAAAATGTTGCACAATCTGGTTCCTGCAACTGGGAGAGGACTGAAAAGCTACTCCATATCATAATTACAATTAATGTTTGAGCAAATCACCTTGCAGTTGGCATCAAATGCAACAAACGCACGCACACTCTGAAAACAAACCACTTTAGCTTCTTGGTCTTGTGCCTGAGCCAAAATCTCTTGAAGCGACTGATGAATGTTTAGGGTGCTTTCCACTGAGATCCATTCACTACTCACAATGCAGTGCCAAGACAACTAAATTCAAGTTAAGTCTTGGGGGTGGTGAGATTCTTTCACTTCCTTAAGTGTGGTATCCAGAGTCCCTTGCTATGCTAGTCCTATCTGTGGCCAACCTTCCCTTTTTGTGTTCATCAAACAATTTCTCACTCCGCCTTAAAGTCCTTCCTTAATAGCCACATCCTTAACAAATGCTGCTTTCATGCATTATGATAAAAGCGCCTCTGGGCCTCTCTGTCAGAGTTCACCGGGAATACAATTTGAAAACCACTGTTCTCCAAGAACAGAAGGAAAAACCAGTGAGCATGACAGCAAGGGAAGATAAAATAAGAGAGTGGTAGTCATTTAGTACTAAAACCACCTGGTTTAAGAACCTGCTCATGAAATAGTTTGATGTCATTTGCTGTTTGTGGGGCAAAAGTTACTCATTTGGGGAAATTCAATACATTCTTCATATGTATCAGTGGCAGTTCCCCCCCACCCAATGCTACTTGTCAAGTTGCTAGGAGTGACTTTAACCTCCCCTTTCTCACAACCTCTATAGTGCCAATGTCTCCTATTTAAATCTTTTAAAAACCAGCAGTGTGATTACTAATCAAGTAATCAGTGTGTATACCCTAGGATTGTCTTTGTAGAATATGCAAGCATTATCCCCCACTCTTAAACCTGTATACTTCAGGGACATGACAGAAGGAGATAACTGTACTTCTTCGCACAACATTTCTCATTCCCAGACCACTTCTACTTCCCATGGTGCTTGAAGACACCCCAGCAGCTGTATGGTAGCTGAGAGAATACAGCTCCTTCTGTGAACATCCTGGCTGCTGCTGCACACCCAAAAAGGAGGTGAGGAAGAGGAAACAGCCTGCCCCTCCCATCATGATAAGATAGAAATGCTGTTGGAGAGTTGTGGTTGGCCAGTATGTTTATTGAATCTGAATCACAGTTAGCAGTGGTGTAGCAGAGCCAGGGCTTACAGGGTTGAATAACTATGGCCCTTTCCACTCCACTCTCCCAACCCGCCATAGAGATGGGAGAAGTATGGGACCACAACAACAGTTCTGCATGATATCATCACAGTCCCATCCTTCTCTTGTCCCCAGGCAGTGCAACTGCATAGTAAATTATTGACAGGTTTTTCCCCCTCAATGACCTATGATTGTACTGCCATCCTGCACTTACCTGGTGTACAAGGGTCCAGAAGTACAACAGCTGTGCTTCCTGCCCCAGTGAAGCCTGGGACAGTACCCAGCTATGCTGTGAAAGGAAATGGCAGGGCCTTCATTCTTCCTAGATCCTGGAGGCAGCCAGTGCAGAGGGGAGTGCTCCCATCATGTTCCCCTCCTGGCAGAGCCACTGCCAAGATCCCCACAAGACAGGTAAGGAACAGGTA
Organism: Ctenosaura bakeri; assembly: GCA_948474755.1. Classification (NCBI taxonomy): domain Eukaryota; kingdom Metazoa; phylum Chordata; class Lepidosauria; order Squamata; family Iguanidae; genus Ctenosaura; species Ctenosaura bakeri. The sequence continues at coordinate 21,136 of CAOLHI010001049.1, forward strand.
AGGTGCAAAAAGGGTCTATGATTTTTTGATCAGCAGGGATGGCCATGTCAGCTGTCCCTAGACTTCTGAATTTACCACTATACCACTGTTAATTAGATCCTCGCAGGTTTTGTGTAGGCAACAGTGTTTCAGCAACTACCAGGTCTACAATTTAACACAATAAACCATACTTAGCACTGAATATTGTCCATGGAGGAGGAGGGAACAGAAATTGGAAGTGTTGCATTGGAGGCTGTTGTTTTTATGTGTCGTCATCAGTTTTAACTTAGGACAATCCTGAGAAATTAAGAGCCTCCCAAAAGATCAAGCCATTCAAAGTTGTGAATGGCCATGCTAGCTATGAGAATTCTTTTACAAGCTTTGGACACTTGCAGTCCAGATCTCCAAGGTCTGGAACAGAATTAAGGGTATGAGACATTGGACTGGAGTCATTAGCCTACAAGAACTTCCCACAGCAACCTCTGAAACAGAGATGGAAAGACATTTAATAATGTTTGGAAAATAGTCAATAGTAGGTTTCCCAAGTGTTAGGAAACCCTGATGAGGAGAACCTTAGGCCATTTCTGCACAATGATGTCCTCGCAGTCATCCCGCAGCAGTCTTAGCAGGGAAGAGGGCATGACAGGAATGCTCCCCTTCACACTTCACTGGCTCCCTGCAGAAGACAGCACGATGGCCCTGCTTCTTCCTTCCTCAACACAGTTGGGCACTTTCTCATGTTGGGCTGTGAAAGGAAGTGTCACCATCGCACTTCTCTGCCCTTCCACATGATGGTAAGTGCGGGAGCACCGCATGATCATAGGCACAAAATGGATTTTTTCCATTTTGCAAATACCACACAAGCGTGATGCTTGGGAATGGGATGGCAGTGGACTGGCAATTATGTCATGCAGAAGCACAACCAGCCAACCACTGTCATCTTGCCCCCAAAGCGGCACAGACCTGTCATGTGGAAATGGCTGTCGATAGATGAGAATCTTTAAGGATGTGTTTCTGCATAAATGCACGCACAGCATACATATATGCTGGCACAAATTTAAGTATACACAGGATCATTATTTTCTACCTCAAAGATATTTCTGTGCAGAAAACATTTCTACACAGAACATTTCTGTGCTGAAAAAGCTGTGTTATGCACACAAACGTGTATTTTTTTAAGCAGAATAAGTCCCAAACTGCAAAGATTCTGGGAAAAATTGCACAGTTTTTGATGACCTTTCTCTTGGGGATTAAAATTGTAAAATTATTCATTCTTGTTATGAGAACAAAATTTATAAAGACTCACATCTTTGCTCTAAGATTATCTGAGTAGTGAGAGTTTTAGCATCCACACCCTTAAAGGTCTGCATTTATTCTCACTTCAGTTTGATGGGAAGGGATGTGGAATAACGAGCTCTTCCATGGCATAGAGAGACTAATGATACTACCGTCAAGAGAACAGGAAAGTAAAGCCAAGGAAATTGTGAATTTTGGGAATGAGTACAACCTGTTCAGCCAAATGTGAGTACTCTTCTGTCGTGAGATTGCCACTAGAACTACCAAAATTGCCTCAGAAGTCCAAATTTCACTTTTTTTTAAAAAGAGCAACAAAAGTAAAAGCACCAGACATGTATCTGAAAAAGATGGCATTCTTAATAAGATATAAGGTAACAACACACTGCCTGCCAGCTGTGCAGTACATTCCCATTGTATAACACATGCCTTTTCCATAACATGTTAACATTCCTAAAAGCAATAAACAGCCTTCTAGAGAAGGAACCATGAGGTTTGGATGTAAAAAGGCATATGGATATTGCTTAGTTTATTTAATATACAGCCTTTTTTTATAAGAGTGCTTTTAAGTTTGCCCCACTCTTTGATCTCCACTTGCAGAGGGAAAAGACATTTCTTTTCATGGAGTTTGTTTTAAAGTGCAGTAATTGCTTACCACAAATAAGGGCTAGCAAATGGTTCTGGCAAAGGAAGAAAACCAACAGGAGAGAAGATGGGCAACACAAACCTTAATAGTGTTCTTTTCACAAGGATATAAGAACAGTCTTTATAGGTTAAAACAATGGTTCCTCTGTCCTAGGAATCTATCTCCAGGATTGCAAGGACCCATCCATTCAGAGAACACACTCTCCAAAAGAAGGCAGAAAAACCTAGAGCAATGCTTCTCTTCTCCAAAAAAAACTTGGAAAAGTGAATGTTTGGTCCACAACTCTCAGAATCCTCCACTCATCATGGCTACAGGTCAAGCTGACTGAAGAATTCTTGGAGATCTTGTAGTCCAAAAAAGAACTTCCCCAAGCTTTGATCAAAAGTTTGCAGCCAATTAGGGAAAGGTCAAATTAGAATGTACAAAAGGGGTTAAATGGCGGTGTCTCTTATTATTTTGATTGGTTTCCCTCATTTCTTATTGAGTAATGAATTCTATTCCATTCTGCATTCCTACAAAAAACATCTGCTGTGAAGGACCTATTTAATCAGAGGAGGTTGCACAATCATTAAGAAAGCACTACTGAGATAGCGGTGATGAATCAATACTAGGGCCATTTCTGCCCTACATTGTTATAGTGCTATCATTCCACTTTCAACATCCTGTGGAATCCTGGGGTTTGCAGTTTAGGGAGGGGCATTTAGAATTCTCAGTCAGAGAATTCTTTGGCTTCAGTAAACTACAAACAAACAGAATTCCACAGGATGTTGAAAGTGGAATAATAGTACTATAACAGTGTAGGGCAGAAATGGCCTAGGTTGTAGTGTAACCTTTAAAGAAGAGGTCAAAGGGACTGAATGCCATCCCCAAAATAGATTCAAGACTTTGGATAGCTCCTTCAAAGTTTAGACTAAAATCTGCAGTCCATTGCAGACAAGTGGTATTTCTGGTGGAAGCAACAGTTCTTTTGATCCTTGGCTCATGTTCCCGGAAAACTTTGACACTGTCTTTGCATGCTGACTCCACTGCTGGATTGAATGGACACTCCTAATTTATTACTGACTTGGACTGCTGAAACAAAACTGGTAACTGACTGATAAGCTCTTGTAAATCTTTGTCTGTGGCTGCTACTATAGACTCTATTGGAGGACTATGAACCATGGGTGGCTTTCTGGACAGGATTGATAGGTTCACGGTGCAGGGGGTCACAGTGTGGGATTGTTACCCTGTATTCTGGGGGTCCCGGGAGGGGCGCCCAAATAAACACATAAAACACAAGATGGGGAAATTAACTCGAGCACTCTCTTAAGCTAACGAGAGGCAGGGTAACTTAGCAGGGATCTTGCAACCCTATGTATACAGCGTCAGGTCAGAAGAGTAGTCAGACAGTTTTAAAATAGTAAAAATAATAGCTTTATTAAAGAACAAACAACAGAAAAGACACCACAAGCATGCAGCTAACTAGGAGGTTAGAAATAAGAGTTTTCGGGGGAAATGGGTGATACAACACCTTATCTCGTAGTCCTGGAGAAAAGCGGAGGATTGCAGGGAAGAAAGCTCAGCATGGTTCCCTGAGGGGAGCTCTCTGGACACACCAACAGCAAGGCTGGATGAAACTCAGGAGCGATCCGAGGAGGACTCGGAATTGGGGACTTTTTATAGGGTGGATTGTGCCTACAGGCCATGCCATGCTCGGTGAGAACAAAGGAAATTTGGAGAGGGACAAAAGTGTTGGAAAAGGTCAGGTTTTACATGATTAGCTCAGTGCTGGATAACAATAGTGTGGCCAGTATGCAAATGGCTCAGCATTGAGAGGGTGCTGGCTCAGGGCCGTGCGTCTTTGTGTAAAGTTGCGCTGAAGCAAGGTGTGTCTGGAAGAAATGGTCCCTGAAGCAACTTAGTGGCATTAATCTGCCTGCGTAAGTGGGGATTGGAATGTCCAACCATTACCGGCTGCGCCTGTTTACGTACTTGTCCGGTGGCCCTTGCAAACACGTGGAGCAGGGTGGCAGGGAAAGGTCAAGTGAAGGCCAAATAAGTTTGATATCAAGGCGATATCTAGTGCTATCACCGGGCATGTCAGAACCGTGGTAACAGGATGATAAAGGATTCCAGACTCTACAGTCACCAAAAGAGTGAGTTGCACAGTGGTAAGCTGGACCTATATCTGTGTAACTCACTAGAGGTTACCAACCTTTATTTAAAATGTTAAAGATTTGAAAATGTTATTTAAAAAGTTTACACAATTTTTGTTAAACAAATATAGTTTAAAAATCACAGTTAAAGAAGCCAGAGCATTCATGGCTTTAAGGACTGAAGACTGTGGAAAATTTTTGTCTTAGCTCACCACTGGAACTGGGAATGGACAGAGCCAATCTAACTGCCTTTGGGGGAGAGCTCCACAAGGTACTTCTACAAGGAAAGAAACCCTGTCAAATATGCTCATCAACCTATCTTCTGTTACATTTTAAAAATACATATTTAAGTACGCATTTAAGTAACATTTTTGTGTGGATTTATTTTTTTTAAAATGGCAGATTAATTTATTTTGTTTCTCTTTATCACTTTCATACTTTCATTAAGCATAAGTCAATTTGATCTCATTTCTATGTTTACCTGGAAATGAGACCAAATTGACTTCTGGATAAACTAGAAACATATGTAATAAAGATAAGAAATATACTAATTTCCCCATTTTTACTGCATAATATTCTTCTGCCCTTCTGTTTCAGCCTATACACTAACAACCAAAAATGGCCCAAACTAGATTCCCTGAACTAAGCATATACTATATAACTATATAATATTAAGAAGGAGGTGAATTTTTTGACATTTGTTGCCCTCCTGATGTTGGGAAAGCAGCTGCCATCATCCCCAGCCATAATGGTAAAAGTTCAGAGATAATAGATGGTATAACCTCATAACACTGGAAGGACACAGGTACCTCACCCATAACGTAAAACATTGAGAACTTTTCATTTCACACCAAAAACATGCAGCTACTACTGGAACAACTGAATAGCAAAGTATAGGTTCTGTGGAAGCAAGCTACAACTGGGAGTGGTGGAACATTAAAAACACAAATGTCAGGGTGTGCAAGAGGAATATATCCTTGTTTTGTCATATTTTGCACCCCACTTGCAGTTAAAGGATATTCTCTGCCTACTGACTTTCAGAGTCAATGTCAGCCTGGTAGAGGGAAATAGAAACTGGAAACATTTTTCAGAACGTTAAAAGTCCATTTTTTCCTGTCACTAACATTAAACTATCACAATGGAGAGTGGTTAATGACAGTGCTTCATGAGATAAGACATTAATCTCCACTTGTAATGCAAGAGCCATACAACCTGCTTCAACCTTAATCTCTCTTGAGTTATGGGCTCTTCTCTGATTCATAAAATAAATAAATCACACCTCCAAAACTATCATCTATTTATTACTGGAGTTTTTTTTTTAAAGAAATGCCTGGGATAATATGAAAGAGTTCCTCTTCTTTTTCTTGTGAAAAAGAAAAAAAGACACCAGAAAGAAAAAGAAACTAGGTCATTTTTTTCCAAAGAGAGCTTACCTTAAGTCAAGCCCAATGGCCTATTTCCAAATGCCTGGACATTTGATGTGTTCCATTGAATCCAAAGAGGGCTCAATTTAAATGTTCTCATGTCATATCAGTCATAATCATTTAACTAGCTATTATTAATCACCAAAAGATTTTGATGACTTTTGTTCAGTAAGTGAATTTAGCTGGATGGGGGCTTATATATTAGTTCCTCTTGATATATAAAGGATATAAATTAGCACAGAAGTTGCCCATGTTTATATTGATGCATATTTATATCGATGCACATTTAGAAATAATTCTAAACATTTAAACAGAAAGAAATCTCACCATCATGATATGTGTGTCATGTCTTCCAACTGTCCAGATATGGCAGGGACAGTCCCAATTAATCCTCTGTTGTCCCATTTTTCCAAATGCTTTTAAAATGTTCCAGCTTCTCTCTCCTCATCTATCTTTCCTTCTTTATCCTCAGCTTCCTTCAATTGCTGCAAACTGAGTTCAAAGTGCAAAAGTAGTCGGTGTTCATTTAACTCAACAAAGGAGAAAGGAAAGAAGAGAGCAGAATCTTACCCCTTCCATTAGGCATAAGAAAAGCAAACTGCTTCAACTTCTCCCAGGTTGTGTGTTCTTCCTCATTAAGAGTTTTGCCATATTGACCACATTCTGATGTTGTTTTGCCACACATGTCCCTGTTTCATCTATGAAATGTTTGAGAATATGGTCTGCTAGTTTAGGACCTTTCTGCACTACACTGTTATAGTGCTATTATCCCACTTTCAACATCCTGTGGAATTCTGGGGTTTGTAGTTTACTGAGGCCAAAGAGCTCTCTGGCTGAGAATTCTAAATGCCTCTTCCTAAACTGCAAAAGCCAGGATTCCAGGGGATGTTAAAAGCAGAATAATAGCACTGTAACAGCATAGCATAGAAAGGCTCTAAGTCTCTTGTCCAAGTGCCCGGGCCATTTCTGCACCTTACCTGATGCTGTCATCCTCTGGTCACAATACTGACAGCAACTTTGGCAGGAAGGGAGCATGACAAGAATCCTCCCCTCTGCACCCAACCGGCTTCCTGCAGAAGGGAGCACAAGGGACACACCTCTTCCTTCTGCAGTGCAGCTGGGCTCTTTCCCATGCTGCGCTGGGGTAGGAAGTGCCTCCACTGCACTTCCAGGCCTTCCATATGGCTGGAAAGGACAGGAGCATGATGTGATCGGGGGTCATTGATGGAGAAAATCTGTCAATGATTTACCCCGCAGTTGCACCAGCTGGTGATGGGAAAAGGGCAGGACCACGATGACATCATGCAGAAGCATCATTGCAATCCTGCTCCTCTCACGTTCCCATGCCAGGATGCAGTTGTCGTGCAGAAAAGGCTAAGTGTTGATAGCCCTTCAACACTTCAAGGCCCTGTTTTCTTTTCTAAGTGTCTTCCTTAAACTACTCTCAGACTCAGCAGTCCTTCAGATGGAGAATGCTTTCAAACAGAAAACTATTTAAGGTACAGCATGATACATGGAGACTTTATAGCTTAAGGGTGGACAGTTTCCAAAGATCCAGGGGCTGCATCCTGTCTATGACTTCTGAGGGTAATAGCTGCCCTCCAGATCCCCAACAACATCAACACACATATACATAGACACACATATTTCCATAGAAGATTCAACCACATGGGGCTGTAGCAGCATAGTGGGGGCCTGAACCACATGAAGCCTATCTGTGCTATATAGGTGATAGAGGGTGTACATACAATACACAGTTATAACACCTTCATCCTTGGGATTTGTAGTTTGCAGAGAGATTTGGCATCCTACACTGGGGAGCTCTAAACCACTCCTCATAACTGCAGAGCTAAAGCTCTGTACCAGAAAATTCTGAGTACATCAACAAACTACAGATCCTGGGATTCCATAGGATGGAAACGTGAGAGTTAAAGCGGGATTAAGAGTGCAATGTGGGTACATTCAGATACTGACCCACAGCTGTGTAAGGGCCACTGTAGCTCTTAATTAATTACTGAAAGCCAGTAACTCTCACAGCTCCTTACCTTTGGCCTTGCTGGTTGAGGATGATGAGAGCTGAAGTCCAAAACTTCTAGGGCAGGGATGGAATAATGAAGTCATTCAGATCTTGTTGCATTGCAACTCTTGGCATGCCTCTCCATTACCTAGGCTGGCTACAGCTACTGGGAGTTCCAGTCCAGCAACATCTGGAGAGTCCCAGATGTTGAGTCTAGGAACCCAAAACATCCTTACCATGACCTAACTTCTTTCCTTCTCTCCCTCTCTCCCTCTCTCTCATTCTGTCACACATACATACACACACACTTTCTTCCTGGAATGAAAAGTCCTTGGGTATATTTCTAGAAGGCAGTACTGCAGCATGATATAGACCTGGTGTCAGTTTATGCAACTGACACTAATCATGGCTATATCCGCAGCAAAGCTATCTTTCACTCATATTGGTGTGATGACTTGGATTTCAAGTACAATAGTATGCATCCCACTGCTAGATGCAAATACAGTTGACCCATTGAAGCAAAAAGGTTGACATAAATGCTGACTTACTATTAGGCAATTGATTCAATGGGTCTACTCTGATTAGGACTTGCAGTTGTAGTTAAGCCAATGACTGACTGGAGGAGGCAGCTGGAATGGTACTAGAGGCCTGCAAATGAGTAGTCTACTTATTTTTTATCTTTATTATATAAGAATTTAATTGCAATGGCTCCATCCTGCAATGTATTGTTTGATGAGGCACTTGGAATGCTCAACTGAAGAAGGCTTGAGGACCCTTTCATACTAGCCATTGATAGCATTATGAATCCACTTCAACCACCATGGCAACTTCCTATGGAATCCTTGGGTTTGCAGTTTAGGGAGGGGCATTTAGAATTCCAGTTGTATCGTTGTGCAAACTGGACAATGAAAAACCTGACAGGAAGAAAACTCATTGGAAGCCTCCTGCTGAAGGAGAGTTCTGCAGATACCTTACTAAGGAAAAGGGTCTTAATCAAGACTGAAGTCTCACTAGAAGCAAAGATGGCAAAATTGAGGATTTCATACTTTGAACATATAGTGAGATGATGAGACTCATAGAAAAAGACAACAATGTTTTCAAAGTGGAAAGCAGTGTAAAGAGAGGGAGACTTCTCTACAACTAAATTGATTCAACCAAGGAAGCCACAGCCCCGAGTTTGCATGACCCATTCCAAAATCTGCTCACCATATACAGGAGACCAAGTTGCTTATGACCATGATGCTTTCTTTGACTGTGAAGCAACAGGAGTGGGACACTTTGAGGTGCATGAGTATTCATTCTGTTTTCTCTTTTATCTGTGAAACATTGGATAGTATGGAATTTTGCAACCGTCTGCTGCAGTTCCCACTTATTATGTTTTACTGTCAAATGCCTCAGTTTAAATGTGCATTAGTACAAGGCTGTAGTATATTTGTTGGCATGTTTTTAAGGTTGTACCATTTAAGCTCTTTTAATATTTAATGTCTTATGGAACAAGTCTTCTTTTCATGTGCTAGTGTGAGTCACGAGGTGGCTATATATTTCTGGCCATGTTTTAATGTAATGAAGGGGTATGATGTTATCAAGTATGAACATTTCCAAAACTTTTCTTAATCTCCCATTCATATTTAATAAAAATGAATGAGTCTGTTTATTAGCAATGGTTTAAGGACACTGTGTAATTCTGTTCAAGCATTATCCTTTAGTTGGTGTTTACAGTGTTGCTCTTGAATCTATTTGAACATAGATGTAGGGAATTCTTCCCTTTCTCTGCACTTATGTCAGTGGAGATATGTTAGAGGTCATCAGGCATTTCTCTAAGATTAAGCAGAAGATGCAGCTGGTTAAATAAAAGGGCTTATGGTTCCCTTTGCATTAACACTCAACTTGATGACAGTGAAGATCCCTGGCAAAATATCACATCAGTGTATTATTCTGCAAGCCAGTATATATAGTCCATTTCCTCCTGAAGTTTCAGAGCAGGTAATGAACTCTTTCTTCAAGAGACATGTTAACAGATCCAGAATAGCACTGTCCATATACACGAGATTGACATGTATGAAAAGATGTAAATGTGTATCTGCACTATAGAGTTTTCCTAGTTTGATATCACTTTAACTATCATACTTCCATCCTACAGATTCCTGAGAATTTGTAGTTTGATGAAGTACTTAGAATTTTCCTGAGGAAAATTCAGATATCCACAACCTCCCTAGCAGCTATGGAGATGGAATCACTGTACAACATACAGCATCCTGCTAGGGCTTCCAGGTTGGATACATGAGACAGGGTTCCTATAACTTTAATCTTTAATAGATCATGCAACAGGACAAGGTATGTGTGTGTATGTATGCATTTTATATCCCAGAACTCTTTCAAGCAGGACAAAAGTAGGTCTCCTCCCTCACCTTCCAAACCCAAACTTCCAGCTGCAGTTGGCCCCTTGTCCTGTTCCATGAACTCTTAAGGATTAAATTTACAGGAACTCTGTTTTGTATCCATCCTGGCAACCCTACATCCCACACAAGGACAGACTACAAACCATCAAGAATATCACTCTTAAATAGGGCAGACCTAGCCATCAAAATGTCAATTTGTTGTCATCCATAACTATTGTACTTTGGGGAATAACATCTACCTGCCAATTAATGGCACTGCTAGGGGCACTCACTTTGTACCACAGGATGTTGACATCTTTGTGATTGACGTGGAACAATGATTCCTCAATTCAGAAACCAAAGTTTCTTCTTAATTCAAGATATATCTATCTGAGATACATTGATGGCATCTTTAACATCATTCCTACTTAGAATTCTCCATAGACGAATATGTGAGCTCTGTATGAGAGAATTCTATGTACCCCACCACCATAGGAAGGACCCATGATCATTAAAGCAGTATAAAACTGATATAATTGTGTCTGGGAACTTCCAAGGGAATTCTTGGCTTTGCCTTTCAGCAGCAGCAGTCCATTTCTGTGTACTATGTCCAAGGAATTTTTTTTCCAGAATCTATCTGGTTGTAATAATTATTAATTACAAAAGACTTAAACATAGGCAAGTCCACCCCCTTCTTACACTGAAAGCACAACTGACAGTGGCCCTCACTGCACAAAGTTGTCATACCACCAGAGTAACACGTTGTTCCTGATCTAGGATCTGTGCTATTGCATGGCGGCGTCATTAACCAGATGCTATCACATTGCAATCCACTTAAAATCTGCCCTTTTTCAATGCTGGAAAAAACCTGGTAATGACCCTCTTTCTCACCACAATCACATCAGCTGTGTGAGCGCAGTTTCTCAATAGCACTTGATAGCACTGCCTGCCATAGCTGATCCGGGAGTGGGCATGGTGTCGGCGGTCCCAGGTTGTCCCTCCCTCAGCTACTCTCATGGCATAGTAAGTTCAAAATCTATTATCTCTCCATGTTTATTTTAAATTTCTCGTTTGAGTTAAAATTATTTTTAAATTTTTTTTTAGCATTATGGTGCAAACATGCAATAGCCTACAGGCATGTCATGATGTTACAATGTTGCTGCACTAGTACAGCTTACCAAGAAACACATAAAACAACCAATCACAAGCTGTGGGGCAGGGAAAAGGTGGGGAACAGAACTCGCTAGTGACACTATAATGCTGTGGGAACACCAGTGGCAATAATACTACTCATCCACATTCATAACCTGATACCATCATGGAAATGGCAATGCTGGGATTTTAATGGAACAATGTGCTATTGAAGTATGGTGTGGTAAGCGCCAGTATTGCAGGTCATACCAACTGCTGTCAGTTCCCACTACTGACAGATCATGACCCCACTCTCTGCTAGTGATACCTTCCATGGCTATATAAAGGAATCTTGTGAGTAGGGCCTCTTTCACATAGACTGTGAAAATTTGTTGTGGCATGAGTGCAACAGCAGAAGTAAGAAGGGGTTGGCCAGGATAACCCTATCTGTCCATGTGCTTGTTTTCTGTGTATAAAGGAAGCCTGGAACTGGGAACCTCCATTATGTTGTATTGCAGGAAGAAGAAGAAGCCTGAAGGCCTTTTTGTCATTTGCAACTATCACAACACTCTGCAGAGCTCCTTAAATATTTATCATTCTATTTTGGCTGTCAAACAACTGAAGATTTTTAGCTGACTTTAGTCACATGCTGCAAACAGATGGGTCAGTGTATTAAACAATTAAGTTGCAGTGAGTTTGCATATTTCTAAAACCTTGAGATTTATTTATTCAATGTATATCTTCACTTTCCAGTATAAAATTGTATTCAAAGCAACCATAATAAAATCTAACGGCTGGGATAGAGAGTGAGCTGAAAGTGCAATAAAACAGAAAATAAATGAGAAATTATAATTACAGCAAGATGCCAAATCAGTTCATACCATATCAGTATATAAGGAACAGCACCCACCAATCAAAACTACTTCAGCAATCAAGTAGATTAAAAATCCAATTCCTGTCAGGAAAAAAAAGTAGCAGAACAACAAAAATGCAGGAAGCTTGGTCCCCTTAGCAGGAAGTTCCAAACCTAAAGAGCATTCAACAAGAAATGTCCTCTCTTATATTACCTCTAACAGCAATGAGACAGAAGATCTTTTCTAAGGATCTTAAAATTTGGCAAGCCTTGTGACACAGGCCTTTTTGAGGTGCTTGCCATTTCATAAACATGACAAAAGCTGTTAGAAAGAAGACCTACCCTTGCCTTGGGACCCATTATGCATTTTAGCTGATTTACCCACTTATTGAAACAATTGTAATTTGCATTCATAATGTGCATGATATGCAATAATCATTCATCTCCTAATTCCCAGTTCTGGCTCTCTTTTTCATCCCATGTCTTGTTGTCTTATGTTCCTTTGTTTCCAGAAAATTGTAAGTATTTTAGAATGGCACATTCCTACTTATCTGCCACTGTCTTTTTTAAACTCAAAATCTGGTAGCTGGCTCAAAAGCAGGTACCACGACCTATCACTTTAGGGACACTGAGATTTGGATGCTGCTGTAAGGATCTCAGGCATTGCTGAATGACCTGGAATGCATCACAGAGCTGACCTTGCTAGGTTTGGGGTGTTTTAGACCAAAAGCATACCTTTTCCAACTTCCAATCTAGGAGTTTATGTGTGCACAGCATTTGATCTACACAAGCCTAGTTTCCTAAGATAAAAAGTCCTGTGTTCATTTCAGCTAGGGAAACAAGAATTCATATCCATCTCACAAGTACAAATGTGGCAAGATTGTATTGTCTGAACTGCACAGCCACAATTAGGCAAGGAATCAAGTTTCTCTTTGTAGTGTCTGAAAAAGCAAACAGCCAACAAAAAAGTAGTAAAGAAATTACACTGAGTCAAAAGTGAATGTGTTTTATGGTCTATTAATAATATACTATTTTCTTTAAAATGAGACTTGAGCAACCTGTAAAGGCTGTGTTTTGTCAGGTTCACCAGAACAGCTTCAGAATGCAACCTGGTTGAATAAGGAGTTCAAAGAGCACTTTCTCACCTACCTTGGTTTTCCCTCCCCCATTCCTATCCCCAATCATCCATCCTTGATGACCAAGATGGTTCCATTTATCCTGCAAATATTAATTCAAAATGCAAACAGAATGAGGCAGCTACAGGAGGATATAAATGGAAAATTAATTGAGAAGAGATGTGTAGACATGTATTATATGGTTTTGATGACATGCATATTCAAGGAGATATTCAACAGCTAATCACTGACTTGATGCCTTCCAGGAAAATATAAGGACTACACACAGAGGCAGCAGTGGCCAGCAGCTAGGAGGAAGAATATAAGCAAGTCATTCATTTCAGGACCCATGATTCTGAAACAGAAGCAAAGGTTAAGCCAGTTTATTTCTGAAAGCTTCCTCTTTCATCTCTGAAAGTTTCCTTTACAGCAGAACTTGGAAGCAATATTTCAAACTACAACTCCATCTACGCTGGTTGAGGATTATCAAAAGTAATGTTTCCAAATTATATTTGAGAAACAGACATATTTTCTTTTGAACGCTTGACAAGCATGTCCAAAGGATGTTCCATTTCATGGGGTAAAATATGAAAATACTTGTCAATGTGTTGCTCGCTAACATGGAGAGTCTGGTCTTTGTGTCAGTCTGTGAGATATATTTCTTTTTGCAAAAGGTAAAGCCCACAGGGGTTACAGAGGTCCTTGAGCTATAGAAAATGTCCATTTCCTCTAGGGCTGCCAGCTCAGAAACATTCCATTCCAGAGATTTCCTGATTTCTTTATGATATCACAGAAGCTGGACTTGCAAGGTTTGGGAGATGGGGCAGAACTAGTTCTGGGTCATCTGATTGTGGCAATGGTACAGTCTGGGTAAATGAGCCCAGAATTTTAGTAAAACACTGATAACTAGGTAACATGCCAAAGTAAGAGCTAGGGGAGAGAAGGCATTTTTAGCAGCCAAAGAGATGGTGAAAGGTGCACAGTAACTGCAACAGTTGCTGCCTCAGATCTGCACAACCTTCTTAACCTGCAAGACCTTCATCCAAGAACAACATGCAGCTGCTTTGTGGTATCTGAAGCCCCTCACTAGTCTACCAAAAGACAACACCTCTACCAAAAAGAAAAGTCAGTGCTCTTTTCAGGCAATTCTTGTCTCCAAACATTTCAGAAACCGCCCCTCCAATGTGTGAAAACATGCAAAACTATCCCCGTTCCCATAGACACTCCAGAACCCCACACTATGCCCAAATACCTCTATTTTCTACGAAGTTCCCCTCATAAACTGATGTCCTGTCAGTTCCCATCCCCATTTTTATTTATTTTTAGACCTGCAGAGGAATACAGAGGATTTAGGCTTGATATGTGGGGGGCAGGTCATGGGGAGGGGGTCTGGGGTAAAATTTACCCCTAGCCTCCATGCAGTTGGCCATCCTTGGCCTAGATGTGTAGGCTCACTACCACCCCTTGGGAGGTGTACTCCACACATCAGTCCTACATTGCTGATGCCAGAGTTTGTAAATCAAGAACACTCATGAATTATGATATAATTCAATACCTTCACACCAAATCTGATTGCTCTGGTGCCAGCTGGGGGTCAATGGAGATGGATGTCCAACCCATGGCTCGAGGTGGGGTACATCATAAATTAAAATACAGCTAAAAACATGAAAACCATTTAAAATACACTAATTTAAAATTCATAGTTAAAAGTTGACTGGCTAAGTCTGCTGGAAGAGATCGGTCTTTAGAACTTTTTAAAATTCAGGTAGCATGTTTTGCTGTCAAATCTCTTCAGGCAGGCCATTCCACAGTCTAGGGATAGCTGATGTAAAGGTCCTCTGGGTGACCACTGCCAGTCTAGTTCTGGCTGGTTTAAGTCAATGGCTCCCAGAGGACCTGAGTGTGTGGGGCGGATTATATGTGGGGGGTGCAATCCTGTAAGTAACTTGGACTCAGACCATGTATGACTTTAATGGTAATAACCAACACTTAAAGTGCTTCACATATAAAACTCAGGCTTTTTCCTCCTTCAGTGTTATACCTTCAAGTGAACCCCAACATACAGTGACCCTATCATAGAGTTTTCTGGGAAGGTTTTATGAAGAGGAGGTACAAACACAGCCAAACTAATACAGAGGGATTCAAATCCAGATTTTGACTTCTGAGCATTTAAAGTCCTCTTCCTTAGATAGGCAAACTGGACAGTTTCACTTTCACCCATGTTCAGAAAATATTAACCTCACGTTCTTTCCATTGTGCTTAGGAAGATTTATCAAGTTTGGCAAAGTTGATATCAAAAATGCCCTAAAAAAAATTCCACCCTACTCTGCTGTCCATATAACTACACTGGGATCAGGTTTTTGCTGAATAGGAAAGATAATTTTAAGAGATTCTTTTTAAGCACATATATTCACTAAATTCAAGGAAAGGCAACAAATGGGATGAAGATATATATATATATTCACTCCAGACATTAACACACTTAACTGGTGGTGTGCAAGCCAACAGCTGATTGCAAATCATATTTATGAGATTATTTGCTGTCATGTTGGCTCAGGGCTTCCCAGAATGGCCCATCTTGGGTCTTTCTGACCCATGTTAGGTCACTTTGACCCAAGTTTCATAATGTATGGAAATATACTAATAATTTCTGAATAACTGAGAGTTGTGTAATATGGGTAGTAGTACAGTTCATGGGCAGTTCATCACTGAATTCTTGAAAATGTGAACTGATTTGATTGGGCCATAACATTTTTTCTGTGCCCTGGGACTTGGAGCAGTTATAAGTTGCCCTTGCAGCAATCTATGATTATGAATCCTAGAGTGCAAAAAAATTGCAGCTGCTAATCTCATGTTTTATCATTGGCACTGGGATGGGAAAAGTTTCCTCACTCCACGTATGGTTACTGTAGCAGGGATGAGCAAGAAAGAGCCTGCAAATTAAACATAGGCCCCCTGTCCACTTTTGAAAGTTTTGTCTCTCCCATCCCCATTGCTGCCCCTGATAAATTTTTGCCCAGCAATAGAAATTGAGACCTTTTCCTGTGGTTGTTGAAAACAAGTACAGCCACTGGGGAAAATGATATGGGGCCATTTGGAGAAGAGGTTAAAAAAGAAAGAAAGAAACATCCAGCTACCACATTATGTGGTACATGTTACCGCCCTGAAAAACTTCAGAGATATTGATATGATGGACCCTATTTGCTATATGAGATTGCCCAGACCTTGGGATTCTCAAGGGAGGCCCATCTCTCAGGCCTTCCCCCTACCCTCATAGATAATGGTTGAATGGGGACATGAGACAAATCCATCTCAGTTGCTATCCCTAGGCAATGGAAATCCCTTCCTAGGGGGCTAGGATGAGCCCCTCCTTGTTGTCCTTCTGTCAAAAGGTGATGCCTTTTTTTTAATCAGGCTGTTACAACTGAAGGTTTTTAAGAGGATGTTCTTTTGTTTAAATTATACTGTTTACTGCTTTTTATCCTTTTTAAGTGTATGTTTTAAGTGGATTTAATACTGTTAATAGTTTAATTCTGTTTTAATCCTGATCTTGGTATGCTTTTAACTATATTGCAATCATCTTAATTTTTAAGCTGCCTTGAGTACCAATTTTGGGGAAAACATAGGGTATAAAAGAAGACAAACACCCACCACCACCAGGAAAAGTAAAAGAAGGTCCCAGGAGACAGAAAGGATTGGAAAGCAAAGGCCATTTCCGCACTACACTGTTAATAGTGCTATTATTCCACTTTCAACATCCTATGGAATCCTGGGGCTTGCAATTTAGGGAGGGGCATTTAGAATTCTCATAAAGGGAGCTCTTTGGCCTCAGTAAACTACAAACCCCAGAATTATACAAGATGTTGAAAGTAGAATAATAGCACTATAACTATGTAGTGTAGAAATAGCCAAAGAAGCAACCATGGTGAGGAGGTGTGAGTGCCCAGCACCTTGTGCCTTCACTTTGGTACTAACTTCTGTGCTGCTCATTCACTCTTTCGTTCATTCCTGTCCCCACCACTGTCACCTCCAAACCAAATGAAGACATAAAGGCCATTTCCACATGGGGTAATAAAAATGGTGCAGTGCGTCCTCCAAGGAGGACATCTGCACCTTGGAGTGGACTGGGTCCGGACTACTTACCATAGATCCACACCTCAGTCCAATCCAGAACAACCCCAAGTGGTCCTCCAGCGTGCGTTTGAAAGACCTGATTTTCCCAGTCTTTCAAAAGCACGAAGCATGCCACTGCGAGCCTGCTCCCTTGTGCAGATTCGCAGGCTTGCACCAATGCGAGCCTGCGATCTGCCGAGGGTGGGCTTTAGGCTGGCGAGCTTCAGCAGTTGGTCACGATCCACAACCAACTGGAAGCCGCCATTTTGGATACTGGAGCAGAGCAGATCGATGACCACGCACTGCTCCAGAGCTGTCTGAACTGGACCGGAGAGCCAGAAGATTCGGTAAGTAGCGGCGCGGGGCAATTCCCTCGCCCTATGCGGAAATGGCCAAAGTTAATTATTTCTTCAGCACCTGAGACTTCAGCACCAGGCTGTTGGAAAGAGGAAACAGGAAAAGTGGCAGAAGGCCTGTGCAAAAACATAGCCCATATGTATGTATGCATGTATTTATGTATGTATTTGCAGCATTTATCACTTTTCACCTTCAAGAGTCCCAGGGTAATGCACCATTATATATTAATACCGTTATATAAATAACTCAAAACCAATTTAAAACAGTCTAAACTTCTGTTTAAAATTAGTTTCAAGGGGGAGGAGCTACCTGCGATGGCAAAAGGAGGCTAATTATTCTTCTCTCCGAGCAGATAACTATAAATAACCCCAGATGCCCTTTCCAAAACAAAGATAGACTGTGAGTAATTAACTAAATAATGTGGGAAAGAATGTAAGATAAAATAGGGGATTAGTTTTGATTCTTCTCCAACTAGAACAAAAATAAAGGACTCTGTTTAAACTGCAAATAATTGCTGAAACGGACTGAAAGCAAAACAGTTTTTTTTCCCGGTTTTTGGAGATATATGTCGTCTAAACAAAAAAAGAAGGCTTATAAACAACCTACGTGGAGACGACTTACGGCAACAGATAAAACATATAATCGTCTAGTTAGAGACTTTGAAGATATAAACTTAAACTCTAACGGAGACGAAAAAGTCATTAAAATGGCGGTGAAGAAAGCCGCGAACGGAGCTAATGAAGAGATAAAAATTTTTATACACAAGCTTATTACAGAGTCTAATCAAGCTCTTGTTACTACAATAACATCTAATATAAGGGCAGAAATGGGGCAATTGCAGGAAAAAATCTCACAGGAGTTAAAAGCATTGGACCTTAAAGTGGATGATATAAAAAAAACCCAAGGGAATCAGCAGACCAAACTAGCAGAACATGATGACAGGATTTCTTTGTTAGAGAGACAAACCATCCAGCTCCAAGACCAGAATAGAAGGAACAACGTGAGGATTCGTGGATTCGCAGAGCAGCCACAACAAAGTCAAAAATCCTTGAAAGAGGAAGTTTTAAAATGGCTAAAAAGCATTGTTCCTGAGATCCTATGGGAGGAAAATGACATAGAGAGAATTCATCGTGTGTCAGCTGCGAAGAGAGGAATAACTCCCAGAGATATTATTATGAGAATTGCGAATTTCAACAAGAAAGATGATTTGATGAGAGCTATTAGAAAGAATCCAGGAATATTGAAGTATCGAGATAATACAGTGGAAATATATAATGATTTATGCCGCGAAACAATAAATTGGAGAAGGGAAATGAAACCTTGCATCATAGTTCTACAAAGAGCCGGAATAAGATACAGCTGGGGATATCCCATTTTTTTGAAATTCCAATGGGCTGGCAAATATTACAGAATAAATTCTCTTGAACAAGGATTGCAACTCCTGAGAGAACTGAAACTGATCCAGCAGGAGGAAAAGGAAGAGGAAGGTGCGGTTGGAGAAGCGGAAGAACGAGCAGTGGGAGGAGCAACTGAAGAAGGAGCAGTGGCAGGAGCAACAGGAGGAGGAGAGAAGAAGACTTCGGGAGATAAACGAAAGGACAGAGCCTGAGGAGGACTGGAAGAAACAATATGAAATAACAGAAGAAGAAGAAAGAGAACATCATAGAGTAGGAGAAGGGTAGATGATTAGTGACTAGAATATATTCTTGTAGATTGTAAATGTATAGAGTTTGATCTATATATATATAAAGTAAAAGGGTAGAGAGAGGGAAGGGAGGGGGAAGAGAGGGAAAAAATATGGGAAAGAAAACAAATCGGGAGAGGATATTGGTCTCTATGCCGGGAGTAGGTATACCTTCACCCTCCCCCCAAGACCATGAGAGGTCGTTGCCAAGGCAGAAGCGCTTTGGAGGGAAAGGGGGGACGAATGTTTGTGTGGGTAGGGGAGGGGAGGGAGGGAAGGGGGAGGGGAGTGGGAGGGGGGAAGGGAGGGGGAGGGGAGCACCATCACACTAAAGAGCCAATGGGGAGTGGGATTAGGAAACGGGAAATATGAAAAATGGAGAATAGACTGAGAATATCAACATTGAATGTGAAAGGCTTAGGGACAATAATAAAGAGAAAAAGGATAGAATCGATATTAAAAAAAGATAAGGCTGATATAATTTTTTTACAAGAAACACATGGAAAAAGAGATAAAAAAAATGAGCTTAGATTGAACTGAGTAGCCACTTATGAGGAAGCATTTGGTACATCCAAATCAAGAGGAGTTGCAATAATAATTTCCAAAAGATGTAATTTCATTGTAACAAGTGTGGAATTAGATGAAAAAGGTAGATATGTAATTATACAAGGTGAAATAGATGGAGAAACATATGTTATAGTGAATATCTATGCACCTAATGAGAAGCAAAAAGAGTTTTATGAAGAAATATTTAATAAGATTAAAAATATGAAAGGAGATTACACAATAATGGCAGGTGATTTTAATATGGTGATGGATAGATGGAAAGATAAATCGGATCCATTAATTAGAGACAGATATAATAATATAACAATTTTGAATAAATTAGTGAGTAGAAATGAATTGATAGATGTTTGGAGGTTAATAAAGGGTGAGGAAAAGAAATATACGTATTATTCATCAGTTCATAAAAATTATTCAAGAATAGATTATATCTTTGTCTCAAAGAATATGATACCTAGATTAATAAATACAGAAATAGAAACAATAAAAGTGACAGACCATGCTTTGATGAATTTGGATATAACTATGAAAAGGAATTATAGAGAAGCAAAAAGGTGGAGATTGGATATTAAGTTACTTAATTATAAGGAGATAGTAAATAAAATAGAGAAGGAATGGCAAGAAATTTGGGATATAAACAATAAGGAAATAACACAAGATGTATTATGGGATACAATGAAGGCAGTGGTAAGAGGATTATGTATTAAAGAATCAAGCAAATTAAAGAGACAATTAGGAGAAAAAAAATTGAAATTAGAAAAAGAAATAAAAGAACTAGAGAATGACTATATAATAGATAGAACTAAACAGAAATTAATAATATTACAAGCCAAAAGAGATGAATTAGAAAAGATAGAAATGGATGAAGTTCAGAAAAACTTAATATATTTGAAAAGGGAATACTTTGAATATAGCAATAAAAATTCTAAAATGCTGGCTAAATCAGTACAATAAAAAAAAATTAGAAATATGATTGGCGTAGTAAAAGATAAATTTGGTAAAGAAAAAAGGCTGATGAAAGACAAATTAAAAATATTTGAGGAATTTTATCGAGAATTGTATTTAGCAGAAGATAAATCTGTAGAGAATATAGAGGACTATATTAATAAAAATTGGAAAATAAGATTAACAGAACAAGATAAAGGATTGATGGAAGAAATGATATCAGAAGAGGAAATAGAAGAAGTAATAAATAACTTAAAAGGAGGAAAATCACCAGGATTGGATGGACTAGGTCCAGAATACTATAAAACATTTAAAAAAGGTTTAATCCCTAAACTAAAAGGGTTATATAATAGTATATTAAGGGGTGGAAAAATTCCATTATCATGGAAGCAGTCACTAATAATATTAATTATAAAACCAAATAAGGATTCTATGGATCCAGGTTCTTATAGACCAATATCTTTAATAAACCAAGATGCAAAAATTTTGACAGCAATAATGGCGAAGAGGTTAAATAAATTTATTTATAAATATATACATAAAGATCAATGTGGTTTTATTCAAGGAAGACAGATGGCAAATTTAATAGGGAAAACGATAAATAAAATAAATATAATGGATAGAGAAAAACAAAAAGCCGGAATTTTAGCGTTAGATATATTTAAAGCCTTTGATTGTGTGGAATGGCCGGCGTTAAAAACAATTTTAAATAAAATAGGATTAGGAGAAAGATTTAAAGGGTTAATAAATCAATTATATTCATATAATACATCTGTAGTGATGGTAAATGATGGATTTACAGATCAGATTCAAATAACAAGAGGAACGAGACAAGGATGTCCATTATCTCCAGTTTTATTTGCAATAGTTATAGAAATATTAGCGAATATGATAAGAAATGATGAGAATTTGGAAGGAATTGGAGCTAAGGAGAAAAATAAAATAAGCTTATTTGCAGATGACACATTGTTGACAATTAAAGATCCGGTTGAAAAGATAGATAGAATAGATAAACATTTAAAAGAGTTTGGGGAGAAGACAGGATTGAAAATAAATTGGGCCAAATCAGAAATAATGTTATTCAATTATACTAAAGAAGAAGTACAAAAATTTATAAGTAGTAAAAGAGGATTACTTAAAGTAAAAGAATCAATTAAATATTTAGGAATAGATATTACAAAAAATTTACAAGGACTACAAGAAAAAAATTTCAAGAAATTAAGATTAGAAATTAAACGGAAATTAGAGGATTATAAAAATATAAAGTTATCGTGGTTTGGTAGAATAGCAGTGGTAAAAATGAAAATTTTACCTAAAATTAATTTTTTGTTTAGAATGTTACCAATAAAAGTATCAGAGGAAGAGTTAAAGGAGTGGCAAAAGATATTAAATAATTTTTGTAATGGAAATAAAAAATCGAGGATTAATAAGAAATATTGGTATAAAAGTCAAAAAGAAGGTGGCCTGGGACTTCCAAATTTAAAATGGTATTATTATGCAAATCAATTGAGATATATCATAGATGGAGTTTCAGGAAACGGTGATTTAGATTGGTTAGAGACAGAAGATAAGAATATTGAGATGAAATTAGAAAATATATTTTTTAGGAATTTTTCAAAGAAAGAAATGGAAAAAATAGAAAATCCTTTTATAAAAAATATAAGAGAAATATGGAAGAAAAATAAAAGAAAATTGATACCGAATATATCAATATTAACTCCGATAGTAATGATGGAAAAATTTCCAATAAATTTAAGAGAAATAATAGAGAAAGAAATAAAAAAACAAAAAATATATAGATTAAAAGATTGGATGAAAATAATGATAAATAAAGAAAGAATGAAAGAGAGATTGCAGGAAACTAAGATATCTTGGTTAAATTATATACAACTAGAGCAATGGACAAAGAGTATGTAAAGATATGTTAAGGATTTTAAAGAATATACTAAATTTGAACAAATTATTATTCAAAGAGAAAATATGCAAGAAAATGAAATATTAAAAGGTAGTATAAGTGAAATATATAAAATATTAGCAAAAGAACAAGAAGAGGATTATCTTAGAAAAATATGGGAGGAAGAGATAGTACAAACTATAGATATACAAGAATGGAGAAAAATTTGGGAACAACGCCATTTAAAAAAATTATCAATAAGAATAAAAGAGAATTATTATAAAATAGTTTGGAAATGGTACTTGACTCCAGTGAAATTAAATCAAATAGATGAGAAATATTCAAGATTGTGTTGGAGAGGATGTCAAGAAATTGGTACATATATGCATATGTGGTGGAATTGCAACAAGATAAAGGAATTTTGGCAAAAGGTTTTTAAAGAGATAAAAGAGATTATAGGATTAGAAATACCAGTATGTCCAAATATAGCGTTGTTGTCCATATATAATAAGGTAGAGTGTACTCAGGCAAAGAAAGAATTAATAACAAATTTGTTAACTGCAGCGAGATTAATAATAGCAAAAAAATGGAAGACAAATGAAAAATTTCAAATAGAAGAATGGTATAAAGAAGTGTGGAAAATTGCAATTAATGATAAACTAACATGTAGAATTAGGTTTATGAAAGGTTTGGTAAAAACAAATGATTTTGAAGAAATTTGGAAAATATTTTTAGAAAAAGTTTTGAAAAGAGATGGTAATGCTACCCTGTTAAAAGAAGAATGGCAATTTTGGAAAGTGGATTAAATAAAAAGTTGGCTCTGGGGGGTGGGTTTTTTATTATTATTACTTTTATTTTTTATTTTGTATTTTTATATTGTTTATTATCTGTGTGTGTTAAACTTGTGATTTATAGATGTAATTTGATATGTGATGTTCAATGTTTAAAAGGGGGAAAAAGTTAAAAGGTAATTGGTTTTAGAGAGAGGTTATATTTAGAGATATTAAGTAATAAGTTTATAATTAATAATAGTAAGAGATTAAATGGGAGTGAAAAATATTGAATTAAGAGTGAAAGAATAATAATAAAAATGAATATAATGAAAATAAGAATTGAAGATACGTAACAAAAATGTATAAGTTGTATGAACGGAACAAGCTGAACAAGTTTATGATTTTAGGGGAAGGGAAAAACAATAATATAAGTTTGCATTGTTTAAAAGAAGGAAAAAAAAATTGTTTTGTTTTGTTTGTTTGTTTGTTTTTTAATTCACCATTATGTATAACACATGGTGTTTTATTTTTCGTTTGTTTTTGTGTTATAGTTTAATAAAAAAAATTTAAAAAAAAAATTAGTTTCAAAATCAGACAAACAGTTGCAGAAAAACAGCAGGTACTTCTAATCTTAAAACCCAAAGTCTGACCAGTATAGCACAATCTTCACTGCCTGCAAGAAACCTGAAAGGGGTAGAGTCAGCCTGACCTTCCCCAGGAGGGAATTCCACAATTTGAGTGCTGCTACAGAGAAAGCCCTTCACAGGGTGATGGGATACATATCAGGGCCTCCCTAGATGAACTTAGATTTTGAGAAGACCCGTATGGTTAGAGATAGTCTTTCAGATATCCTCGCACTAAAACATTTCTCCTTTCCCCATTGACAGAACCTTCTCTGAGGACCCATTCACAAAACTGCTGACTCTATTCAGGAGTTGGTTGCTCTGACAGTGATCTTCACTTTTGGAAGTGGCAGCAGCAGGAGTGGGAGCTGAGATTAGTGAGTTCTCATTCTCTCCTGGTTTTCATCTGTGAAATGTTAGTGTCTATGTAGATATAGAAAAACTGATAGGTTCCTGGATGATATACATTTGA
Organism: Ctenosaura bakeri; assembly: GCA_948474755.1. Lineage (NCBI taxonomy): Eukaryota > Metazoa > Chordata > Lepidosauria > Squamata > Iguanidae > Ctenosaura > Ctenosaura bakeri. The sequence goes on from CAOLHI010001049.1 coordinate 45,532, forward strand.
TCTCCAAAGACAAGCATTCTCAGTAGGGTCCATATGACCCCCCCCCAAGGGGGCTCTGGCAAATTTGAAGGGGGTCACAGACTTAAAAGTGTGAAAGGGGGCCCCCAAAGCTTTACAAGGACCCTAGAAACTGAACCAATAAAATATCCAAACTCTTGGTGTCAATAATTTCCCTCCAAAAGAGATTTAATGACCTGATAAATCTTGGTATCCTGGATTGGATTTTGAATCCATTTGAAATACAACCTATCTAAGTTATGGCAGAAATTCAAGAGATTTTGTTTGATCTTAAAAGTGATAGAACTGCATGTCATCAATTCAGTCAGGTTCAAAAAGATTTTTGGATCAAGAGTGATCTGCTAAATAAATTTCATGTACTGTGGGGAAAAGCCCAGAATTTTTTTTTTTTATTGCCTTTCCCTCGATATATTTGGTTGAGTGTGGATTCAGCAAGGTAGTTTCATAGACAAAATCCAGGAACAAAACTGATATTCTGACATGGGTGACCTCCAACTATCATTGCCTTAATTTGGAACCCAATATCATTAAATTTGCAGAAAAGCACCAAACTCAAGGACTGCACTGGGCCTGACAGATGTTTACTTTCTTACAGTCTTTTTAAAAGTTTAGTCCAGTATGTCAGAATATTCAAATTTTCTTAATGTTCAATAATGAATGATTTTTCTATCTATCTGTGTTCTATCCCTGTTTTATAGGGGAGTTCTAGAACTTGAGAAGAGCTTATGAGGGCAGCCACCCTCAAAATTGGGAATGTCTCTCTCTCTCTCTCTCTTTTTTTTTTAATAATAGCAGCTACAAGATGACCCCTGAAAGTGCACACATCACTACTTTTCCTTACCTTAGTGAAACGAAGTAAGCTTGGGATAAAAAGAAGTTCATTTTAATGGAAAGACTGTTCACTCTGTTCAGTTCCTCTGAACAGAGTAACATTCTGGGTCTAGAATACTTTACATCTCTTCACCATTGGTGGATCTCAGAATTCTGCTTAAAAAGCCAAATAGATCCTGCAGAATTGTACACTGACCAAGCCCTGATACTCACAACCAGATGAGCTGAGTAAAGAATTACTGAGATATGCATTATATTTGTGCTGGTGATAAGGGCTACTCTAAGGGGAAAATGTACGCACAGTGGCAGCTGGTAGCTCCCATGTCAGTCAAGTGGTGAATCCACTCTTGGGTTTTGTCCAGACTTTAAAGTAGCTGTTAAAGTGCCCAACCTATTTTGGGAACAGGGTCCAGTACTTTGGATAGCTCCTTTAAAATTCAGGTTTATAATCCAGAATTGTGACTCAGACACTGAGGCTACCAGCCACGTGTGTATATCTCTATGTATTTAAGAGAGAAACATTACACCATGAATAAACTTGAACCTTTTAGTGAATGCTAGAGGTGTGTTCTCTTTAATCCAATTAAGTGTGAAATTCCACTATCTAGCATACAGTCAAAATCAGGGCTGGGATGACAAATGTAAAATGTAGTAGCTATAAAAAGGAGATTTTAACTCATAGTTTAGATAAATAAGGCTTCTCTTGTTATGTGATCTAACTGGATTAATTTTTATTTTCACCAGGGAATGATATGTCTTGAACGTTTTCAGACAAAAAGTTCAGGAGAGGAGTATTTGAGTGGAGGGATGAATGGTTTTAAAAAGGCAAGTCTACTGTTCTTCATTCTTCTCCCCCCCACACCTCCAGTATCTCTCCCTTCCTTGACGTCTCTGCACTTAGTAACCTAGTAGCATTACTGCAAAGCCTTCCAGTAAATGTCTAGTTTAGCATTCAAAGAAGCCTGAATTAAAGAGAACAGAGAATCCCACTGATTGGAGTTAATGGAGATGTCTCTTAGCTAAATGTCAGCTCTGGACAGTTCCAGCCTTTGCCAGAGACATGACACAAACCTCCCAGACAACTGCTTAACCGTGCAGGACCAATTATGGAGGTATGTGATGGCCTCTGAATTGGCCTGTTTGTGGTTCACTGTAGCACATTATTTCTCTCACTGCTGTAGTCCAGCTCCTAAACCTGTCTTTGAGAGACAGGAGACAGAGCTGGGTGGGGGTGGAGGGATAAAGAGGAAGAAAGCTCCATGAGAAAGAGATTTTTTTTTTTACTATATTTTTTTTATTAAAATCACAAAAATAAAACATTATATATTTTTTATATTAACATAACTATACTTCCATCATTTCTATACAACACATATTTGTATAACATACATCATACCATCATAGCATTTTATACATTTCTACATTTTTATACATTCCTTTACATACCAGGTAGGGAAAAAACCAAAATGATAAATAAATGAAAATTATAACAATTTTAATACCTACCTACTAACCTTCCCTTATCGCATCTACATAAATCGTGGGCGATTATAAATTATCTATATACAACCAACAATTCTTTATGCTCAATACTTCAACATCCATACCAACTACCTCTTTCCATTGTTTCCTAATTCTTACAATAGTATCTTACTCCTCCAAGTTTTTTATCCACACATTTTTATTTCTCTTATGTTTACTCCAACTTGTTTAATTCGTTTACCATTGTTTTTCCCCATTTGGCTTCCCAAAGGGGTTTGACTAGAATGCATTCTTCAATAATCTGTTTTCTTGGTTTATCTGTCAGTATTGATGTTAATTTGTCCATTTCCCATAATTCATATAATTTCCATAACCAATCTTCCACATCAGGGACTTCTTTTAATTTCCATTGCTGTGCAAATACTAGTCTTGCCATTGTTACCATATATATTACCATTTTTCTCAATGAATTCTTTTTAAAATATTTAGTATCTAGCATATTCGATAGATATATTTCTGGACTCATAGGATAATTAATTTGAAGGGTATTAACAATACATTCATGAATACCTTTCCAGTATTTCTTTGATTTAGCGCAAGACCACCATATATGATAAAACATCCCTCTCTCAGTACATTTCCAACACATGTTTTTTCATATTTTTGCTTATTTTAGCAATTTGAACTGGTGTATAGTACCATCTAAAATATACCTTATAATAATTCTCTTTTAAATTTGTACTTATACTATATTTTTTCACATCTTTCCAAGAATTCTCCCAACTCTGCAGTGGAATTACATGTCTCAAATTTTGTGCCCACCTTATCATGTTGTCCTTAACCGTCTCTTCTTCCATACATTAATTTAACTATATTTTGTATATTTTCCCTATCAAATGATCTGTACCCGGTTTTAATAATCTATCAAACTCCTTCTCCCTTGTTTCAATTCCTTGCGTCCTCAAATCCATCTTAAATCTTTCTTCTAGTTGCCTTTGCAACAACCAATGCGAGATAATACCACTTTTTATCATATCCTCCTTACTTTTCCATATTATATTTTCACCTTGAACTTTTGTTAAATCTTTATATGTTAACCATTTATTAAGTTGGGGTTTCTCTCTTCTATAAAACGCTTCATGCACTGACACCCATTGCGATATTTTACATATAGTTTATTCCTGTATTGTAACCATACTTTTAACAATGGTTTTCTTATAAAATGATTGTTAAATTCCTTATTCACCTTTACCTTATCATACCACATATAAGCGTGCCAGCCGAAAAAGAGATCCATCCCTTCTACCTTTAATAGTCTCATATTCTCTAGCTTAATCCAATCCATTACCCAGCAAAGGCAACTAGCATGGAAATATAATTTTAGGTCAGGTAGTCCTAATCCACCTCTTTCTGATGTATATTTTAATACAGTCCATTTTATCCTTCGTTTTTTACTGTTCCAAATAAATTTTGATAAATCCGTCTTCCACTGTTTGAAGGGTACATCATTTAAGAAAATTGGGAGATTTTGAAACAAAAATATCATTTTTGGTAAGATGTTCATTTTAATCGTTGCGATTCTCCCCATCAACGTTAAATCGAGTTTTGACCATCTTCTCAAGTCTTCTTTTATCTCTCCCCAGAGTTTTTTATAATTATTATCAAATAAGTCCATATTACTATTAATAATATTAATTCCTAAATATCTCACTTTTTTTGACACTTTAAAATGGGACAATTGTTCAATTTCCTCTTCTTCTTTTTTTGTAATGTTCTGTCAACATCATCATTTTATCCATATTAACTTTAAAACCTGCTACTTTTCCAAAATCTTGAAAGATCGCAACTAATCTTGATATACTTTTAATTGGATCATCTAACATCATTACATGGTCATCAGCAAAAGCCCTTAATTTGTACATTTGATTTCCAATTTTAACTCCTCTTATTTCTATATCCTGTCTTATCTTACAATTTAATATTTCTATCACCATTAAAAAATTAGAGGACAACCTTGTCTTGTTCCCTTCTTAATATCAATTTTTTCTGTTTTTTCTCCATTAATTACAATACTTGCTGTTTGATTGTTATATATCATTCTTATCCAATCGATAAACTTTTCCCCCATATTTATCTTTTTCAATACCTGTATTATAAATTTCCATGTTACATTGTCAAATGCTTTTTCAGTATCTACAAAGATCAGTCCCAATTTTTTTCATTGTGTTTATGATAATATTCAATAGTATCCAATATCACCCTTACATTATCTTTTATTGATCTACCTGGCAAAAAACCATTTTGATCTTCATGTATCCAATTTTTTTTAAAATTTGTTTCAGTCTTTCTGCCAGAATAGATGTAAATATCTTATAATCAATATTCAAAAGGGATATTGGCCTAAAATTCTTTGCTTCCAGTTGATCTTTGCCCTCTTTAGGTATTAAGGTAATTGTCGCCTCTCCCCATGAGTCCAGTCTATCCATCATTTCCAATTCATTAAATAGCTTTTGAATGGGGTCAATTAATTGGTCTTGAAACACTTTATAATGCCTTGCCGTGAATCCATCTGGTCCCGGTGCTTTTCCAATTTTCAATTTTTGAATTGCCGTTCTAATTTCAACTTTTGTAATGGGTCTATTTAACTCTACTCTTTGCTCTTCCTGGATTTGAACCACTTTAATTTCTTCCAAATATTTTTCAACTTGCCGTATATATTCTTCCGTGTCTTTTGGGTCTTCAAATAATTTCTTGTAATATTCGTGGAATACTGACTTAATTTTTCTCTGCTGTCTATATACCTTATCCCCTTCTTTAATTTCTGTAATCAAACTTTTTTTCTTTTTCTTTTTTCAATCTATACACTAACCATTTTCCCACTTCATTAGCGTGCTCAAAAAATCTTTGACGTGTGTATTTTATCTTCTTTTCTATTTCCAATCTATCTTCCATGGACATTTGTTTCTGAAGAATTTTAATCTCTCTTAATAACTTTGTATTCCTTGGATCTAAGAAAGAGATTTTTAAAGGTAGGGAGGGGGGTATGGAATCTCGCATTCGCAAAAATCTGTTTCACTTTCTTCCACCAATTTTTTTAAAGCCACAAGTTCATCTGCATATATTCCAAATACACAGTATTTGATAAATGATTCAGAAACAACTTGAAAATAAGCTCTCTTCCCCAATTCAATAGGTACAACCATTCCCTACCTGAATAGGACCATGTAATACCTGGCAATATGATAGGTGTTAATGATGAGGAATCAATAAGAATAAAAAGTGCTGGCAACACTAATTTAGTACTAACATGGTTGAATACATAGGATTCAAAATTCAACCTTAGGAATTAAGCACCAAAAGCTTAACTGTCAGTTTCAGTTTCTCATATATGTGTTTTATTTTGTTTTTTTTTTAAAAAAAAAAAATCTTGTCATTTCCACCCCATATATGATAAAACTTGTGAAATTTGGTAAATTCAATCTGTAAGTGAAGTGAAACAAGATTCTCACTCATTAGTCCCTTCTCTCTGTCCCACCACCCATACAGGGGAGAAAACAGGAGAGGATCTTCTTCATGGCTTCCTCCAGGAGATGGTCTTCTTTGTGGCTGCCCTCACAAACTCCAATCCTAGTGAGGTTAGACTGGCACAATCCCTGTTATCTTTCCACTGGTGCATGGAGACTTTTTTTTTTTTTGATTCATCAGGCCTTTGAGGGCTGAGTGCTTACTTTGTGCACTCAGAATATGCTCCACTTTTCATTTGTTGTTTTTAATGGTGATTTTTTAAAACTTTTGTAGTTCTATTGTTAGTTTAATTAAACTTTTGTTAGGATGTGATTTTTTTAGCTGTATCTCTTTCAGCCTTCGTAAGCTGTCTTGAATTGTAGATGTAGAAAAAGGTGGGATGTAAATAAATATAAGCTGGAACCCTGTATCACAGTTATGACTTCATAACCTGAAATTACACACTTGTGAGTCCTATGTATTCACTGGTTTCAGAACTAGTTTAGAGGTTATGTCGAGATCATGAAAATTCCCCAGTACCTACTTAGTGCTGTGATTGATGGGAGTCCATTCCCCTGTTACTCAGGAAGCAGTTGGCCACCATTCCCATCACTCCATTTTGTGGAAACAAACTTTTCAGAGCAAGGTCTCAAAATGCCTCCACCAAAAAAAATGCAAAAACTCCTGTAAGCTCTTGGGGAAAAGTTTTGAAATTCTTTGTTTTGCAGGTGGGAGTGAAAGAAGCAAAGAATTACATCATTGATTCCATTCCAGGGGATGACCAGAGGCCACGGCCTACCAACCTCTGTGCTCTCTTGGGAAAAGCCTTTCCATTAAACCAGTTGCTGATTAAGGATATTTAAAAAAGAAAAAGGTCTCCCAAACCTTCCCTCACTTTTTCCAGAAGATTTCAAAATTGATTTTAATGTGGATTTATTACATTTTACTGTGTGTTACCTTTATATAAGTCACAGGTGGCAGTAGAATGAAAAATATGTCATGTGTCCGAAAGTATAACTTGAAATTTCCACACCATTAGAAAAGCCTAATTCTGACAAGACTCCAAAACTGTCCTATTAATGGTGAATTTTTTTCACAATGCTTTTAGCACAAGAACAAGTAGTCTAACTAAAATGGATGCTGCTGAGATTGTAACATTCCTATTGAATCATGGTTCAGAAGTTCCACTCAGCTACATTCTTTCTTAAGTGAGTTCTAACACCACCTGTGCAGGTAGGCAGGTTTTCTGTCATAAACCTGCAGAGGTGGCTGAGGTAGTACCCAAGAATACATGGCAAAAGAAAGAAAGAGAGGGGAAGAGAGGGAGAGAGAGAGAGAGTTATAGCTTCCAGTAGACCACCTACTCTTTTGTCGTCTGGAATTTTGCTGCCTGTCGTGAAGCAGCAAATGTTGCCCATACCTGCCCAGGCCAAGGCATGCAGTACACAAGTTAGGCAATTTATTTTGAAATATAAGGCAAAACCTCCCTTCCTCCAATATGCACACCCTCCTCCTATACCTAGAAGGAAAAAAATACAATAATCTCTGATTAAATAGGAATTTTCTGTCTTTTCTCAGCTTTGTGGGCCCAACAAACAGAGGGTGTTCGGATAAAACATGAAAACTTATCCTTTCATAAAAATCTACTCAGTTTGAGAAGTGACTATGAAAATAATGATGCATTTGTAGACATAAGTCATCCTTTTATCCTGTTGGTTAATGATAATTTGTTGAAGTTCTGGAAAAATGAATTTTATAGATTCTTGAAGGCATCTTTTCTTGACACCCAGTATCCCTTAGCATGGTACAAATACAGAAAGGATCCTCTTATGTTAGTGTGTGATTTAAATGGTTGCTTTTAAAAGTTTCAGATTTGTAGCCTCAAAAATTTTATTAGATTTTTATGCTGCTGTCTGAGTATGTTGTTATATCATTGTGCTGTTTTCATTCATTTTACTTTTAAATATCACTTTGGATTATTGTTTGGTTTTTAGTCAGGATTGTGTCTCAGATTTTAGTAGTGTTTGTTCTGGAAAAAGAATAGCTGCCCTCTCATAACACCCAAAATTTGCCTCCTGAGGCCTTGCTCTAGTTTACTGAATGGTAGGGCCAGTTCTGTGCAAGTGCAATGTAAAAAGAACCACTACAGAAAAGTACTAGTGTATTATTTCCATCACACAAACATGAGTTACAGTGTTATGCCAGAACACATTTAGATTTTGGTAAACCTAACCAGGTCTTATTTTCAAGTAAATAATAAATATAAGAGGACACAGGGGCCATTTCTGCATGAGGCGAGGGAATCGCTCAGTACCGGTACTTACCAAACTTCTTGGCTCCATGCTTGGGTCTAGGTTGGTCCGGAGCAGTCCGTGGCTGCCACTCCACACTGCTCTGGGGACGAAAATGGCGGCTTCTGGTTGGTCGAGGCTCTCCACCAACCGCTGAAGCTTGCCAGCCTAAAGCCCACCCCCGGCAGATCGCAAGCTCGCACTGGTGCGAGCCTGCAAATCTGCACCGGAGCGCGGGCACAGAGTGGCGTGCTCCGTGCTTTTGAAAGACCTGTTTCAAGCGGTCTTCAAAAGCACACTGGATGACCACTTCGGGTTGTTCTGGAGCAGGCTGAGGTGTGGAACTACACTAAGTAGGTCCGACCCAGTCCGCTCCCAGATGCAGACGTCCTCCCTGGAGGACGCTCTGCACCATTTCTTTAAGCCCATGTGGAAATGGCCAGGGAGTCAATGAAGTCCTTTCTGTCTGCTCACTTCAGACCAGTTTGACTCTCCTCCCTACAACTAGCTAATGGGCAGCAGCTATTTGGCCCGACAGCGGAGTCAGCTAAAGAGCTGAGCTTCCATTCTTTCACTTCCATTGGTTCAGGTGGTACCAAACACCATTTTGTGACTGGCAGTATGCAGTTCTTTATCTTCAAAATTTGTTGTATGAAGTTCCATTATGCAGCTTAATTAGTACTTAATTAATTAAGGCCACATTTCTGCTCTCTGCTCTGCTTTTGCTGGCAGGTAAAGACCTTTTCATGTAAACAGGTATTTCATGATTAATTGGTTAATCAGAAGGATTTTATTGGGGGTGTTGTGTAATTCTTGTTGTTTATGTTTTTTAACTATTTGACACTTTTTAAAATTACTGATGTTTTAGTGTGATAGCTTGTTTAATTATATTTTAATGTTCTCATCATCAAGTTGTTAACTTTACCTCCTTTTAAACTTGTTGTAATCTACTTCCTGAGTCCCATTTCACGAGATAGATAGATAGATAGATAGATAGATAGATAGATAGATAGTAGTAAAGACTGGATACCTTAAATTTACTTATTATTCTATGCCTTAGCTATTATTTTAAACTATAAACTGCCTTGAATTTTATAGATGTTCTATAAATGTAGCAAGAAAATGTTAATTTTTTCTAAAATAAACAATGCTGGCAGTTAAGCCTTTTTGAAAATTATCCTTCCCTCCCGATAATTCTAACTTTAATAAAATTATCTGGACAGATGGTTTAGCAGTAGCTGATAGACACATTACAATTGTTTGAAGTTATTTGTACTTTCATTTTAACATTATGTAGCACACAGAAGAAGCTGGGCATTGAAACTGATGCAATCCTTTGCTAAGAAAAAGCCTCAAATATAGCTCAGTCAACTCTTGGGAATTTCCTCAAAACAGGTAGTGGCTCTTGAGCAGAGCACGTTGTATTCATCAAAGAGCAAGCGTGTTCCACACGAGGCACTAAAAAATAAATCCACCCAACTTACTTGGATAATCAGAGGGTGGCTACCTTAATATGTTGCATAGAATTCAGGGACTGAATTCAGGGATTGAATGTGTTGCATTGAATTCTTCTGAAGAAAGCTGTGGAAACTCTTTTGACCCCCACCCCCCAACATATAGCCAGATAAACAGAAAAAGGAGAAACCTGTCTCATTCTGGTCAGTTTTTCCCTCTCAGCTCCATATTTGATTGACACAAAAGACTAGTTCTGTTAAGCCTAGATCTGGCTCGGATTCTGTACATTTGGAAGCCAAGTTACAAAAGCATTAAAATGACTTTAACAGAGATTTTGTCAACCTATCAAAGACATATCAAAAGCGATTTCCCAAATGCTTTGGCTGAATTGGGGAGATTTCATTTATTGACTTCAAGAGCTGTGAGCCAGTAATTTTGCTTCTCTGTCTGTCCCCACAGAGGAATTGGACATGATCAGACCTGTTCTAATGCTTTACAATCATATCCCTCTGCCACACTTGCACACCTTAGTACTTGACTGTCTCTTATAAAAGGTGGAGTGCCATATAAAATTTGCCACTGACCGTAAGGTATGAGTACATAAAATGAAACCTGTTCTAAAAGCAAGAGTGTGGTTTAAAAAAATATCACAAATTGATAGGAACAAACCAAATTTACACATCCAAAATCAATGGGCAAACTGGAAAACAGGTATCCTTTGACACTCACACCAGGTTTTTTCATGCAGTTCTCTGAATGAAAAAGGCATACAAAAATGTGTGTTATTGGGGAACACAACACACAAATATGCTTATACCACTATGAAAGAATATTATACATTTTACAGCTTGTAGGGGAAAAAATATGTACCAAGAGAAATACGTTTAAAAAACATAGGGACTTCTGTGCAGATTTTAAAAAATAAAATCACAAACCAGTAGGAAACAGAACAAAATGAACAGATATATCCACTGTGTTTGGAAAGTAACACTGTATTAATATAATCCAGCCTTCAGTACCCATTATTTTTTCCTGTTCTGTGTTGCAACAATAGCAGAGGGAACTCAAATATTTCAAAAGGTTTTGGTGTAAAAAACAAGCGAAACTTAACGATCTCCAATAAGCACTGTGGCTGAAATAGAAGCACAAAATGAAACTTCTCGTTGAATATGAAAGAAAGAAAGCATTCTCATGTATCAAGATTCCTGTAAATGGAGTTGTACCAGTAAGCAAAGATAACAGATAACAGCAATTGTGATAACAGTTCACACTACCTTTAATGATGAGAGACATTCTTGGTTGTTTTATGCAAAGTGATGCTGCTTCTTGGTGCACATTGACTTTCAAAAACATTGCAGATAGGATCCCACTATATTGGTTCTCTCATTTAGTGACTACTGTGACATCTGTACTGTTGACCAGCTTCACAAATGCTAGATGAAAGCATGACATTCCCCAGCTTAAAGGTGATCGCCGTGTCAGCTGAAATATTTAGCTTAAATTTTATGTATGAATACCACAAGGTTAGTGATCCAACTGGCCCTTCTCCTTTGCTTCCCCCACTCAGTATAATTTCAAATATTCAGTGGCTTGAATCCTAAGCTAAATTAACTTTAAGGAAGTTCAAGAAATGAAAGTTTTCCAATCCTTTCCCCCTACTACAGCCATCTATCCTTCCTGAATATCTTCTTTCAAGATTGTGGGCCTTCATGGACAAATGTGGTATGAGACATAGGTGGCTGCTGGGATCATATGATCCACCTGAAACTGGATCATAAAGGTGATGGAGATGACAGAGAGGCATATTAGCCTGAAATAGAAGTTTTTTTTTCCAAAGGAAGGAGCAGATAAGGAGACAGGCCTCTTCTAGTTTCCTGGACTGTTCTTTGCCCATTCAGTCTGTGATTAACTTTCTTCTGACCTAGACTGGTATCTCTTAGGGTTGCTGGTATCATCTTCTGGCTTCTGCTCACATCTCGTAAGTCTCCTCTTGTGGAGATGATGTCTTAGCTTTGTTCCAAGAGCAAGGAGGAGTGAACATAACTCTGTATTTTATTTCAAACTAGGATTCCTCTCTCAGTATACATTAGCTGTTTGTTTACTTGTTATAATCATAAGTCACAGTCATTGTGATTATATGCCAGTGAAAGGGAAACTCATGAACTGTTTCTAGAAGGGTGAATCCACAGTGTGCTGCTGCCAAACTTGCTTTAATAACAAAAGAAGCTCATGGAAAGAAAGCCCATCCCTTGTCTTAAACACAAAGCAAGTTAAGTCTTGTGAATGCTACCCGTGTTCAAATCATGACTCACTGCAAACTCCCCGAAAACCTTTGACAAATAGGTTGATCTCTAGCATAGTGAGTCACAATCTATATTCAGGTTAGAAGTCTTAAATCGTCTGATTCACATATAAAAATCACTGACAATTTACCATTTCACCGTGTCAAAGAAAAATCCCTGAATTTTCATTAGCAATGTCTATTATGTCTGCAATATTTTTCTTTTCATTTCATTTGGTACCATATCACTTCTAATGGCATCAATATCTCAAACAAAAGAAGAATTCCATAAGGTGGGGGAAAGGAGCCAAAAGAAGGGAAATGAACAACTATGTTTAAAAACTCCAAACATTCAACTGATCTTTCACTTACTCCCATTTTTTTGCTCATGCTGTTTAAAACATTATCCCTGATCGGAGCTGAAAAGGCAGCCTACAGAGATCACCACAATGTAAAATGTAACACATTGGCCTGGAGCAACTCTTCAATTTTTCACATTTATGTGACATAAAGAGAGTAAGTAAGAGCCATGATTTTATCTTGTGGCCTAGCAGTTGGAATTTACATAAGCTTATAGGAGTCTTGAAATCACAAAATGCAAAGTGAGGCACTGCATATCATTAAAATAAATCACAGTATGTCATAGAAGCCTACAACTTAAATAAAGACAGAGGAATTTTTGAGGATAATGTGTTGGCCATGCATCTTGGCTAGTGAATAGCTTTCCTTTAAATATACTATACATCATATGAATTATAGCGATCTCAATTTTTTATGCTATCACATAATGCATAATATTACAGATTTACCTCAAAGAACTATAAGTTGGCTTTTTATTAATTACTTCTCACATTTATCTCTCTACAGTGCATGCTATGAATATAAGACCAAAAATAAAGTTTCAAATCTTGTACCATGCAAATGATTGCAGTGATCAAAAAAGCCTGATTCTTTGATCACAACATGTTATGAAAACGATGGGAAATACAGGGGCATTTCAGTTCAGCAGAGGACTCTTTTTTGGCCTTGGCAGATCACTTCTTCTCAAGTTCAGCAATCAGATCTGCAAAATAGGCATAATAGTTCATAGTCAACCACATATTTGGACTTGCTTCAAACCCAAATCTGCTCGGTGGCCTCCATATGACATCATATAGTTGCCCTCAGGTTGGTAGAGAGCAATAAATATCATTTCTGTCAAGGTATTTTTATTTATTCCACTAAGAGAAAATAGTATTGGCACAGAGCCATGCCACTTCCAATGCTTCATTTTGGGTTTGCCCACAAAGTGTTTTCCATTTTACAATATTTTGTTCCCTTTGTAACTCCTTTGATTAATATCATACCAAATTTTACTTAATGAACCATACCATGATCTGCACCATTACATGTCATGGCATAGCATTCAATGTGCTGGGTAAAAACTGGACTTGACTGACAAGTACATCTAATGTAGAAGTAGAAACGGAAAGAATATTTGCAATTATTTGTTCCCAGTTCAAAAAATGGATTTCTCAACATTCAGGAAAATGTCTCAGGAAGAATAATAGACCAGCAAGAATTTTACACAGTTTTCTCCTGGTATTTGCAATTACCAAAGTTTTGCAGAGGGATTATAAATGTGGAAGAAAACGTGGGGTTCTGTGCAACCTTCTTGTTTTATGTGCAGAAAGTGGGACTCTGGCACAGAAAACACCATGTAAGAACATTCATTTTCTGTCACAGTGAGAAAAAAATTACTGTAATCATTCATCCTTGCATGCAAGAGTGAAATAGTCAAAGATCTACACCCTTATGTGAAATTAGTAATAAGAATGGAATTGGCCACTGTTGCAGAAAAACCGAAACTGAAGAGGTGGGAGCAGTGATGGATGGAGTGGACCCAGCAACAGAAACAACACAATTAGCAAAGTAAATTTGTTCTTCTCTTGTAATCTTATGTTTTGCATGTTGGAGGACCCTCAGATTTGGTGACATGCATGTCATGCCAGGACTCAGTGGCCCTTGTGGTCTCTTTCAGCTCTATGATTCTAACCATCCTGTTTTGGCAAAGAAGGACTCAGTTAATCCTCTGTTGTCCTCCTTTTTCAGCTGCTTTCAAAATGTCCCAGTTTCTCTTTTCTGCTCTCACTTCCCTCCATTGTCCTTTGTTTACTTCGGTTGCTACAAACTAAGTTCAGAGTGCAAATGTCATTTGCACTTAAGTAACCCAGCAGGAAGCCTGAGAATCTTGCTGTTCCCAGTAGGTCCATGTGTTTTGTTTTGGTTTTGGTTTTCAAGCTTTCCTAAACTCAGAACATAAGGTTTCTCTGCTTAATATAGTAGTTTTGTTTTGTTCTTCCTTGTTAATAATTTCTGCCTTCTTGTTGCCTAGCCATACCTTTTTGACCACTTTTTGGCACAGTTTTTCATCTGTGAAATGTTGGAGAGTATGGCATGGAGCAGGTGGGAAGAAGGTAGGCAATTTGTTTTCCTAAAACTGGTGGTAGTCCCTGCTAGCTGGTGTCTTAGATCTCATGAAAAGTGGATGTTAAGATATGACAGGGAACTTGCAGCTAAAGGTAGGAACCACAACTTTTATGGTTTCCACTTATTGCCAAAAATAGTGGAACACCACTTGTGTTAGGCCCATGGAAATTTCAGAATGATGCCAGTTATATAGAATTTAGAAAGCATTTCCTTCTGTTAAATGAGATCGCTGGTACATCTAACCCAGTATTACTTACAGCAGGATTGGATAAAGTGTGGCCTGTAAGCTGTGAGCATCCTCTGAAGCCTCCCAACCTCCAGTACTAAATTTTGGTTTCATTTCCCAAAAATATGAATACTCAAAGTACAACAAAACACTTAAAAATGAGTGAACATATCATCTCACACACCCCAAAATACCCTCAGGCCCAGCAAAAAACGTGCGCTGCATATTGGCCAAAATGACAATCAGAAATAATAACTGTGTCATTTCTCTTCACTAATTTGGCCAATACACAACTGGAAAAATAATAATAATAATAATAATAATAATAATAATAATAATAATAATAATAATAATAATAATATCATCATCATCCCGCCTCTCCCAATGGATCGAGGTGGCATTATAGCAGTATATCAAATACGTTAAAAACATTAAAATATAACCCATCCTCCCCACCCACCAACCCTTCTAACCCCCTAAAACACATTAACTATTAAAACAAGAGGACAGTTGATGGGAGGTGGTGGAGCACTAGTCTGGAAAGGCCTGTCGGAAGAGACAGTCTTGACTGCTTTTTTAAAGCAGTCAAGACTGGTAATATGCCGGGTCTCTTCCGGCAGGCCATTCCATAACTTGGGAGCGATAGAAGAGAAGGTCCTCTGGGTAACCGCAGCCAACCTAGTTCTGACTGGCTGCAGTAAATTCCTCCCAGAGGACCTTAGCATGTGGGGTGGATTATATGGGAGAAGGCGATCCCGCAGGTAGGCTGGCCCCAAGCCATAAAGGGCTTTAAAGGTAAGAACCAACACCTTGTACTGTGCCTGGAAACTAATAGGCAGCCAGTGTAAAGACTTCAGAATTGGTGTTATGTGGCCAGTTTTAGATGTTCCAGTGACCAACCTGGCTGCCATATTCTGAACTAATTGAAGTTTCCGGGCTAAGCACATGGGTAGCCCTATGTAGAGCGCATTGCAGAAGTCAAGCCGTGAATTTACCAGCGCATGTACCACTGTTTTTAGGTTTTCCAGGTCCAGGAAGGGGCGCAGCTGACGTATCAGCCGAAGCTGATAGCAGGCACTCCTGGCTGCCACATCAATTTGAGCTGTCATCTGAAGCGACGAATCCAAGAGCACCCCCAAGCTGCGGACACAGTCTTTCAGGGGAAGTGTTACCCCGTCTAGAACTGGCTGACAAACCTCCATACCTGGGCTAGGGCCCTTAACAGCGAGTACCTTGGTCTTATCTGGATTCAGCTTCAGTCTGTTTTTCCTCATCCAGTCCATTACTGCTTCAAGGCATTCGTTTAGAGGCGAGATGCCATCCTTAGTTGATGCTCTTATCCGAGGCATGGAGGGATAAATCTGGGTGTCATCAGCATACTGATAGCACCTTGCTCCATTCCTCCTGATGATCTCTCCCAGCGGTTTCATGTAGATGTTAAATAGCATTGGGGACAGGACGGCGCTCTGTGGGATGCCAGATTTAAGCTCCTTTTTCGAGGAGCAGCTGTCCCCAAGCATCACCATCTGGTATCTACCTGAGAGACAGGACTGGAACCACTTAAGTATAGTGCCCCCAATCCCCAGCCCTCTCAGGCATTCCAGAAGGATACCATGGTCTATGGTATCAAAAGCTGCTGAGAGGTCCAAGAGTACCAGCAGGGTCACACTTCCCCTGTCGATACCTAGGCATAGATCATCCACTAAGGCGACCATGGCAGTCTCAACTCCATATCCTGCCCTGAAGCCAATTTGAAATGGATCTAGATAATCTGTTTCATCCAAGACGGCTTGGAGCTGAAGGCCAACAGCCCTCTCAATCACCTTGCTTAGAAATGGAAGATGGGAGACTGGTCTATAATTATTCATATCCAGGGGATCTAGGGAGGGCTTTTTTAGAAGCGGCCGTATAATCACTTCTTTTAGACAAGCTGGAAAATTGCCCTCCCTGAAGGATGGCATCACAGGATCTTAAATGAGTCTTAATTGCAACTCCTCCCTGGATGACCAGCCATAAAGGGCAGGGATCAGGGATCAAGGGCAGGGATCAAGAGGGCGAGTTGTCCTTCTTACCTTTCCAAGGAGCTTGTCTACGTCCTCGGTACTCACTGACTGAAACCGATCCAGTATAATCCTGTTCACGGAGTTGCCGGACGCTCCATTTGTAACCTCTGCTATAACACCGGCATCCAAGTCGGCTCTTATCTGAGAGATTTTATCTGCGAAATGATTATTCAAGGCATCACAGCAAGCTACGTTAGGTTCTAACAATGAGTTCAGGGGAGTGGGTAACTGAATCAGATCCCTCACCACCCTGAACAGCTCTGCTGGACGGGAAGTCGCAGACGCAATACATGCAGAGAAGAAGGTCTTCTTCGCTGCATCTATTGCCACTCTATAGGAATGAAGGAATTCTCTATAGCATGTACTGTCAGATAAGAGTCGAGATTTCCGCCAGTTGCATTCTAGTCGTTGTCCAGCCTGCTTCATATTCCTGAGTTCTACTGTATACCAAGGACTACGATTTGAAGCAGGCTGGAAAGGACGCTTGGGAGCAATCGTGTTGATAGCCCTAGTAAGATCACAATTCCAGGTATTAACTAGGGCTTCAACAGGATCAATACCAACCATAAAACCCTTGAGGGCCTTCTGGAATCCAATAGGTTCCTTTAACCTTCGAGGGCGGACCATTCGAATAGGTCCACCACCTCTGCAGGGGCGGATAGCAGCCATTAGTCTAACCCTGACCAGGAAATGATCCATCCATGACAAGGTGGTAGCATTTATTATCTCCACCCATGGCTGTGCCTGTTCCGTACTAAAGACCGCATCGAGGGTATGACCTGCAGAATGTATTGGCCCAGAGGCTAATTGGGATAGGCCCATGTTTGTCATGGATGCCATGAACTCCCGAGCCACACCTGTCAAACTGGTCTCAAGTGGGATATTGAAATCACCCAGAACCAGAAGTCTGGGCGACTCCAACTCAGCCAGGGAGTCTGATAGGCAGTGGGGTAGTCGGTACACTAACAGAATCCCTAGACTATCCCTTGCCTTCAGGCTCAGGTATATACACTCGAAGTGGTCGGTTTTCCAGACAGGTATCCTGGTCAGTATAAGATTGTCTTTGTAAACCAAGGCTACTCCATCACCCCCCACCCACTTCCCCTTACCTGCTCACTAACAGAGTATCCGGCTGGCAAGGCCGGGACCCAGGTTGTGCCACTATCATCTTCCAGCCAGGTCTCTGTAAAGCATGCCAGGTCAGCTTCTTCATCCTTTAAAAGGTCATGGATGATATGAGTTTTCTTTTTCATTGAGCTGACATTGCACAGGAGCAAGGAAAGGTTCTGTGGGTGGTTTGGCTCACTGTCCAGACACCTTGGGGTAGCAGGGCGAACGGAAGGTGAGATAGGTATTAAACATCTATCTCTCCTTCCCCTGTAACGGCATTTCTTTCAGGTTCTTTCAGGTTAGAGCACAATTCAGGATGCAGACTGTGAGGGAGATAGAGGTGAAAATTGATCCCCTCCACACACACACACACATCACACACAATTTTACCCCAATCTATACTGACTGGCAACTTTTTGCCAAGTTTTCAGAAACAGATATTTCCCAGCTGTAACTGGAAAAGCAGGGAACTAAAGTGTTCTCCATTCCAATTAGAAGTTCAAAACACAAATTTTAACAAGATTTAAAAGAGCTTGGAAAGCTGCTTTTAAGAAGAATGGCTATATAATGGCATGGTGAAGCCATGAATGCACAGTGGTAAGATGATGTCATTATATTCATTTGTCTCACAAGTAAGTTTCCAAGCCTCTGGATCTTAGTCCAGAAATCTAACAGTGCATAGTTAAATGATGGAGTTTTCAGTGTGCCTCTGATTACCAATTGCTGGAAAACAGCAGCAGGAGGGAGTTATTTGCCCGTATGCTTGTGGCATCTGGCTGGCTATTGTGGGTATAGAGGTTGTTGGACCAGATAGGCCTTTGGTCTGATTCAGCAGGGCTCTATTTATGTTCTTATAACAAGAATCCAATGCACTGCAACTATAAACTTTAGCCTCAGTTTTTCATTAAAGCACACATATTTCATGGACTGAAAGATTCAGTCCATTGTCATGAGGAGTTTCCCATTTCATTTGGACTTATGATTGCCATGTCTAGCATACTGCATAATTCATTATGATGTCTCGAGGTAGCCTCATTTGGCGTTTGGACTATGGATCAGAGAAGTCAGTCTGTTCTGATCTTCCTCTTAGTATGTCATAGGAAAATCTTGAAATAGCCCAGTAGTGGTTGAAATGTCAGAGGTTTTGCTCAGCACAGATAATGGAATCAGCTTACATTTCTGCTAAATGCTAGAGTAACATCTTCCCTATTACAGTCATCTTTCATTACATTTTATGCTGTCCAAGTCCACTTTAAATGAGTTCCCACGCTAGGAACAGAGCTGTTAAAATAATTTGATTTCGGTATGATTGGTTTTTCCATTAATAAAGGGCTTTTTCCTTTTCTGTATTTTTAGTAGGATAGCAGGTGTCTGCCATCCATTTCATGATATGTTAATGATTTTAAAGGGCATTAGGGTATATTGAGTAACATAGTTTTGCATTGATATTTCAATAAAGAGGGAAAACAGCACTGGATAATTAAAAGCAATTAAAATGCCAGACAAATGGGGAATCCTTTTGTCTTTTGATTACACTGTAAAGCCAAGGGTAAATGTACCGTGCTGTCATCATTATCAGGTTTCATTCTCTCTCTGTGTGTGTGTGTGTCTGTTCTTTCTCTCTCCCCACACATGTGTGTGTGTCTATACACATATTATATGTATATGTGCATCTACCTGCAAGTTGTATGTCACAGTGTGTGTATGTTTCATGCTTACTGCTACATAGGATTGGTTCTCCTGTTAGAAAGTGAGACACTCTCTTCAGGTAGCAAATGATGGAGGCATAGGTGTTACAGAGCAGTGGCAAGATCTTAGGGGACCATACAGCCTGGCGTTTCTGCATTCTCTAGACTAACTAAAAAAATGGTTTTTTTAAATATGTCCGCAGCAAAAGGAAAAAGAAGGAGACAGTAGGGTCGCTACGCAGAGAAGATGGCGAATTACTCACAGGGGGGAGAGAAAAGGCAGAGCTACTTAACACCTTCTTTGCCTCTGTATTTTCCCAGAAGGATACAAGCACTCAACCTGGCGGTTGGGGAGCAGGGGAGGAAGCAGAGGAAATGAGGCACATAATAAGTAGAGAGGTGGTACAGGAATACCTGGCCGCATTGGATGAATTCAAGTCTCCAGGGCCAGATGAATTGCATCCTAGGATATTAAAAGAGCTGGCAGAGGTCATTTCGGAACTGCTTGCTATAATTTTTGAGAAATCTTGGAGGACAGGAGAAGTTCCAGCAGATTGGAGGAGAGCAAATGTTATCCCCATCTTCAAGAAGGGAAAAAAAGAGGACCCAAATAATTATCGCCCAGTCAGCCTGACATCATTCCCCGGAAAGATCCTGGAGCAGATCATTAAGCAGTCAGTTTCTAATCATTTAGAAAGCAACGCGGTAATCACAAGAAGTCAACATGGATTTCTCAAAAATAAGTCATGCCAGACTAATCTTATCTCTTTTTATGATAGAGTTACTAGCTTGATAGATGAAGGGAGTGCTGTGGATGTAGCATATCTCGATTTTAGTAAGACCTTTGACAAAGTTCCCCATGACATTCTTGCAAAGAAGCTAGTAAAATGTGGGCTGGACAGGGCTACTATTAGTTGGATTTGTAATTGGTTGACCGACCGAACCCAAAGGGTGATCACGAATGGCTGCTTTTCGTCCTGGAGAGAAGTGACTAGCGGGGTGCCACAGGGTTCTGTCCTAGGCCCAGTGCTGTTCAATATTTTTATCAATGACTTGGATGAAGGAATAGAGGGCATGCTCATCAAATTTGCAGATGACACCAAATTGGGAGGGGTTGCTAATACGCCAGAGGACAGGATCAAAATTCAAAATGACCTGGATAGATTGGAGAGCTGGGCCAGGGCGAACAAAATGAAATTCAACAGAGAGAAATGTAAGGTCCTACACTTAGGCAGAAATAATGGAATCCACAAATATAGGATGGGGGACACGTGGCTGGATAGCAGTACGTGTGAAAGGGATCTAGGAGTCTTCATAGACCACAAGCTGAACATGAGTCAGCAGTGTGATGCGGCAGCCAAGAAAGCCAATGCAATTCTTGGCTGCATCAATAGGAGTATGGTGTCTAGATCGAGGGAGGTACTGGTACCACTCTACTCTGCTTTGGTTAGACCCCATCTTGAATACTGTGTCCAGTTCTGGGCACCCCAATTCAAGAAGGATATTGACAAGCTGGAGCAAGTCCAGAGGAGGGCGACCAAAATGGTGAGAGGCCTGGAAGCCATGCCCTATGAGGATAGACTTAGAGAGCTGGGTATGTTTAGTCTGCAGAAGAGGAGGTTAAGAGGGGACATGATAGCCATGTTTAAATATTTGAAGGGATGCCACGTAGAGGAAGGAGGGGACTTGTTTTCTGCTGCTCCAGAGACCAGGACAAGGAGCAATGGATTCAAGCTGCAGGAAAGGAGATTCCACCTGAACCTGAGGAAGAACTTCCTGACAGTCAGGGCTGTCCGGCAGTGGAATCTGCTGCCTCGGAGTGTAGTGGAGTCTCCTTCCTTGGAGGTTTTTAAGCAGAGGCTTGATGGCCATCTGTCGGGATTGATTTGAGGGTGTTCCTGCATGGCAGGGGGTTGGACTGGATGGCCTGTGTGGTCTCTTCCAACTCTGAATTTCTATGATTCTATGATTCTATGATTCTATGATTCTAACTCTCAAGTGTAGTGGAAAATGCTTTCTTCCTATGACACAATTGCAAATCCAGTTAGCTTCTGTATGTCAAAGTGAAAGTGGGGAGGGGACCAGAATAAAGTCTTGGATGAACCCTGCTTCTCTATCCCCTCCCTGTCTCTTGAGAAAGTAAAGACCTTTATTCAAACTATGGTTGACTTAGCACACAGTTTGTATAAGCACATGCATGATTCGTGATGTGTGATTCCCGTTTTGTCTGGGAAAGACTTTCCTCCATGCAGAACAGCACTCTCCTCCTTTCCCTTTTGTACTTCTGTAGTCTTTCTTACAACTCTCATCATCTTTCTCACTGGAGGCGCTTTGCAGGGATGGAATTCTCCACAAATGTTCCTCTTGAAAAGAACAAGGAGTGATTTTACTAATTTTATCATATTTTTTCTCCATTGCAAGAGCACTTTGTAAATCACCCAGTTTCCTAAGCCTATCCACAATTTAGGACTTATCCTGTGCAAAATTTGCATGTTAGTTCATTTGCATATAAAACTACCTGTTCTATTCAGGAAATAGCATTTTCTTCCCAGAAAAGCAAAGTTCTACATAGATATATTATTTTCTATGAAAAAAGCATTTTCCAGCACAGAAAATGCTTTAATTTGACATTTATTCTGTGCAAAATTTTCACATGATTTATATGCAACAAAAAACAGTATTTTCTGGACAGAAATGCTATTTCCTGTGCTGAAAATGCAGTTTTATGCATAAAACAACCACATACAAATTTTGCACAGGATAAGTCTTGACTGCAAAGATTATTATCAGTCCAGGATTCTTTACACAAGCATTTCTCAATACTCAAAAAACATGTTTTTCTGGCCACTTTAAAATATTTTTAAAATATTCTTTCAGTCTCTAGCACTTTGTATTAACTGTCCTTTATTCCCTGTGTTTTACAGGATAGGCGTGGTAGAATCTTCACTAGTCACATATGTGTCCTTTTACCTAAAGTTTTTTGTAAATGTCTGAGGCTGTGACCTTCATGGCTTCTTCACAGGCATGTTATTGGACTAACCATATGCATCAAGCAGTGTTGCAGCAATCATATTCTGTAACCTGACAAGAAGTCTCAAATTGCAGTCTTATCTTTCAATCTATACAAGGAGCCTTTGAGCTGGTGCCAGGCGTATAGTCTGTATTACTCATGTCTCAATGATACTTGGCTAGTGACTCCATCCCTTCTAGCTGTTTAGGATGCTCTCTTGTTGAAGAGGTTACAAATAGCCAAAATTCAGCACTAGAATTGTTCTTCTGAGCTCAGAGTTCAAGAAACTGACCCCAATCCAAACCAGAACTTTTCAGAACATATCAGTGTTTCAGTGTTAGGAGACTGTGGTTTGCCTGCCATTGGGAAGTGAGTATTTATTTCATTCTCACATGCAAGTAAATTTAAAAGTTTCATCACGTGGCTGAGGTTATGAGAGTTTTCACAATTTTTTGAAAGATTTTTCACATTTTGGGGACTTTTTTTCAACAACTACAAAGTTTTTAAAAAAAAAATGTAGTGGGTTTTTCTTTTTCCCCCATAGGATACCCCTTTTTGCTAATTACAACCTGCTATTCTTGCTGCTGAGGGAAAAAAGATACTATTCTTTCTGCAGGGCCAAAATATATTACATTTATTGCACCATATATTACAGTGGTTAAATGTGCCAAAATCAGGATTACAAAAATAATTACTACCAATGATTTACATATCTTAAATGTGGGTCATGAAGAGATTGAAATAGTTAATGATTTTCTACACCTTGAGCTTACACCACTCCCTCTCCCATCTCTCCTATTTCCTCCCTACGTCACTTTGCACTTTTGTGGTGCTGTCATCCTTTGCTTCTTGCATATTGCCACTTGCACCACTCACTTTCCCACCTCTCCTTTTCCCTCCTTTGCCTTATCTCATGCCTTCACAGTGAGCTTCTCACTTGCTTCTTGTGCACTGCTGCTCACATTGCTCACCCATCTCTCTTACTACCCCCTTCACTTCACCTTGCCTCTTTACAATGCATCCCTCATTTGCCTCTTGTGCACCACCATTTGTACCACTCGCTCTCTCATCCTTCTACTCTTTCCTTTGTCTCATCTTGTACCTTCACAGTATACCCATATCTTGCTTCTGCATACTGCCTTCTCACTCTCTGATCTCTCCTACTCCATCCTTTGCCTCACCCTCAAAGTTAGCACTTTGCTTGCATCATGCACACTGCTTCTCACACTGCTCATCCTCCCATATCTCTTACCACCTTCCTTGTCTCCCTCTGCACCCTTAAAACAACTCCTCCTTGCTTCTTGTGAACTACCACTTATACCATTCACCCTCTCATCTCCTCTACTACCTCTGTCTTTCCTCAGCTTATGTTCCTGCAGTAAGTTCCTGC
Source organism: Ctenosaura bakeri (assembly GCA_948474755.1). Classification (NCBI taxonomy): domain Eukaryota; kingdom Metazoa; phylum Chordata; class Lepidosauria; order Squamata; family Iguanidae; genus Ctenosaura; species Ctenosaura bakeri. The sequence goes on from CAOLHI010001049.1 coordinate 69,350, forward strand.
CTTCCTTCTTGCACTCTACCACTCCCACTGCTCAGTCTCACTTCCTTCATATCTGAAATTTCCCAAAGGGATTGTTTATTGCAGAACAATTTGAAATAAGTGCACCTCCATGTTTTGTCCCGTATCTTGGCTTCTGCAAAGGTTAGAGACTTACTTTTTTAAAAAATGAAATCTGGGTCAGTGATGGATCATACAGGGACTCATGGTAAGATTTTCCTCTAAATCATGCTGATTTTTTTTTAAAAAAAAATGGGGCTGTTAGAGGGTTTGGGGAGACAAAAGGACTGCATGAAGTTCACAGATCACACTATGTTCACCCCTGATTTATACCCACCTTCCAAAATGTGATGCCTTCAAACAAGGTATGATGCTCACCAAGTTTGGGTTTACACTCTCTATTAGTTCCAGCCAGAATGATCAGAGATGCTGAGACTTGGAGCTCAAAATGTCTGTCAGGGACTAGGATAGGTAAGGATACATAATAGAAATAGCCAGACCTTTCAGACTATTCACAGCTGAATGAAATGCTCAAAATAGAGAATTTTGTTTCCATTAATTTTTATTAGAATTTTCAAATAGTGGAAATGTGACTAATAATTTGAGGATTTTATCATTTTGAATTAAATACAGATTAGACCACCTAATACTAGGGCTTTGAACATTTAACACTTCAGTCTGGTTTGAATCCCTCTGTAATCAACCATGTTAGTGCTGAATTAAAATTGCCCACTTTTTTTTTCTATGAAACTAGGTTTATCATCTTTAACAACTTCATGGCAGATAGGTACATTATGGATCCCTTCAGACTTTATATATTTCACACACACATGTACACAATCCCATATATATATATATGAGAAACTGATCTATTTTCCTGTGCTTAAATATAATCTATGCTTGAGAATATATTCTAGCCAGACATATTGAAAAAAAGAACAGAGAATAATTTCTCTGGTGACATTCCTAAAGATGATCCTGTCGCTTTGGTTTGGTTTACTGCATTTAACAGTAACCAGCATGTGTTCTCCCTACTTGTCTTGAGTCACTTGGGAGTAATTTGCTTTGCAGGTATGTTCCTACAGTAAATGCACTTCCACACTGTTTATGGTACACACTGTTCTAGACAGAGCAGATTCTATGCCAGATTAAAGTCAATGCACGAATCCTCCCATTTGTTGCCTTTCTTAATGTGAAAGATAAGAGGATGCCCCAGAGGCTTTGGGATTACCACAGAGTCTTCCTGGACTTCCAATCTCCTCATAAAATATGGCTGCCAGGTGAAAAAGAAGCATGTTTCTGCACTGTGTGTGTGCATCACAACTGCTGGCTTTAAAGTCATCTCATTTTCACAAAATGGGGAAAAAAGTATCCCAGAAATACCTGGGAGATTCTGCTGCTGCTGTGATCAATACCATTCCCTTACACTCAAACTACACATGGCATTAATTCCACCAAGATCATTCATTAGTGTAAGTAGCTTTAGAAATATGAATAGCAGCTTTAGGGACGGTAGCAGTCTTGGCAGCATAGTGTGAAAAGTATCCCTCTGTATTTAATTCTTTTTATCCCAGATCACAATGCCACTAAACCCCTTTCCCTCAAGTGCTCTACCTTCAAGAAGAGAGTCTTCCACCTGTGCGTAAAGTCACTTGCAGTGGTGGAGCTTGGAGTGCGTGAAGGAGGAGGCAGGGCTATAGTGTGAGGGGTGTGGATGTGGTGCGTGTAGATGTGGCTATGGGCCGGGACACCCCAAAAACATTGCTGCCCAGGGTGAATCACCTCCCACCCACCCTCCGTCCCTACGTGCCTGGTCACTTGCTGAGTCACTCAAAGCTAGTACCTTCTAGTCAGGCCAAGCATGGAAAGAAAGGAGAGAAACTAGGAGGGTGTTTAGAAAATATGGAATAGGACCAACCAGCAGCCATTTTCAACTGCTAGCATAGATTCCTAAATATCCTAAAGGCACAAGATCCCATCTGATCTCTGAAGCTAAGCAGAGCCAGCTCTGATTAGTGAAGGCAACATGGAATATTTTTAATTTAACAAAAGAATGGCTAAGAGAGGACATGATGGAACAGATAAAGTTGATAAAGGCTACTCAAGAGGTACCTTATGTGGAGGAATTGTGTGGCCTTCAAGAAGTTGTTGAGCAGTGACTCACAGCAGTCCTCACCACTGGCTGTGCTATCTAGAGTTGTTGGAAGGTGCAGCTCAATGACAACTGGAGGGCCACACAGCACAAAGAAGTGGATATAGATGAGAGAGAAGTATGCAACCCATTCCTCCCTCTACTTTATAATAGTAAAATCTGGGAACATCAGTAAAGCTGAATGGTGGGAAATTTAGGACAGAAAAAAGCAACAACTTATCATACAGTCCATAATCAAACTATACAACTGACTATCACAGGAGACAGTGATGCCCACCAATATAGAGTGTAGTCTTCCTTGCCAAAAAAAATCCTACGAAACTCACGGGGTCACCATAAGTCGACAGATGACTTGAAGGCAAATGTTCACACACCTTAACAATGTTCCTACTTTCCTACTGATTTGTAAGTGTATGGACTGGACAAGAATCACTATCATAGCATGGGGTTAAGAGGGCATTAATTTTTTTGCACACACAGGCCATTTCCGCACAGGGTTTTTAACAGGGGGCAGAGCATCCTCCAAGGAGGACGTCTGCACCTGGAAGCGGACTGGGTTGGACCTACTTTACGTAGATCTGAACCCCACCCACTCCAGAACGACCCCAAGTGGTTGTCCAGCGTGCTTTTGAAAGACTGTTAAAAACAGGTCTTTCAAAAGCACAGAGCGTGCCACTGCGAGCCTGCTCCCTTATGCAGATTCGCAGGCTCGCATTGGTGCGAGCCTGCGATCTGCTGGAGGTGGACTTTAGGCTGGCGAGCTTCAGCTGTTGGTCGAGACCCTGCTATTTTTGTCCCCGGAGCGGTGCGGAGCGGCGGCCATGCACTGCTCCAGAGAAGCGTGGACCGGACTGGGGAGCACAAAAGTCCTGTGAGTAGCGTCACGGGGCCATTCCCTTGCCCTGTGCGGAAATGGCCACACACACACACTGCCTGTGGTCCTTGTCCCACATCTGTAATTCATATTGCCAGTCTCTTCAACAAACACATAAGTTTTTTGCCAACTAAATTTCAGGTTGAGGAACTTGATTCAAAGCAGGGCAGATCATACCTGTATACAAAGGTTCCAGCCTTTATTTGGGGCACAGCTCTTACTCTTGAGCTAAGAAAGTAAGAGATAGTAGTGTTGCCCTGAAAGCTGGAGGAGGCAAAATATTGACATCCAAATGTTGTTGGACTTCAGCTTCTAACAACTCTAGCCAACACAGCCAGTGATGAGGAATATTGGGAGCCGCAAACCTACAACATCTGTAGGGACACACTTGGGCACCCCTGCTTTAAGGTGTGGCTTAATCCCTATGGATTTCAAAGAGAATAAGAAAAATCCATGGAGGATATGGGGCACAGCTAACAATAACTCCTAATTATGGTAATGGTGTATTGCCTTCAGTACCCAGGGCCACACACTGCTAGATTCTAGTTGCTAAGGAAAATGAACAGGTTGATGTGATTCCACAAACTTTCCCTGTAAGTTATCCTCAGACTTATAAATGGCCACAGTGAGAAGAAGGACAAGGTAAGCCCTTTATCTGATTTAGGAAAGCTCTTTTCATGTTCTTACCAAGTGAATCAGACCAAAAGTCTGTCTAAACAGAAGGGCTTTCACCAGTTGGTAAAATGACAGCAGAAGATGGCATGGGCTTCCTTAAGAATAGAACCTTCAGTCAAGGTTTGAAAAATAGTTCTTAAAGTGGATGAATATAATGGCATGTTGAAGCCATTCATAACTGAGTAATGGTAGGATGATGCCCTGGGTTTTATCATCCTAACACAACTCAGTTACAATGGCTTCCATGTGTCATTAAACAGTGGTTATTTATCTTTAAAGTAATTTCACTAGCACATTGCATAAAATGAGCCCTGGTGGCACAGTGGTTAAATGCCAGTACTGCAAGCCACAAGGTTGTGAGTTCGATCCTGCCGGGCTCCAAGGTTGACTCAGCCTTCCATCCTTTCGCAGGTCGGTAAAATGAGTACCCAGCTTGTTGGGGGCATGTATAGAAATGTTTCGAAATACATGCTATTTGTAAGTTGTTCGCTGCCTCAATCCATATGGAGAAGGGGGATACAAATAAATAATAATAATAATAAAAAGATATGTTCTTAATGAAATCCATCTTTTCTTTTAGAAAAAGGAAGAAAAGCAAAACATTCTCCATCCAAAGAAGGGCTGGTCATCATTAAAGAAGAAGATGGGGAAAGAAGATGTGATTTTTCCCACATAATGAAGTTGCTCCTGCTGCATTTCCAGTTGCAGTCACATAGGGACGGGGAGGCAATGGGGGCAGTTCGCCCTCAGTGGTAATGTTTTTGGGGTGTCCCAGCTCATGGCCACACCCTGTGTGCCACGGCCACACCTCCATGCACCACAGCCACATCTCCATGTCATAGGTCCACCCCTATCCCACCCCCTCCACACACTTCAAGCTCCGCCACTGTGCAATTGCTGCAGTTGCTACAATTCCTACTTAACATCTTGAATATCAACAGTTCCAGGTGGGGACAGAACACAGGTGTGACATAATCCCTACGCAGAAATCTTACAACCTGAATTAGGGTGGCTGGTTAGTTCAGGAACGATTGTTACAGCAAAAGCCATCATGGTTCTGAAACACCACAATTATAGCTATAGTTTATCACATAGAAAATTTTCAGTGGAATACATTCACCTAAGTGCTAGATCATTAAGCGATGGGAAACCAAGTGATATCCTCATATATTAAGTGTGAGGAAAGATAACATCAGGAATTTGGGGAGATAACCAAAGAAGAGATTGGGCCAGGTCATGGAAATGTTACTTTTTGGGGGACCACAATTCTCAGAATTACCCAGCCAGCATGCTGGGGATTCTGGGACCTATAGTGGAAAAAAGTAAGCTCTGGACCTGAGTGTCATTAGACACTGACATGGAGGTGCAGTTAGGAGAAGTAAAGGTGTTTTAGGAAGATCTAAAAAAGGACAGGATTAATAGCAGGGGAATGATGTGGAGAGTCTAACTGTACTCATGACTGAAGGTTTCTAGAAATTCTGTTATTTTGAGCTTTTTAATCAGAATAATTGATGGTGGATAAATACAGAATGGCTGTTCCAGATGGCAACAGAAGCACAGGAGGGAGGAAAAAAACCAAACCTCTTTGCATCAACAGTTGCAAACCGAAGAGCTGTGGATGCTAAAACAAATCAGTAAGAGAAATGCATTTGGAGCCAAAACAAAATTTAAACAACCCCTCAATTAGCCTCACTGGCTACTGAGCTTGTCCACTCTGGTTTAAGATTTGGCAAAGAAGAGACTTTCCCTTCCAAGGCTCATAAATTGTTACAACAAAAAGAGACTGGAAAAGCTCTGTAAATCAATGCAAAACATTAGCTGAGAAGCATGTTTAGCAAGCAAGAACTGGCCAGAAAGATCTTTTCTGCTTTGCTTTAATCACTCCTTTGAAAGACCTTTCACATGTCTGCCAGGAATTCCCCAGGAAGCTAGAATTTTGTTTTGTTTTTTATAAGAAACTCTTTTTTTTTTTCCTTCTGGTATATTTAGCCTTGCTGCTCTCTGAAACAGCTGACATGGCTCTGTTTACTCTGTAAGTTCTCTTGCATATTGACAATGTTAAGCAATTTTCTGTGGTTTCTGCCCTGGAACAGTCTCCAGTGTCTCTTTCATTAAGGGAATAAGATGTGAATAGCCACAGAGAGTGCCAGTTAAATACTCAGCATGGATGGTGTCTTTGCATGAAAGCAGATGTCGTGGATATTACCCAAATCAAATAAGCAAAGCAAGATTATCTTTGTAACAAGAAGGAAAACTATTATGGACTCTACACTAAATAGATTACAAATATACTTGAACTCCCTAAGTAATGGGAAGCCCTGGCTGTGCAAAATGATTCTTGATCACCATGACTGGCAGGTGTCAATATTGTTTTAGTCTGTGTCTTTTACATAAATACTATGAAGGGAAGGTACATTAGGGAGCTGAGCTAAGTGAGTAATTCTAAAATGACATAAGTTATTCTTCCTTCCAGCACATCAATCACACTGATATAAATAATGTCAGTATTTAGAACAGATAGTTATTTACCTCTTTGGCCTAGGCACAAACAGTTTGACTCCTAAAGGAAAAATTACAAATTGAAATTTCTGTAGTAGTGTTGCAAGCAGAGTTCTATGGAGTTTGCCATTGTTGGATGGGATGTACAGAGGTTTGTATGGTACAAGGTTTCAAGGCAGATGTCCTAAAAACCAGCTGGTTTCCTGTGGTTGTTTGGGAGCAGAACTCTTTATTAGCATCTTCTTGTCACTGATCATGTACGAAAGTGATTTAATTATCCCACACACCTAAGAGTCTATAGTTAGATATGGTGTACAAGGCACTTGTTTTCTCTTTTTCTTTCTTTTCAGTGGAGGATCTACCCAGGTTCCAAAGCAGCAGATGAAAGTGACACAGCTGGCTGAAAAACTTTGCTCTGACACCCAAGGGGTGTCCTTTTCCTTTGGAAAAGAGAGAAGTGATGAAACTAGCATCATTGACAGAGCTAGTACTTCTGGGATTCCAACTCTGAGAAGTCTCTCAGCCAGCAATGCAAGTCCAACAAAGTACTTTGCCAATGTAATGTTTGCTTTATTTACAAACATGCAAGTGACAACTTGACTATCTACCCAACACCACTCTCTTTACCAGTGATTCTGTATCCAAATTCAAAACATCCAGCTTCTGTTTTTTCTGTCCCACACTTGTCCCACATCCTTCTCTTACAAGTAAATTGACCAGCCAGGAGACCATCCATGGCCATTACATGATCAATAAGGCTATTCTGTTCAAAACCCAGGCTCATCAGGCATCACTGTAGGGCAAAGTCATAGCAACTGACCTATTGTATCCCCAGTAATCAGACAGCTAATGCATAACATTTACTCTGGCACATGTGAAGATATTTCTGATCAAAGCCATTGAAATTAATGAGGCAAGTTAGTTGTGACTAACTTAAGCCTCATAGTTTTTAATCAGTCTCCCGGTCTAAGCATGACTAAGCATGGATCAAGCCCACTGACAATAGGAACAGGGTGGACAATTTACTTATTGCTGCCAATAATTAACCAGTGGAATTTGTTGCAACATGCTAAGTGTGAAAATCACTAGTATAAGTAGCTGTTAAACACATAATAGTGTTCCTGTTCATATCAATGTGCATCTGATTACTTAGATGAAAGGCCAAAGTACACAAAGATTTTTTAAATTATGACTAAAGTAACATTCAAAGTTCAGACAATTCTGATCAGATGAAATATCTGTAGTAATTTCAAGCTGACATCTAAAGACATTCAGTAACATTAGCAAAATTTCTCTTGAGATACTTGTGTTGATAGGAAGATCTCTAAAAGCAACAGTAAATAATTGTTTCCATCTTGACCTACCCTTGAATATCTGACCACTAGAGTGATCCTTACCCAGAATGGCAATTCTATAGAAGTTCTGTCATAAAGATGGAGAAAGAAATCAACCAAAATCATTGGCCAATGGGTATTTATTTTAAGTCTGCAAAAACTTGATCATCAAAGCTTTGAAAAATAATCCTGATGACATTTATTTTTGGAAATAGGTATATGAGACCTCTCTCTCTCTCATATATATATATATATAAGAGAGAGAGGGGGGGTCCGAAAAAGTTAATTTGGGACAACAATTCCCAGAATAGCCCTAAAGATTCTAAGAGTTGTAGTCTTAAGATATAATGGCCAAAATCCAAGATTAGCTGTTTAGTTATAAATACTTAACTTAGTTACTTTACTAAGTATACTTAACTTAGCTACTTTACTAAGTAGCATCTCCTGGCCCAACCTTCCAGTCCTGCTTTACCAGGCAGTAGGCACTAGGAGCAACAGTGGTCTGCTCTCCTGTTGGCCAGAACACATCCTACCAAATATTACCATCCTCGCTAACCAGTGATCATAGAATCATAGAGTTGGAAGAGGCCATAAGAGCTGTTGATTCCAACCTCTTGCCATGCAGGAATATACCATCAAAGCATTCCTGACAGATGGCCATCCAGCCTCTGTTTTAAAACCGCCAAAGAAGGAGACTCCACCATACTCCAAGGCAGTGCATTCCACTGTCAAACTGTTCTTACCATTAGGAAGTTCTCCTTAATGTTTAGATGGAATCTCTTTTCCTGAAGCCATTAATCCCTGTCCTAGTCTCTGGAGCAGCAGAAAATGAGCTTGCTGCATCCTCATATGACATCTCATCAAATATTTAAACATAGCTGTCATGTCACCTCTTAACCTTCTTTTCTCCTGGCCAAACATACCCAGCTCCCTAAACCTCCCCTCCTATGGCATGGTTGCGAGGTCTTCTACCATTTTGGTGACCCTCCTCTGGACACCTTCCAACTTGGCAATATTCTTCCTGAATTGTCGTGTCCAGAACTGGAGACAGTATTTCAGGTAGAGTCTGACCAAAGCTGACCCAAAGGCATAACAATCAGAAGCAGGACCCCTGTTGCAATTCCTCTTCATACTGGAGATTGCTGGCAGGTGAGGGGTGAAAGTATCAGTATGCTGTGCCCCAGTCAACAGGACAACAGATTTCTATTGCTCATAGCAGCTGCTGCCTGGTAAAGCAGGACTGGGGAACTCTTACAATCATGGCAGGAGTGTCATGATTATGCATATGTAGGGACTAGGAAAACAAAACAAAACAAAACAAATCAACTCTAGGTTACACATCTGTAACTGCAATAGCCAATTCCAGCCAACACTTTCAAGTTCTGATTTTCCTATGGAAAGATGGAATCTTTCACATTTGTATAGCTATGGCTGACTATTATCCTTATAAAGCAGTGTTGTCTGATCAAATTCAATCAGAATGGCTTCACTTTAAACTAGCAGTGAAATCACTCTCTTGGTAGTTCCATTAAATGATTTAAAATACTGTGGCAATAACAGTAGAACATGTGCAGCCCTTTGAAAATCCTAAATCAATTCTCTTTTACATCAAAACCTCACCATCCATTGATCTGACATTGAAAAAACCAACTGGGGAAACTTAAGAACATTCTGATATGTCAGATACATGAGCATACTGGGAACTGAAGCCAAAATGACTTTAGTTAAAAACCCTAGGACAAATCTACCCTATCAGTTGAAATAATGGAAATACCTCAGGGTGTGTTTCCTTCTTTGTGCCTGAAAAGAATTCAGTTCCATTTTACTTTTATAAGATTTTTAAATGACAGTCCAATAACTGTTTCTTTACCATGAACAACCCACTGATAATGTGCAAGGATTTACGTTTCAGTAAGGGAGGGAGACACCTGGGAAATGTGGCCAGCAAACACCCTGCATACCATCTTCATAGTCCACTGATCTGTACAGGATGCAGGATTTTTGACAGATGCATAAACTTGTTTGCTCATAGCTGCTTTCCTATTCCAGTCTATGGAGGAAGGCAATCTGTGCATAAAGTAAAAGTACAGTGGTCTGTCAACTTATGCTGAGCCCCTGAATTTCATAGGGAACCTTGTTAAGAAAAAAGGTGGTTTGTCACTGTCTTCCTCTGACTATATCCTACAATATCTGATATTCTATGGAGGTCTTCCTTTCAAGTGCCGTATTAACCAAGCCTGATCCCACTTAGCTTCTAAGTTAGGACAGAATCTGGTGAATTCAGGGTACTTAGGCTAATAATTTGTGCATAGAATCCTTCTTTTACACATTACAAATGTTGAGCTAATGCTAAGAAATGATGGCTTGCCAAAGACTAATTATCATTGGGCTTCTTTGTTATAATAGTTTATGCTCATGAATTCCATGCACAGAATGTTCCAGTACTTATGGTTATATAGGTAATAAATAATAATAATAATAATAATAATAATAATAATAATAATAATAATAATAATATTTATTTTTATCCTACCTCTCCCAATGGATCGAGGCGGCATTACAGCAATATATAAAATACATTAAAACATTAAAATGTACCACATGCTGTTCTTCCAGTGGATTCATGAGAAGCATTAGATAAGTGTCGGATGCTGACCACAGTTTCAACTGAGAACCTAGGAAAGCTGTTCTTAAACAAGGGGCACAGGATCACATTTACAGTATCACATTCAAAAATGAACCCATGATGTCGAAACCTTGCAACAGAGAGTATGCCAGCGTGGTTCTGCTTTATTGGAACCAGGGAGACCTACCTTTAAATTATGGCTCAGCCACAAATCTTGGAAACTCAGTGGAATAGTCACTATATCAGGGTTCAGAATAAGCATGATAGTGTTTACAGTTATAATTTAGCGCTATTATAAATTGTTATAATAGAGTTTAATCTTACAACAGTAGAATAGGCTGCCTCAAAGACTGGTGGAGGACTGTCCTTTTTGGAAGTCTTTACACAGAAGTTGGAGTGTTTTAGCTAGTATTCATCTATAGTACAAGGTTGGATAAAGGGCCCATTCACTCTACACGGAGTGGTATGATACCACTTTAGCTGTCATGGCAACATTCTATGGAATCCTTGGATTTGCAGTTCATGTGGGGAAATTTAGAATTTTCAGCCAGAGAACTCTAGTGCTTCACCAGACTACTAACCCTAGAATTCTATAATTTGTTGCCATGGTATTTAAATTGGAACCATAGTATTATAATTGTGTGGTGCTCTCCAGCTCTATGATTCTATAAACTCCTTGATTACATATAACCACAAAAAAACTGCTGTTCTCCTTTGGAAAATCCCCCTTATTCTGCCAGTCTGGAATCAATATTGGAATATTCTAGATAACATACTGTGAATAATCCAAAGCATCCTGCAATCCTTCCCTGAGTTAAATGATTAAATGGGTTAAAAAAAGGGGGGGAACCAAAAACATTAAATATTATCCAACCTCAAAGACCATCTTTTCTGTGAAGCCTTTACTATAACTCTGGCTCTATTGTTAATTCCTTATCAGGCCATTTCTGCCCTACAGTTATAGTGCTATTATTCCACTTTCAACATCCTGTGGGATTCTGGGATTTGTAATTTACTAAGGCCAAAAAGCTCTCTGGCTGAGAATTCCAAATGCCCCTCCCTAAACTGCAAACCCCAAGATCCCAGATGATGTTGAAAGTGGAATAAAGCACTATAACAATGTAGAGTAGGAAGGGTCTTAATTATATTACGCATTTGCTCCTGTGAGCTCATATATGGGTCTCTTCACAATGCTGTAAGGTGGATCAGGCTGATAAGTAATGACTGACTGGACCAAGGTTACCAGTCAACTTCCTGGCTCAGTGCAGACCAGAATCTGGTTGGCCAAAGTCCACATTCAGTGTCTAACCACTATACTACATTGTCTCTCTATACAGTATATGTTTTTTAAAAGTGTGAATAGCTCATTTTATGATTTTTTTAATATGTGCTCTTCTGTGTTCCTTTTTGCATTACTGTGGTCATATAATCTTTGCTTCCCTTCCCTCCATAAACTTTGTATTGACACAGTTTGACACTGAAAGGCATCTTTGATGATGTCAGGAAGCATTTGTTGCAATATATGTTGCATTATGATGATGAATGTATGTGATTAAATCACTCTTGCTTATACCCTTTCTTTGAAGTAGCTGGCTTTTGAAAAGGATCTGAGGAGAGTCTTGTTGATACTTCAGGAAACCTTTAATGAAGTTTGATCAGAACTGTCTGACTAATAATACCTGCAATATCTTCTGCGTGTGTTACTGGTCTGCTCTGAGAATTTTCTTTCCACCACCCAGTAGAATTGAGATAGGTAATAGGTGGTCTTGCAGATGCCATGAAACTGCAACTGCCACTGGTCCTAGGCAGTATAGACAAGGATGAAGAATGATGAGAAAAGCAGTCTAACAATATCTGGAGAGCCACACTTTGACCCTTTCCACACTCCACCTTCTTGCGTGGTCCTCCAGTGGCAATCCTGGCAGTGGCTCTACCAGGAAGGGAGCACGATTGGAGCACTCCCCTCCACACTGGACTGGCTCCCTGCAGAAGAGAATGTGATTAACATGCCTCTTCCTTTCACAGTGCAGCCAGACATGTTTCCAGGCTGTGCTGGGGCAGGAAGTGCCACCATTCTGCTTCCTCCCCTTCCATAGGACAGGTAAGTGTAGAATGGTGGTGTGATCACAAGTTAATCTGCAATCATGTGCCTGGGGACAGGAGAAGAGCAGGACCACAAGGACATCATGCAGAAGTATCATCGTGGTCCCGCTCCTCTCCTGTCCCCATGCCAGGATGGGAGGACAGTATGGAGAGGGCAGTTGTCTGCCTTGGCAGTGGAAGTAAAGGCAAATCAAATAATGTCTGTCAGTTTAAAGAAAGCTTTCTCTTACTAATTGCACATTACAGTAGTCTCCACTTGCACATGCCTTATAGTGACCCAGTCTATATTCAAGTCTATGCATCTAGGCAGTCGGAAGACACACCTTATACAGAGAGAGTTCCTGTACATACACAAGCCCACATATAAGGAGCTTGTTCAGATGTTGATTTTCAGGGTGGAGTTCAGATACACGAAGTTTAGGATGAAACGGAACCATGTTTTCGACTCTCCTTGACTACATAGATTCTATGTTATGCATAATTAATAGCCAAAAAGAGCTGGTAAGTTACCAAGAACAAATTAGCTGCATCAAGACTCACTTTGAGAATGATGGAAGACACAGAATGACACTACTAGAGGTTGCTGATTGGGGAGAGAGAGAATCGAATGCAAAAATTCTATTATGCAGTGATGGGACATTTTCCAAGGAAGCTATGTGCACTGTGCCTTTTCAGGAAACCCAGCAATCAAACAGTTCTAAACAGTCGATCAGGAAATTTATTTTTCTATGGGTCTCTTTCCTCAGGTGAAGATCTCGCATGACATTTTATCTTTCTGCTCCTCAGTCCTGTGGATTATTATAAGCAAGCATTGAGCTTAGCAATCGGTTGTTCATATACCCAAAACATTTATGAAGAATAAAGACCTCTTTCCCTCTCACCAAACCCACCAAGTTTTTCTGCCAATTTAAATATTGTCCCTATTAAATTATTTTAGAAATTATTATTAGAACCTTCTAAAAAAAAGCCTTCTGTAATGAACAAAATGGGATGGAAAAAAATCATAAAGCACATGTAGAGTATCTGTGGATCTATGCATATAACAAGGATAGGCAACTGCCAATTGTGTTTGATCTAGAAGGTTCAGCCTGTTACAACTGGCAACCTTTCTATGCATATATTCAGTAACTGCCAGTTTGCTTGTTCGCAGTCTTTTCCACACCCTTTTCCTGCATCACTTTAAGCTATGACCAATTTTGTTCTTCCTTCTATCTCTTCCATTATACCATGTATTTGACTATGCACAGATAATTAGTAAATAAGCCATTGTATATGTTTTACAAAGAAAATCAAACATGCTTCCTTTCTCTGCTAGACCCTCTGTGTGTGTACGTGTGCATGCATGTGTGACAGCATGAGACTGGGGTTGTTGTTATGCCTTGCCAATTTGATTGCCTTGTTAGAGAAATCCACCACTTTCTCTCACATTTCCCAACAGCACACCTCCCCCATGGTGATGTTTCTAACTGAAGGAGGTCCTCTGGACTATCAAGAACAATGTCACCAGACACAGGAGTGTCAAGGGCACAGGAGTCAATATTTGTTCCTTCCAGGGAATCCTCACCCACCACAAAATTGGTGAACAGCCAGGAGGAAAAAGTCAAGTCAGAAATGACTTTCTCTTTTTGGTTTTCACGCAGTTGCCATGCTTGAGGTCTGGTGGGTTCTTTGCGATACACCATTCCTAGAAGTGTCCAGATGTGATTTTTTGCTATTTGGACAATACTTTTTACTCTAATTTGGGGGGAAGGGAGTGCAAGTCTTTTGTGGGTGGGTCCAGATGACATTTGGAGGGTGCTAAGAAGCCCACATGAAGCCCACAGGCAGCAGTTCCTCCACATCCACTTTAGAGACAGAAGAGGCCTTTTTTCAAGACTAGAAGTCAATTCTGTTTGGGAGAAACTGTGGGACCTAAAAAATAGCCCCAGGAGGCCCACAAACTTGGGAAATCTGTCCCTCAAGGCCACTGGAGGATTGCCATCTAGCAATACAAAAAGGCTTCAAGCATATTTGAAAACCAAGTTAGTGCTGAGTGTGTGGAAGAGTCTTGTATGTCAGTTGGAGTTCATGCACCCAAAAATCAACCATGGATTGGGATGTCATTGTTTTTAGAAACGAGCCGAAAAATGAGGGAAGTCATGCAAGAAGTAGTTCCACATTTTGCAAGAGTTCCATGCATCAGCAGCTCCACTTCCTGTGTATCAATGGCACCAAGTAAACACAACACAGGCATTCCTATATCTGCTGAGTTGGCAGTTAAGGGACCTGAATGGACAGGATATGGGTGGTACCATTTTAGTTCACTGGCTTCAAGAAAACTGAATGACTCTTCAAAATATCTTTGACCAGTTCCTGGGAAGAACTGAATCTATGTGCTGCAATGTAAATCTTGTTCAGTAAAGTTATTACAGTTGAGTTTCATCTCCCTGCTCAGCTATTAAGGTGGGTGGTGCTGTACAATGGCCTAATGAGACTCACGTAGCATGGAGGAAGGCCTTCTATGTTGTAGCTCCCACTCTAGGGAACAGTCACCTCATTGAAATAATGGATTTCCAATGTTTCTGCCACCAACTAAAGACTTCTCTGTTTACCCAGGCATTTCTGATTCATTCTGCTAAATGTTAACAGTATCATTTACCCCAACATCTGTTGAACAGTTTTAAGGATTTCATAACTTTTGTTGCTTTATCCTTTTAGTGATTGTCTTATATCTGTTTTCTGTGAACCACCTATTTGGGTTTTTTTTAATTAAAAGAGTTATATAAATGCTTGAAATATTTTTTTTAAAAAAAGGTTAGGTGGAGGAGTTGGGCAAAGGGCTGCCTTTTTCAGCAGGAGGTGGGGGAATTATGGAGGTTTATAGAGGTACAATTCCTGTAAACTGTGCAGCAACACATCAACTTAGAATCATAGAGCTGGAAGAGACCACAAGGGCCATCCAATCCAACCCCCTGCCATGCAGGAATGCACAATCAAAGCACTCTCAACAGATGGACATCCAGCCTCTGTTTAAAAAGATCCAAAGAAGGAGACTCCACCACACTCTGAGGCGGGGAATTCCACTGTCAAACTGCTCTTATCATCAAGAAGTTCTTCATAATATTTAGGTGGAATCTTTTTTCCTGTAGCTTGAAGTCATTGCTCCAGCGGCGGAGCTTAGAGTGTGGGGAGGAGGGATAGGAGGGGATGGCCACTGTGCATAGAGGCATGGCTGCAGTGCATGGGGGCATGGCCAGGGAGTGTGAGGGCATGGTTAAGGGGCCGAAATGCCCCCAAAACATTGCCACCCAAGGTGAATCACCCCCTTCCCCATGTCCCTACTTGACTGCATTGCTCTGTGTCCAAGGGCCTTCCTGCATTACACTGTTGTAGTGCTATTATTCTACTTTCAACATTCTGTGGACTCCTAGCATTTGCAGTTTTGGGAAGGGCATTTAGAATTCTCAGTCAGAGAGCTCTTTGGCCTCAGTAAACTGCAAATCCCAGAATTCCACAGGCTGTTGAAAGTAGAATAATAGCACTATAACAGTGTAGTGCAGGAAAGCCCCTAGTTTCTGGAGCAGAAGAAAACAAGCTTGTTCTATCTTCAATATAACATCCTTTCAAATATTTAAATATGGCTATCATGTCATCTCTTAACTTTCTCTTCTCAGAGCTGAACGTACTCAGCTACCTAAGCCATTCTTCATAGGGCATGGTTTCCAGATCTGCTTTTAAAAGCCCCCACCCCCAGTTTGTATCAGTAGACTACTGTGTTGAAGACTAATTACTAAAATGGCAGGGGTACAGACCACATATGTTGGTTTTTCAATGGCTGTATCTGATCCAGAGGATGAGCATTCCCTCACTCATATCCCAAGAGAAAAGAACACATGCAATTTACAGGTAAGCTCCAAAAAACCCAATAACGTTGCAATCTACTCTTAGATTTTGGGGATATATTGAAAATGCTGAAAATTTCTAATAGATTCCACTTTCTGATAGAGGTCTACAATTTACTAATTAATGTAAAAAATTTGCCAAGCTTCTGACTTTTACCACAATATACTGGAAGACCTAAGCTTGGTTGTTTTCCTCCTCTTTCTGCTCCATTCCTCTTCTGCTATGTTACCCTGATCATATTAATGCATTCATTGCAATAGGTCACTTTCTAGCTCAGAGCTGGGGGTCCTTAAATCTATTTATTTCAGTGGAACTAACTGTCCCTATCTATGTTCTGGAAGACATCATGAACCTTTGGCATTTTGATAGATTCAACTTTCACATCCCCATTTCATTTCCTTTTAAATGTTTACAGTTTGTATTGCATTAAAATGATTCCTGAACTTTTTTTCCCCATTTTAAACCCAAATTTAAAAACAAAAAATTAAAAACCACATTTATTTCATTCATTCTGTGATGCATTAAAAATCCCATCTCTCAAAATAAAGTAAAAGGGCTCTGTTAGATAGCATTTCAGGCACTGTGCTCCAACACAGAACTTTGCTCATATCTTAGCACTCCAATTGATTTTCTTTTGTAATTTCCATAATTATCTGACTCTTCAGGTGCACTGAGTGAGATCACACCCTGTAATCATGCCCATGATCCTTAAACAATTATTCATCCTGCTCTTTCCTTAAGCTTTCTGGGGCTATATTTGCCAGGGTGACAGACTTGTATCAATTTAATCCTTCTGTCTTTTACTTTCATGCCTTGGTGCATTCAGTACGTTTGTCAGGTGTAATTATATCCGGTTAATGAGGAGATGAATTCTGAGCTCCGGCTAAACAGTTAAGAGGTGTGCGTGCATATCCCACACACAAAGACAGAACTTTCTCACCAGCCAATGAATAAAATATTCTCTTGTCTTGTGTCAACCACGATGTGTCAACAAGATTAATAGCTGTCAAAAATAAAACAGTGTAGGGCCTGATGCTACAAGTTTCTCTTATGGAAAGGGCTCAGAGGATCAGAGTCTTAATTCTTGTTTAAAGAGATTACTTGGGCTAAGATGGGATGGCTCAGAATGGAGAAAGAGGATGCATTGGGGCAAAGATTGATTTAAAGTTGATTACTAATCTTCCTGAAAGCACTATGGTAACCTGGTTCTGGTTGTCTTACTTTCATCCTAAATGGAAATGCCAACCTCACCCTACCCTAAGTAGGTTGCAGCCAAGCTAAAACTGGTGTGTCATCTTTATGATGGAGTTATTGTTATCATCTTTTTTTTTTTTTTATGTCATGCTGGACAGTGATCAGATAGGGCAGAGCCCAGTTTCTCAATCCATCGATACAAATTGTTTTGTATGTATTCTCATTTACAACCGCTGTTAATCATTAGGCGACTGCCTTTGGAGGACAACAGTAGAGTACCTGCTTTGCATATAGAAAGTCACAGGTTCAATCCCTCATATGTGGCATCTCCAGCTAGGGCAAAAAAATCCTGGAACTCTGGAGAGCTGCTGCCAGTCAGGATCCACAATACCAGCCTGGATGGGTCAATGGTCAGTCTCAATATATAGTAGCTTCCAACAAGCTGAATCCGAGACTGGATCCTGAAACTGGAAGAAATGTGTTTTCCACCTACTGGAAATGGGATTTTGCCTATCAAATAATTAACATATGTCCAAGGTCTTGGGAAACACTATACTGTTTAGTTTTTGGTGACTTGACACCTAGCACATAGTTTAAAGGAAATATTCTTTTTTCTACTGATATAAAGACTACTCCTCTGTTCCTTATAAGGAGTTTCCAATCAGTACTAAAGGCATAATTTTTTTATGACTTTTTACAAGAACCTGACCAAGGTGTTACACTATGGTTGTTTTCATATTTCATCATGACAGACATTCAGACAACTGCAGTGCAAAGATGCACTTGTAATGCAAACTTATGCATTTCTTACCAAACATAATTTTCAACCATTTGACCTCAAAACATAAAAACACAAGATTTTAAAATGTTTAAATGTGATTTTTTTAAAAATCCCCCAATAATCAGCAATGCAAAATCCTCATATTTAAAACATCATGAGGGGTACACATAAATGCCAGCAGTCTGCTGAACCCCACCCTCAACCAGGAAATTATTCCAGCCCCCACCTACTTAGCCACATCCTTATCCATTCCATGGGACTCTCCCTCTTATAGACTAAGCCATCCTCTCCAACATGAGTCTCTCCTCCTAAAGGTGTAACCTTCTTTAACAGCTGTTTGGGAAATCTGAAATCTTTGTGCAACTACAGTCAGGAGGAGAAGTAGACAGAGACAGAGAGAGAGGATAGAAATACAGAAACTGCTGCTTTTACAAAGTAGCCAAAGGTATTTCCTTTCACCCTTCTTCCTCCAGGTGGGAAAAGAAAAGAAAAAAGTCAGGACAGAGACTTTTGAAAGCCAAATAACTTGAATATGTCAGTGAGAAGCTAATGACAACAGAAAGGGTTGTACTGGTTAACAGGGAGGTTTAACCCCAATCCAGACAGATACCCATTGAAACTGGCAGCAGAAAAAATGAAATATTAACTTTGCTTTCTTCTTGTAAATATTTCATTAAAATTGTTAGAGGTCAAGATTTTAAAATTTCAAAATGGATATAAGGGATGACCCTTTCTTAATGGCCACTTGCATATGTCTCCATGTGCATATACTCCAAATTTAGGATGTACTGGATCAGCTATTGTGCTAAGTAGACTATGGCCAAACCAGGACTCATACTACAGTGTAATTATTAGCAATTGCTTGTATTCCATTATATATCCTAGACTCACTTGGTGCAATGAAATTATATGTTCATATCCTTTTACTTTGTTGGGTCTGAATGCATGATTGGGACAGTACAATGTCGTGTACCTTCCCCTAGATTCATTAGCAGGAGTGACTCCATTGACGCACAATAACTGTATATACACAGGCTATTTCAAACAGTTGGGAAAACTGCATAGTCAGTATTGCCAACTGCAGATATAGAGAACCTTTAGAACTGTAGGAATGCATACAGTTTCTGAGCACACGAGTGTAAAAGGCTGGCAATACGTCCAGCCTTTTCCCTGGCAATACATCAGTATAAGCCAGGAAAATGGAATTCATAGCAGAGATTGACACACTCAGGCTCTAGACAATCATGATGAATGAGCGGAGAACAGCCATCATTGGCCAGTGAGTGCTGCTCACTGGGAGACAATGAGTGCCAATCGCTGGGATGGCACAGCACTCAACATACGCATATCCTCCAGTATTTCATGGATGAAAACCAGGATACATGTGGCTAAGGAAAATCAAAATGTGGTCAAGAAGGCAAAAGTTATTAATGAGGAAGAACTGATGAGCTAAGAGAGACTACAGCAGTTTGTTTTTGTCTTACCCTCCAGGGAAGGGCAAAATTTGGCTTCTCCTCTTGTTTCATCCCAGCTGAGTTGAGTACAAACTACTTTGTACTCTGAAGTCACTTTACGGTAATTGTAGCAACCTAAGGACAAAAGGGGGAAGTGGGAGGAAAAGAATAAAACTGAGACGTTTTAAAAGCAGCAAAAAAAAAAGTTGGATCACTTTGGATGGAGAGTTAATCAGGACTGGGGCCCTTTAGTTCTTCTTTCACAGAAAGAGCCACTTACATTTCTGCTGGATTAGACCAGTTGAGAACCAGCATGGTATAATGGTTTGGGCACTGGACTATGATCCTAGAAACCAGGGTCCAGTTTCCCACTTTGTCATTAAAACCTACTAAGTGACCTTGGGTATGTCACACTCCCAGCCCCACAAAGCCCCATGATAGGTTTGCCTTACTATCACCATAAGCTGGAAACAACTTGAAGGCACATGACAACAGTAACAAGAAGACCAGAAGTCTGGAATCTGTTTTCCAAGTTGGCCAACCAGGTGTTTCTGGGAACTCTACAAGTGAAGTTGAAAGGTGTTTACATTGCAGCAACTACTGGCCATTCCCATACCGACCTTGGGAACGTCGACCTTGAGAATGTTGCTTTTTGGACTACAACTCCCAGAATCCCTTGAGGGGGCTTAGCAGCCCTTAAAGGGAACTTCTTCAACCTCTGATTGAAACAAGGGCTTTACTGAGAACAAAAATGAAAGCTGTCTGAGAAAAAGACTGAGATGTGTTCTCTAGGAAACAATTGCACCGGGAATCCATTCTTCGTAACTTGAGTTCCACTGATCCTGATCCCCTTGTCATTATTTCCCAGCTTTCTGCATAGTCTACCTCCTCATCATCTATGCACAGATTATATAACCCTAGATAGCCTCCATTTTCTCAGTTTTCCAAAGTTAAGACAAACCTCCCCAAAGGTTTTCTGTAAGTATAAGAAAAATATGGTACAGCTCTCTGCAAAGTTACATGTATACAAACATCACTGTTTGACAAGAATCTGCCTTGAACACTAGATCCATCTAGCATACAACTCTGGTAACAGCCCAAGAGCTTTGGAATAGATTGTGTCTGTGTTAAGGGAAAAGAGACCTCCTTTGAGTTTATTAGTTAAATCTGTGTCTTCCTCCCACCCTAGCTTCCTCTATAACTGTAAGTTCCAGAGCAACCATTTTTCTTGGCTATAGTGCCTTAGCCCTAAAGCCATAAGCCCACGCCTATAACATTGCACAAGTGTGAAGAATAAGAACAACCCCCATCCTCTTCAATAAAAGTTTTAACAAGAGTGGGAGTTTTCTTCTTTTACAGTTCATTTGGTCCTGCTTTCAGGGTTTATGGTTAGGATAATTTCTTCTGTTCTCTTCTCGTCTCTTCTTTCCTTTCTAAACCTACGAATGAAAAGCATCTGGGATGTGTTTACCAGATACTTGAAGGGCAGCTTTCTTGCATATGAATGTATTATCATATCAAAGATCTTCCTGTTCCTTGAATCCACCCTCTACAAAACACCTGAGCTTTCAAGCTGACAGACTATCTCTCCACATATAAGTCTGCCTGGACCCTGAAGCCTTCAGGAAAGGCCTATCTCTCAGTCCCATCATGTTCACAGGCGTGGCTGGTGGGTATGTGAGACAGGCCCTTCTCAATGGCTATCCCTAAGATCTAGCTTTCCCTTACCAGGGAGATCAGAATGGGCCTTTTCTTGCTGTCCTTCTGCCAGCAGGCAAACACATTTTTAACCCAACAGGCTTTTAGAGGGCTTTTAAGAGAGTCTTGTATTATTTTAATTATACTGTTTTAAAGCTCTTTTTTATTATTTTCAATTGTATGTTTTAAATTGTGTGAATATTTTTTAATTCTTTAAGACAACAACAACAACACCAACAACAACAACCTCCTGTTCAGAAGACTGGTTCTGATATGCACTTCTGAAAGAAGCAGAAGAATGATGTCACACAACATGCTGTTTGTACTCTTGATCTTCACATACCCATCTGAAAGTCTGCACAGAATAGACAAGCATACTACTAAAGAACTATCAATTTGAAAAAAAGACAAAACCAGATAGTTTCTCATATGGTATCTTGTACTCCTGTGAGAAAAGGTAGAATGTAAATGTGACACATAAATAAATGAAGCATGTGTCCACAGAGCAGTTTAGTTTTAATTCCTCAATAATCCCAAATTGAGATACTTTAAACTTATCAACTTGAGAACCAGTGTGGTGTAGTGGTTTGAACATTGGACTATGACCCTGGGACACCAAATTTCAATTCCCTGCTCAATCATGGAAAGCTATTGTGTGACCTGGGGTGCATCACACTCTCTTGGCCCCCAGAAAACCCCAAGTATGCCTTAGGATCATCCTAAGTCAGAAAGGACTTGAAGGCAAACAACAACAACAGCAACAAACAACAACAGCAGCATGTTGTAGAATCTGGGCATAATTTAGCCAACAGGATTGAAGAAGAAAGCTACCTACCCAGCCAGAAATGGGGATGGAGTGAGAGTTTCACTTCATGGAAACAATCCCAGAATAGTATTAAAAAGGGGGGGGGGTTAACAAGAAAATGGGGCTTTTGTCTGGAGAATTTTGATGAGAGACTAGGAATACTATACTGCCTGCTCCTCACACCACTGAAAGTAGAGGGATCAATGTATCTGCTATAGTGCAGTGAGGAACTCAGTCACCTTGTCAGGAATCAAACCTGTGGTTCCAGAAAGTCTAGATACTTCAAATCTAATGCATAGCTCTCTTAAAGGCTCATTTCAGCACCAACCATTGTCAATCAGATCCATCCACTGACATTGCTAAGAGGTTACTTAGGCTCAGAGCTGTTCCTCCTACCACTCATCAGTTTAATAGCTGTCTTGTTCTTCTTTTTTCTTTTTTTCCCCTTCCCTTTAAATAATGCAAACCTTCAGCAGCAATGCTGAGTTGCATTCTGGGGCCTGGGAAGGCGAATACCAACCTTATTCCATTAGTTTCTGAGAACATTTATGGGAATTTTTGTGGGAAGAAAGACTGCAGCCATCCAATTACTGCAAACTGCTGGATGTCACACAGCCTTTGTGCTTGAAATTACTTCCAAATTGGAGAAATTTGAGGATGAAAAACAATAGTGTGTGGGGGATGTCATAGCTGTAAACTGTGCAACTCCCAACACATGCATACAGTGGCTGGAATCTTGTTGGTTATTTCCAAATAGAGCAGACTCATTTTGGGATGATGAATCAATACATAGGTAAATGCCACTGACCCAGTGAGTTTACTCTAGTAATATGAATAAAAATAGGATTAAAACTAGTACGTGTTCAGTACTCCTCTCATGTAAAATAAACTTCACAGAATTTCTGTAATTAATATCAAAACTGATGCTCCTACCTTATGGATTGACCAAAATTGCTCTTATATATGGGGCAGTCTCTCCCACGGAATCTGAAGCTGACCTGTTCCTGGGATTTTTCAGTGAGAATGGAGCTCTTCAAATCATTCTCTCTCTCTCTTTTCTCTGTCCAGAGGGCATTGTTGCTTGGCATTAGTTGGCTCAATCATATCTATTCAGTATTGTTTGTCTTTGCTGCCTCTGTTGCCTTTTTTTAAATCATTTATTTATGTGTAAATTTATATACAGTTGGTCCTCCACATTCGCTAGGGTTCAGGGTGCAAGACCCTCACTAAAGTGGAAAAATAGCAACTATCAAAATATGTGTATGTGTCTGTGGGAAAGGGGCCAAGACATGGTGGGGAGAGCAGGCACCCAGGGTCTAAACCAGGTGAGGGAAAGGAGGTGGGTTAGTATGGTGGCCCTATATTTCCTCTCTCTTACCTATATCATTCCTTGGGTTTGGGGGGCATCAGGAGAGGTTCAAGGTACTGAGAAAACAGGCTGTGAACTGTCCTTAACTAGACAGGCAGCAACTAGTAGAGGAGGAGCAGGACCAGAGATGGGTTTTCAAAGGGCCGTTTGGCCTGATTGGAGCTGCCAGATGGAAGCTTCTCTTGGAAAAGAAGCATCTGAGGTAGGAGGGACACCTCAAATAATAAAATTTGTGAAAGTGAAACCTGCAAATGTGGAAGACTGACTGACTTTTACTTTTCCTTGACAAGCTGAATGCAATATGCATGGCTCTACTTCTCCTACTTTTCCTCACAGTCCTATTAAAAAGGTTGATTGGGAAAGACTGGTAAACCCAAGGTGACTTTCATGACATAATGAGACTTTACCAAGGATCTTTCATGTCACAGTCCAGCATTCTCATCACTACAGCATGCTGGCTCTCCTCTGTAGTAGCTGTCCTGCGGACATTTTCCAAAGTTGGAATGTGAACTGGGTTAACATTGGTTTGATTTGATTTATATACAATATTTATTGACCTTGTTTGTTTATTTATTTATTCATTTATGCATTTTCTCTCATGTCTGGAATTTGACGTGGCTTCCAACATAATGCAGAAACAACTACCAGTAAGAACACTGGATATTATACATATTAAAATACAAATTCAAAGAGTCATACTATTAAAACAAGAATTAAGTTAAAACAGCTGTAAATTCCTCAATAAGAAGTAACATCAAAATATTTCAAAGTTCATCTTATCCATCTACCTGACTGACACCCTCCCTACTATCTTTCTGCAACCAGGTAAAGACATTTTTTATTCAGACAGGCATTCAATGTGTGATTATATGTAGCCTGTCTGATAGAATGTGATGGATATTGTGTGGCTGATGATTGTTTGAGTTTTAATAATGTAGTTTAACATTGTTTAATTATGTTTTAATTTTTGTATTCTATGGATTTCAACAATGGCTATTTCTGCACTACACTGTTATAGTGCTATTATTCCACTTTCAACATCCTGTGGAATTCTGGAGTTTGTAGTTTACTGAAGCCAAAGAGCTCTCTGGCTGAGATTTCTAAATGCTCCTCCCTAAACTGCAAACCCCAGGATTCCATAGGATGTTGAAAGTGGAATAATAGCTCTATAACAGTGTAGTGCGGAAATGGCCTATGTCTTTTTAATTTTGTAAGCCATTTTGAGTCCTAACCTAGGAAAAAAGTGCAGTATAGATAAAGACAATAAATAATAACAACAGCAACAAGAGTTAGTTGCTGAAGGCCTACCTGAATGGAAAAGTCTTTTCCTCCCACTGTAACGACAACAGGAAGAGTTAGGCCATTTCCGCACGAGACAAGGGAATCGCTCTATGCCGTTACTAATCGGATCTTCTGGCTCCTCGGTCCAGTCCAGGGTGAATTGGAGTAGTGCGTGATCTTAGATCTGCACTGCTCCAGCTTCCAAAAGGGCGGCTTCCGGTTGGTCGTGGGTCCCAACCACGAAGCTTGTCACGCCTAAAGCCCACCCTCCGCAGATCACAGGCTCGCATTGCTGCGAGCCTGCGAATCTGCACAAGGGAGCAGGAACACAATGGCACGTTCCAAGAAAATAAAGATCTGGTTTTTGCGGTCTTTAAAAAAACACGCTGGAGGAACACTTGGGGTCGTTTTGGAGCAGACTGAGGTGCAGATCTCCAGTAAGTAGCCCGCTCCTCATCTGCTTCAAGGTGCAGATGTCTTCTATGAGGATGCACTGCACCATTTTAATTCCCCCATGCGGAAAAGGCCTTAGCCTAGCCTCTCTTCAGAAGAAGTTCCATAGCTGGGAGTGGTCACCAAGAAGACCTTCCTTTGTGTACTCACCAAACATGCCTCTGTAGGTTTCCAAAAGGAAAGACATGTTTACCAAGGACATGACAAAAGGCCTTCTCTCCTGCATAACTCAAAATCCAGGCAGGGTAACTTATTGTTCAAGTCTCTCTCATACTAAACCAATCACACTGTTGGTGCAAAATAGTTTTAACATAGTAGTTAAGAGCAATTCTTATGTAAGGTGGAGACTCTTCTCCAATCTGCTGGATCTTTGCCTATCTTCTGAGGCTGTAATTATGCTAACTGCTTAGTGATTTCAACATCCTCTCTCAAACAGTTGTGATCAGTCCAAAAGATCATCAAGGAGTGAATACAGACATTTCTGAGGGTGCTTGAGGAGCAAACCTCACATTGTTGTTGTGTGCCTTCAAGTCATTTCTAACTTATGATGACCCTAAGGAAAACTTATCACAGAGTTTTCCTACAAGTTTTGTTCAGAGTGGATTTACCCATGCCTTCCTCTGAGGCTGAGAGAGTGTGACTTGTCCAAGGTCATCCCATGAGTTTCTATGGTTGAGCAGGGATTTGAACTCTGGTCTCCAGTGTCACAGTCCAATGCTCAAACCACTACAACACGCTAACCCACAGACTCCATTTAAACACTGCTTTCATGCAAAAGCTTCTTGCTCAACTCAATTCATAGAAAGGAGGATACAAGGAAAGGAAATGGCATGTTCAGCAACAGTGGGTGTGATTCTGCCTTTTGGCACTCTTACGCAGGAAATAAATCAGCAGCACTCACTCTTACGTGCTGCAAACCCTTTGAGAGGGTTATTCTTGACTTCTGGATTAAAGCACATGACAACATACCCTGTGCACTACTAGAAAACAGTCTTTGGGGTATGGATGGGTCAAATAAGCTTCAAGCAGTTCATAGGGTAGAATTCCTGGCACTTTTTTAATTAGCAGCCTGTGTCTTGCCCTCCTTCCGCTTCATGCTGTCATGGGTTTAAGCTTTGGTAGAGCACTAAAACTCATTGATACAGAGAAGCAAAATATCAAAATAAGATGCAGGTTTCTCTGCAGGTTCATTTCTGTCAAAATTATGAGAATTCACAGACCAGGAGCACATATTATAAAAATATGTCAGTTTCCAACAATTAGTTTCTCCAAATCATATACCCACATTTAAAGACCTACCAAGGCATAGTTTCTAATTCCTCTGTTGCATCAATAGTGTTGACAAAATGCAGCCAAATTTCATTTCTTTAAAAAAAAAAAATGAATTAAATCTATGTGATTTGAAAAAAGCAGCTGGTAACTAAAAGTAGCCAAACCAAACCTATCTCTGATAATGTCAACAAGGAGTAATTTATTTAACAAAATAAAATTATTCTAAGATTGCTGGGGAAAAAAGGCAGGGAACCTGTTTGAGCGGGCAGGGTGGCTCCCTCTCACTGCCTGCCCTGTGGCCTGGATGTTTTCAGAAGGCACAGCCCTGAAACTGCTTCTGGGGCTCCAGCTCCCCGAATTTCCCAGCCAATGTGACCAAAGGAAGAGTGGCACCAGCAAAAGATGGACCATACTTAAAAGTACCATTCTCAAACATCCTCCATCCATTCTTCAATACATATGTGATGGTGCAAAGAACCCCAAACACCCGTGGCCCCAAAACATTTCCTCATTCCACCGCTCTATGAAGTGTGGAATAATTCTTACTTGACAGGTAAGTGGAGAGTCCTCCAGAGTAGAAATGCAGAAAATGGAATCTGGGGGTTTATAGATGTCTAAATGCTAATAAAATCCTTCCATTTACTGGGCAGGCAATGGAGAATTGGGCCACCTCAGAGACTGAATGGTAGAAATAATGTGCAATGTACTATCCTGTACTGTAATTGTTCATGAATTCAGTAACCAATCGATTCTGCAGTACTTGGTTGCTGATCTAAAATCTGGATTTTGAAATGTCCACTCCAAATGGATTCTCCACATATACCATCAAGGGACAGCTAGGTGATTCATTATTGCAGAGGTAGCAAATGTGTGTTTTATTTTGAAGCTTCTATTCCCATAGCTACTCTGAGTTAAATTGGAGTTTGCCTAGTACTGGATGATATTTCAACAGAGATTCTGCTAGAGATGGAAATAAAATTCAAAAATATTCAAAAATTGGTAAAAAAAGATGAGTTTAGTCAAGTGGTGAGAAATCTTGATGAGGAGAACCCTAAACAGGCAAGAATCTTCAATCCTCAGGATTTATACCATTTTAAAAAATGCATATGAGGTTTTTTTGCACTGAAAACAGCATTTTCTGCATGGAAAACAACATTCTTCACATCAGGAAGAAGGAAAATTGTTTTCTGCCAAGAAAATCTTATTCCTTGCACAAAAATGCATTTTTTTCACAGAATAAATCCTGATCTATATCATTTCTGATCACTGTATCAAAACAAAAAGAAAAATGATTATTGCTGGTGAGAATGACATTTTCAGAGATTTAAATCCCTAAATTTAGGACCATCTGGAGCAGCTGTAAAACTGAGAATGGATTTACTGCTCCTATAGCAATGGATCTGCTAACCACCATTAAAACATTAACACAACATCAAAAAACACAAGTGCACTATTGTCTACTCTTGGTATTCTAGCAGAGTGAAAGACTTTTGGGGCACTGAAAGATTGATCTGTTCATTGGCCTGAACATTTTGGTCCGTTCTGGGAGACATGGCTTGTTATGATCTGGTTCTAGCACCTAATGGTGGACAAAGATGAAAGGAACAGGTTCTTCTTACTTTTATAACAAGCCCTTATTAAATAATTAGATGATGCTCTCTGTAGAAATTAGGTTAAATTGAGAAACTGACCATTAAGAAATTGCAATCTTGCATGATTTTGCAAATGACTGAGATCTTCAACAGGGAGATGTATCACACATGTGTAACTACTATACATTTTCCCATCAAACCCCCCACCCACACATATTTCCTCTACTATAGCCACCTCCCAAACAGGTCCATTTCATGTCCAGTAGAGAGCAATGGGAGTAGCAGAAAAGTGTTTGTCTGTTTTCCTATAGTTAGACACATAGAGACAGCTATCCTCCAGGACATCCTGGGGGTCCTCTGGAGGTCCCTGAGGTGAACATCCAGCTATTGGAAAATGGGTGCTTCTCCGCTGCACTCCCTACTCTCAACTGGCCAGGAAGTGGCCATGTTAGGGGGAGCTGCAGCTGAACCAATTGGGTTTTGATGGGGTATTTTGGTTGTTACATGGTCAGCACAGAATTCCAACCTCCACAATGACCAAAAAAAGTGTGTTACAGTGGCATAAGTTGGACTCGCTAACAGGATTCAAGCCACTGGTTTAAAATTGCATTTGATTCCGAATGTATACCTAGTGAACCTCATGGTATTCCATTTTACCTGTCAGTACTGCCAAATATTTCTGACTCATCTCTCAGTTCAGGACTACAGCCAGATCACATGTCAGCAAGAACAAACTGGAAGCAGAGTGCTAAAATCAACCTCACATCAGATGAATGTGAGCTCATGGCAATATTGTATCTTGTAACTGGGTAAACTATGAGGTCTATATCAAGTGTACATCAAATGCTACCCATTCTATGAACACATTATCACAGAAGATATCTACTCTAGCTGCTAACCATTATGTATCAATACCCCCATATTCTTCTTGTCTGTCCTTTTATTCTTTCCTCCCATAGTTATGGCCTAATAACATCAATGATCACAGGAACACAGGTGTTCCTACACAGAATTGCTGTCCTTTTCTCTGACAAGTGTCCTTTGCTTTGAGATACAATCAATTTCAATAGTGCTGTATACCTGGTATAGACATGCAGTGATGAATGTCACTTTTTTCTTCTTCTATAAAAGCAGTGTTCAGAGATCCTGGGTCTCACAGTCCCTCAGTTAGCAAAATTAGATAATAGTCTTATCTATGCTTTATTTATAGGTTTATGCTTTTAATTGTGCAAGAAGCTCTCCAGCAGCATCTTGCACAATGCCCCCCATCCATGCCCTGTAAGCCTGTTGTAAATGACAGATGCAAACTCCCCTGGCCATTTCTTGAACAGGGAAGAGGGCAGCAACTTAACGGTTGGAGAAAGATGTGGGCTACTTAGCCAGCATCTGAGAGAAAAGAGCAGCCAGCTCTCTTCTGGATTCACAGCATAAATGCTGGAGATTTGGAGGTAGAGAGTTACATTTTGCTCACATCTGCAGAAGAGCAGATGTGGTTCTTGGACACTACACAGCCTCCCCCAGCCACAATCTACTTTTTCAAGCAGACTTGCTACATGGGAATCCGGTGGACAAGCAGAACGGTATGGGTGGAACATTGCACTAAACACCATGCAGTATAAGATCATGGCTGTAGTCTTCTGTAGTGCTACCAGAAGTGGCAGTATGCCTTTCAGTGTCAGTTGCTGGGGTCCATGAGCAGGAAAGTGCTATTGCATTCACATTCTGCCTGTAATAGGATCAAAATCTGGGCTATATAAGCCACTGGCCTGACCCAGCCAAGTTCTTCTTATGTTCTTGTGACATCACATGCTTTCCATTAAAATAGTGATTGTTTCAACTTTGTGTTAAACTTTGCTTGCCCCTCTCCGTTGATCACTCACTTTAAATGTCTTCATGATAGGCATGTAATGTATGGGGGAAGGGAGAGAGGGATGCAGTTCCCCACAACCTTCACAAAGACAACCCCATCCATGGTCTTCCTTCTCACTATAAGGGTGACAGTTGAACAGGTGCAGTTCAGTGCCTTCCTGACGCACCTTTGTCAATAATTTGTTATGAAATATATGTTGGTTTGAATCTATGTCAATTTGTTATGGAATATATGAAGGTTGGAGAGCTCATTTACAAGATCTGGTGGGGACATTACCACTGGTGTGTAATGAGGTGAACATGGTAGAAGATGTATCAAGAATGGATGTGGCGGATGGGTAACGCTGTACAAAGGGGAAAATTGTGACTTGAACTGTTGCTATTATGTTGAATATTGCTTCTTGTGCTATTCTCACAGTTTAGAAGTTGCTACTGAGAAAATATAGGATTACATTCCCAACTGTTTTATGCTGGCATTAATGCTGATCTCATGTTCACCAACATATCCAGAACAGAGCATTGCTCTGTAAATGTAGTCTGATAAATATACTTGAAAATCCCATCTGAGCTATGATTTACTAGAAGACCTGGAATAATCATTATTACTTCTTATATAGAAAATGGGATAAGCAAACAAGTAGAACCCCAGAAAATTTCCCAGATATTTTGAGGGAAAGGCCAACCTCCTCCCAAATGTCTAAAAGAGTCACAAGTTCTGGTACACTCCACCCTTAACTGCAAAGGAGAATTTAGGTCAACACTGTAGCTACAAAAATAGGAGATCTTGCTTCAGTTAAAAAGGAAATCTATTGGCCATATTGAAATCTGCCAGCTCCATTGGTGAGTTCAAATTCACTGCAAGTTCAGCCTGGAAGAAACTACGAAGTGCCCATGCTTGCTGCAAGCATTATATCTTTTTATAATAATGCAGATGTCTCCAAAAATATAATTTTTAAGCCACTGAAAATAACCCCACCACCACCAGAGGCACAAAGATGGTAACTTTTTCTGACAGCCAAAGGTGGTTTTATTTAAGACAAGTTTGGGATATGTAAATTGCTCTGTTGTTGGAAGGGGGATCTAATTTACTGGGTTGCTCTCTCTTTGTGTGGTTCATTGTATTTGTATTTTATTTTTTTGTCATGCTATAAACTCAGGTCTTGTTCTTAAATTGTATTTTATTATTGTTAGTTATCCTGAGCACCGCTTTTGGTAGATGGTAAGGATATAAATTTAATAAAAAGATTTAAAATCTCAATTTGCAAGTTTAGCAGTTCAGAGCAGCTTTAAAAAAAACATTTTAGACAATGAAGAGATGTCCCAAAAGCCTTCCTTTAACTGGATGGTCATGCATAGGCAGATTTGGAAAGTTATTTTTTACAAGCAGATAGTTACCATTATATTCAAGGGGCAAAAAAAGTACTTAGTTGAAGCTATAGTTTTAAAACTATCTCTTGTATGCCTTTATTAAAAGTACCTGTAATTCTCACCTTTTTAGTCATTTTTTTCTAAAACTACCGTAACATTATAACCTGCTGGTCTGTGGTACAAATCACGCTTCCTTCTGGCACATGCCATTGTCACCTCAGCATGTACAAGAGAGCTTGATGCAGTAATACAAGGCAGAACACAAGCCAGTACTTGAACCATGTGATATTCCTCCTCTACCACTTAACAGTACCACATACCCATAACAATAAAAATAAATGAAAACAAATTACTTAGATAAAAGAGAAGTGAAGTTTTCTCTCATTAAGTTGCAATATAGTATGATCCTGTTATGCCTTTGTTACCGGGAACAGGAACTAATTATTACAAGTAACTAGTTATTTGTAGCTGCTTACATTTCTCACATGCCCTTTATGTGATTTTCTACTAACTATTTGTATAACTATTTCTATTGCAAATATTAGGACACTGAGTCACTGTGGATTTGTGCATGTCAGTCTCTGCAGTTCTTGTTCTACTGCTCAGATGCATTATTTCCAGGGATTCTTTAGACCGGGAGGCAGGTCTGGGATCTGGCAGCAGCAATAAGAACTGCTGTTGCTAATTGTTGCCATTCCTTGAATGTCTGAACACAGTTCTTAAATGTTCTTTATTGTCTGATGTTTCATAGCTCTGAGTTGAGTCTGGAGTGTTTACTATGTATTATAGTCTAAGGAGAGCACCATGATGAGTTACTGGGCAGTTTTAAAGAAGGAAGTCTGGTATGAATTCACTAGGATGATGTTCCTAGTTCATTGGGCAACATCAAAGAAGATACAGCTTTGGAAGTGGGTGACAGGAGTGGTTGGAAGGGAAGCCTGGGTGGAGTGCAAAATACAAGAGGGATGTGAGATCAAACAAGGACATTCATGTTGGTGAAGCTGGCATTACAGTTTTCTTGCACAAGAAAATCTGTTTTGGGGGAAGAGACGGAGGGGGATTACATAATAAACATCTAAGATGGGTGATATCAAAGTCGTTACTCTACAAGATGAATAAAGCTCATTATACCCATTCCCCTCTAAACTTCAGCATTTAAGATAAAAGTGAATCCACATCAAACCAATTCCACCAGATCAATTTCTCCAGTTGTGGGATGTATCTCCACAGTTTGATCTCTGGTTGGCGTTCATGATCAGAATAAAGTTGCATCCTGCTTGTGAATTAATTTAATGTCGTCCAATATGCAGCAGCATGCTTTTTTAATAAATGTGATTGACTACACTTCTCCATTTGCTACTGCAGGTCTTTACAACTAGTGACCTACCAAGTAGAAAACTGAACCCATTTACCACTTAATCTGGTCTCTCACACATTTATCATTTCTTCTGTTTTTGCAGCTTTGGGCTACGGAAACAAGTTTATCAAGTCCCAGATGGGGTGGAAATTGGAAATTCAAGTGATCAGTCTCAAGTCATGAAGAACTGATCTATTGCAAGGTCTTGTTGGATCAGACCCCTGGTCCTTCTAGTCCAATGTCCCTCCTTTAACAAAACCCCACAAGTAAAAGCACAGAAGCTCTAATCCTCCTGTGATTTTGCTTCTTATTTTAACACCTCAGGGCATGGGAGTTGCACATAGCCATCATGGGTATGAAATAGGGATATAATTCCTCACTGCATTTTTCTCAAAGGTAGCAATGAGTACTTTCAGCCATTTTCTTCCCACTGTGAGAAAGTCTTCAAAAAATGTGCAGTTTTTGAAAGCTATTCATAATTCAGGCAAAATTTGCATGTGGTTGTTTTGCACAGAAACCAATATTTTCTGCACAAAAACAACATTTTCTTCATAGGAATTAATATTTTTGCAGTAAATATTATTTCCCATAAGAAAGGTCTGTTTTCTGCACAAAACAACCATATATGAATTTGGGGCAGAATAAGTCCTGAACTTTGAATATTCTTATCAAGGTTTCTCAACACTCAAAAAAAATGTTTTTCGGCCATTCTATGAATATTTTTGAATAGTATTTCCATTCCTAGTACGAAAAGAATTTTTCTCTAATTTTTCTAATGAATGTTTGTACCTTATTTTATGCCTTTATGTTTGTACCTTATTTTATTCCTCCCTCAGAAAGAGTTTAAAAAATGTGGGAAATTCTAGAATTCTGAAAAGCTAACATTCCTAAGCTGTGGTTCCAAGAGAAGGATATGTGAATGTGTTGCAGCAGAAAGCAAAACAAACTCAAAGCGTCCTATGGCACATCAGAATGGCTACATTTATTATGGCATAAGCTTTTGTGGATTTGAGTGCACAGTGCAAGTACAAGCTATCTTGCCAAGCACCCTCCTGCCAAAAATTACAGAAATAACTTCCAGTTCCCAAAACCCTATGTATGCCAGTCTGGGAATCATAGGCCCTTTTCACATGTGGGGGAGCCGAAACAGGGCGGCGCACACAGGGGCGGAGCTTACCTGCTTGCGTTTTGCTCCGTCTCTGCTCCATCCCTGTGGGGAGTGCAGCTCCACCGCTCCACATGCCGCCAAATTTCAGCGGCATTTGGCGGCGCCCAAAATGGCAGCTGGCGGCTTCCGGCGGCGCTCCGCCAATCAGGGCAGCGCGCCAGCCGGAAGCCCACTCCCAGGCAGATCTGCAGAGACACGCTAACACGTCTCTGCAGATTCACACCGGGAGCAGCCACGGATTAGTGCGGGCAAGTTTCATAAAAACCACCTGGGAAGGTGGTTTTTAAAAAACTCGCAGCGCCACCCCTGCGGCTGCACTAGAGCGATTGGAGGTGTGGAGTCTCACCTTTTCCAACCGCACTAGCTCGCCCCGCGGTGTGAACGACCTCCATCTCCGGTCGCCGCAACGTGGGGTTTTACCCCCATGTGAAAATGGCCATAGGGAGCCCCTAGGTTTCAATCCTAGTAAAAGTGGGTGGTAAACCCTTTCCTTTTATCCACCACCACCATCAAAATGACTATTGAACCACTGAGTGGGATGTTGAGATATAGGAAGTGAGTCACCCAACTTTTCCCATGTACCCATTTTCTTGCACTTGCTGGGGAAAAACTGATAAATGCTCTGTCTCCTCCCCAATGAAATTCATAAAAACCTGATCTAGGTAAAGGTACAAATGTTCTTATGTTGTCTCTAAAAAGTTCCTACAGCCACTGGCAATGCTGACTGAGGGATTCTAGGAGTTGTAGTTAAAAAAAAAGGAACTTTACCAAGTTCTGCTTTGAAGTGGATAATAAAGGATGTGTGTGACAGTAGCAAAAGCAGAAGACAATTTTCACTGGTGATATATGCCTCCAAGTATCTATCACATGCAGAGTTATATGAGTCCAGGAAAATATTGGTCCTACCTACCTAGGATACAGATGAAAGCAGGGCTCCTGATACAAACTCCTTTAATATCCAAAGGAATTTCATGAAGATATAAGTAATCCTATTGAAATCTGACAAATATCCAGGTTAAAAAAATGTCCTTCATAGAGCCAAGAAAGTTGCAGGATCCCTATCCACTTATACCTTCACCATGATGTCTTGATATTTTCCTCATGGACAGATAAACACTAGCATACCTGACAATGTCTCTTCCTTAAGTATTCATGACTATGAAAGACAGTTTAAGTAGTTTAGTCCCAGTGAAGTCAATGGAGTCACCTGGCTTAAGTTTAGTGCCCCATCTGTATCAAGGACTGCTCCCAGTTATATTTTAAAAAAAAAATATCAGAAACAAAGATTTGTAACCTAGTTATACAGATTTTTTTAAAAAAAAAAATAATTTAATCATTACTTAAGAGGAGAAGCCAAAAATTTCTGTATATTTAATTTCATACAATAATCTCAACAAACTGAGTTGTACAAGTGGTTATTTGTGGTATATATAACCATTAATTAAACTATAGCAAGATGACTGATCATGTCCAATGCATGTGTATTAAAATCAAGCCGCCACCAGCACTAGTCCTTTCCCAACAGTGGAGGCCACAGTTCAACATAATTAATTGTGACTTACAAGCTGGTTACTCTGCTGTGATGTCATCTTCTTCACACTGTTTATTTTAATTAAAACAGAAATTGCAGGTCTTGAGTGCTAGTAATTACAGTCCATGGATTCAATTTACCAAGCCCCCTAATTAACCTGTAGTGTCTACCTGACTTGAGGTATTCATTTGAACATGAATGGTGCAGCAGCATTGTGTTGCTGGCAGTGATGGAAATATGGGAAAGCATTACAGGCTGTCTGAGGAGAGATCTACACATTAAGCTTTGCACTCATACATACACACAGAGAGATACAGATAGACAGAGCTGAAAAAATTATTTTGAGGACTACAATTCCTAAATCCCCCAGACAGTTTGACAACTGGCTGTGAGATTCTGGGAACGGTAGCCCAGAAAGTGACTTTTTCTAAGCTGTATGTGAATACGTTCAGACAAATATACAAACATTAGTTTTGATGCACATAAACATTTTAACTAGGGCTCATTCAAATGATAAAACTAGCCAAGTATGGTGATGTGGTAGCGGAGTAATGATTATACAAACAATGAAAACCTTTACAGAAGCAGGAGACTTATAGATATGAATATGTGTACAGGATTGTAATCTAGATATATAAACTTCATTGTGTTATCACGGTTATGATATGTCTGGTGAGAGCACTAGATATCTCTTGATATCAAATAATTTGGCCTCTACTTGACCTTTCTCTGCCACCCTACTCCATGTGTTTGCAGAGGTCCACCAGACAAGCACGTATTAGGTGCGGCTGTTAATGGTTGTAAATTCCAAACCTCATTTAGGCAGGCAGCTTAAGCCTCTCTGATGCTTCAGGGAACGCCTTCTTGCAAACTGGTCTTGCTCAGTGCGAACTTACACAAAGGCGCTCTGCCAAGAGACCGAGCCATTCCTTTATGTTGGGCCATCTGCATATTGGCCATACTATTGTCATCCAGCGCTAAGCCCATCGTGCAAAACCTGACCTTTTCCAGCGCCTTTGTCCCACTCTAAAATTCCTTTGTTCTCACCAAGCATGGCATGGCCTGTAGGTAAACTCCACCCTATAAAATGTCCCCCATTCCAAGCCTTCCTTGGATCACCCTGGACTTCCATCTAGCCTTGCTGCCGCTCTGTCCAGTGAAGTCGTCCCCTCGGTTTCCATAACTGAGCCGCTTTACCTCCTCGGAACGCTCGGACTACTTTGGACTTCCATCCCGCCTCGCTGTCGGTTTGTCCAGTGAGCTCCCCTCAGCAAACCGCACTGAGTTTCTTCCCCTGCAACCTCCTCTTCTCTCCAGGACTACGAGACCAGGTGTCATATTACCCACTCTCCCAAAAACTCTCAATTTCTATTTTGTAGTTAGCTGTGTGCATGTGTTGTCTTATTCGTTGTTTGTCCTTTAATAAAGTTATAATTTTTGTTACTTTTAAAATGTGTCTGGCCACACTCTCTGACCTGACGCTGTAGACATAGGATTAAAGATCTCAGCTAAAATTACCTTGCCTCTCGTTAGCCTAAGAGAGTGCTCGAGTCTAATTTCCCCACCTTGTGGTGTTGTTTGGTTATCTGGGTGCCCCTCCCGGGACCCCCAACGTACAGGGTAACAATTGTCTAGGAAGATATCCAACTTCACGACTGCAGACTGAAGTATAAAGCAAGATGGCCAGAATACCTTACAAAAACACAAAGTCACTGTTTCCTTTGTAAGTGAAATCTGTTTCCCTGCTCCTCCCTTAGGTGCCATTGTATTCCTGCCTACCTACTGTCTAGCCAACACTAATAGCCTATTGTTCAAATAGAAGCACTCACCCAGAATTGTTCTATCATGGCATCTCCCTTGTGCTAACCTATTCACTGATGCCATTTGCCTTCCTGCCTTAATCAGGTAATTCCTTTCCTATTCATCCAACAGCTCCATGCTTACACATCATGCATTCTAGTCCTATGGATGTTTATTTACATGTATTTCATCAGAAGCAAGTGCTCTTATGACAACCAGCATGCTGTAGTGGTTTGGGTATTGGATGATGACTTTGGAAATCAGAGTTCAAACTCCCACTTAGCCATAGAAACCTACTGGGTGATGCTGGACATGTCACATTCTCTCAATCTCAGAGGAAAGCAAAGGCAAACCCTCCTGAACAAATCTTGACAAGAAAATTCTGTGATATATTTGCCTTAGGGTCTCCATAAGCTGGGAACAACTTGAAGGCACACAATAAGAACAATGTGCTAATATCTGCAATGTGGTAAACATGTATAACATCACAGTCGTCTTCTTTCCCAGAGGAAAGAGCAGAGGAGAGCTGGGCCTGTGAAGACATCCTAGACCAGTTTCAAGGATGGAAGGAGAGGGAGCTGCTGTAGTCACCTGTAATACTTGTGGCATGTTCCTTTTCTTGCCACAAGAGGTTCTTGGATACACCTGCAACAAGTGCAAGCTGGTCACCTTCTTGGAGGAGAAGGTTCGCCAGTTGGAGGCACGAGTTTCGGATCTCCACCTTATCAGGGAAGGGGAGGAGTTTTTGGATAGGGAAGAGAAGACCTACCGGAACTCCAAATACAAGGAGGAGCTGCCAGATCAGGAAGCCAGTACACAGCGCCAGGAAACGGAGGCTTGGGCAAATGTTACACGGAGGAGTAAAAGGACCAAAAAGGTAACAGAGACTCTTAACCTACACAATCGCTTTGATGTACTTGGACTTACAGACAAAGAGGAGCACTACGCAGAGGGAACAGAAGGTCAACAAGAAAGAATCCAACATCGGCAACAGGAACTAGATCAACGCTCCCAGCCTCAACAGAATGCTCAGGCAGTCCTGGTAAAACACGCTTATCGAGGAGCCCAGGGGAAGCCTCAGAAGAGGCGAGTTCTGGTTGTTGGGGACTCTTTGCTAAGAGGAACTGAAACAGCAATCTGCAAAATGGACAAGCTCAATCGAGAGGTCTGTTGTCTTCCTGGGGCCAGGATCAACCACGTAACGGTGAGGCTAACCAGGCTAGTCAAACCCACTGACTATAAGCCCCTCATTTTGGTTCATGTCGGAACCAATGACACTGCGAGGAGCAGCTTAAACCACATTGCAAAGGACTACGAATGTATGGGGAGAAAGCTTAAGGACCTTGGTGTGCAGGTGGTCATTTCGTCTCTCCTCCCTGTTCAAGGATACGGCGCACGTAGGGAAAGGGCAATAGTAGAGGTCAACAACTGGCTCCGCACATGGTGCCGCCAACAAAGGTTTGGGTTTTTGGAACATGGCCTGAATTTCCATGAACATGGGCTTCTGGCGAGGGATGGGCTGCACCTCACAAAACTTGGCAGGAATGTTTTTGCTAACAGCCTTGCAAGGAAGATTAAGAGGTCTTTAAACTAAGTTCCACTGGGGAGGGGGACAATATTATTCAGGGCAAGGACTCAGAGAACACAGGGGTAAAAGACCCAAATGATATTGGACAAGTAGTACAAGCGGCCAATGGTGGGAGGAGTAGAATCAATAGTACAGGACTTGCAGGAAGGGCCCAGGGACTTAAGTATCTCTACACTAATGCAAGGAGTATGGGAAACAAGCAGGATGAGCTTGTACTCCTAGTACAAGAAAATAAATACGATTTGATAGGCATCACTGAGACCTGGTGGGATGAGTCTCATGATTGGAATACAGGAATAGAGGGGTATAGCCTGTTTTGTAAAAATAGACCAAACAAGAAAGGAGGAGGAGTAGCCTTGTATGTCAAGGATGTTTTCACCTGTGAAGAGATCCAGGACTTAAACCCAGAAAGCCAGGTAGAGAGCATTTGGGTAAGAATGAAGGCAGCGAGAAACAATAGGGATATTCTGGTGGGGGTTTACTACAGACCTCCAACCCAGGCTGAGGACTTGGATGACGCCTTCCTCAACCAAATGACTGCACATTCAAAGAGGAGGGATACAGTAATAATAGGAGATTTCAATTACCCGGATATATGCTGGCAGTCAAACTCTGCCAAGACAGCAAGGTCCAGCAAGTTTCTTGCTTGTCTTGCAGACAACTTCA
Organism: Ctenosaura bakeri; assembly: GCA_948474755.1. Taxonomy (NCBI): domain Eukaryota; kingdom Metazoa; phylum Chordata; class Lepidosauria; order Squamata; family Iguanidae; genus Ctenosaura; species Ctenosaura bakeri. The sequence continues at coordinate 108,738 of CAOLHI010001049.1, forward strand.
TGGTCCAGAAGGTGGAAGAGGCCACAAGGGGATCAAATATTCTAGATCTGGTCTTGACCAACAGGGATGACCTTGTGAATGAGGTAGAAGTGGTTGGATCTTTAGGGGGAAGTGACCATGCCCTGTTGGAATTTAGCATTCAGTGGGAAGGAGAAGATAAGGGTAGCCAGACACTCATCTTAGATTTTAAAAAAGTGGACTTCTGTAAACTTAGGGAGCTGCTGGCTGGAATTCCATGGTCAGGAATAGTGAAAGGGAAAGGAGTTCAGGAGGCATGGGAGTTCCTTAAAAAGGAGATACTGAAGGCACAGTCTAAAACAGTGCCAATAAGGAGGAATAATGGAAGGCATCTGAAGAAACCAGAATGGTTGACTAAAGAACTCTCAGCTGAGCTAAGAGTTAAGGGAAACATGTATAGGAAATGGAAGAAGGGGGAAACCACCAAAGAAGAATTTAAGCAAGTAGCCAGGAGATGTAGGGAGGAAGTCAGAAAGGCTAAAGCACAGAACGAACTTAGGCTGGCCAGAGACATTAAAAACAATAAAAAGGGCTTTTTTAAATATGTCCGCAGCAAAAGGAAAAAGAAGGAGACAGTAGGGTCGCTACGCAGAGAAGATGGCGAATTACTCACAGGGGGGAGAGAAAAGGCAGAGCTACTTAACACCTTCTTTGCCTCTGTATTTTCCCAGAAGGATACAAGCACTCAACCTGGCGGTTGGGGAGCAGGGGAGGAAGCAGAGGAAATGAGGCACATAATAAGTAGAGAGGTGGTACAGGAATACCTGGTCGCATTGGATGAATTCAAGTCTCCAGGGCCAGATGAATTGCATCCTAGGATATTAAAAGAGCTGGCAGAGGTCATTTCGGAACCGCTTGCTATAATTTTTGAGAAATCTTGGAGGACAGGAGAAGTTCCAGCAGATTGGAGGAGAGCAAATGTTATCCCCATCTTCAAGAAGGGAAAAAAAGAGGACCCAAATAATTATCGCCCAGTCAGCCTGACATCATTCCCCGGAAAGATCCTGGAGCAGATCATTAAGCAGTCAGTTTCTAATCATTTAGAAAGCAACGCGGTAATCACGAGAAGTCAACATGGATTTCTCAAAAATAAGTCATGCCAGACTAATCTTATCTCTTTTTATGATAGAGTTACTAGCTTGATAGATGAAGGGAGTGCTGTGGATGTAGCATATCTCGATTTCAGTAAGGCCTTTGACAAAGTTCCCCATGACATTCTTGCAACGAAGCTAGTAAAATGTGGGCTCGACAGGGCTACCGTTAGTTGGATTTGTAATTGGTTGACCGACCGAACCCAAAGGGTGATCACGAATGGCTGTTTTTCGTCCTGGAGAGAAGTGACTAGCGGGGTGCCACAGGGTTCTGTCCTAGGCCCAGTGCTGTTCAATATCTTCATCAATGACTTGGATGAAGGAATAGAGGGCATGCTGATCAAATTTGCAGATGACACCAAATTGGGAGGGGTTGCTAATACGCCAGAGGACAGGATCAAAATTCAAAATGACCTGGATAGATTGGAGAGCTGGGCCAGGGCGAACAAAATGAAATTCAACAGAGAGAAATGTAAGGTCCTACACTTAGGCAGAAATAATGGAATCCACAAATATAGGATGGGGGACACGTGGCTGGATAGCAGTACGTGTGAAAGGGATCTAGGAGTCTTCATAGACCACAAGCTGAACATGAGTCAGCAGTGTGATGCGGCAGCCAAGAAAGCCAATGCAATTCTTGGCTGCATCAATAGGAGTATGGTGTCTAGATCGAGGGAGGTACTGGTACCACTCTACTCTGCTTTGGTTAGACCCCATCTTGAATACTGTGTCCAGTTCTGGGCACCCCAATTCAAGAAGGATATTGACAAGCTGGAGCAAGTCCAGAGGAGGGCGACCAAAATGGTGAGAGGCCTGGAAGCCATGCCCTATGAGGATAGACTTAGAGAGCTGGGTATGTTTAGTCTGCAGAAGAGGAGGTTAAGAGGGGACATGATAGCCATGTTTAAATATTTGAAGGGATGCCACGTAGAGGAAGGAGGGGACTTGTTTTCTGCTGCTCCAGAGACCAGGACAAGGAGCAATGGATTCAAGCTGCAGGAAAGGAAATTCCACCTGAACCTGAGGAAGAACTTCCTGACAGTCAGGGCTGTCCGGCAGTGGAATCTGCTGCCTCGGAGTGTAGTGGAGTCTCCTTCCTTGGAGGTTTTTAAGCAGAGGCTTGATGGCCATCTGTCGGGATTGATTTGAGGGTGTTCCTGCATGGCAGGGGGTTGGACTGGATGGCCTGTGTGGTCTCTTTCAACTCTGAATTTCTATGATTCTATGATTCTATAAGGGGTTTACTTTCATTTAAAAACCCAACGGGAATTTAAAATTTTATTTCATTGTCCCACATTTATACATTTGCACCTTATATCCTTTATAGTTCCTTCTTGTTCCTTATATCCTTGATGGTCAGGACCAATGTGGTATAGCGGTTTGAACACTGGACTACAACTTTGGAGATCAGGGTCTGAATCCTCATTTGGCCATGGAAACTCATGGGATGACTTTGGGCAAGTAACACTCTCCCAGTATTAGAGGAAAGTAACAGCCATCTCCCTCTGAACAAATCTTGCAAAAAAAAAAAAACCATGATGGGTTCACCTTGGAGTCCCCATAAGCCAGAAATGACTTGAAGGCACATAACAACAATAATCCTTCATTGGTCTGGTTGACCTACTATTTCTTTGGTTTTTTCTCTCAGTGATCTCTGTTCTGTACAACTGACTTTGAAGTCATGGAAGAAAACATCAGGATAGCTGCACCAAGCTGCAAGGGGGGGAAAGGAGATAGCTCTCATTAAGATGCTGCGCAAGAGTACTTTACAAAGAAGACTCGAGATGAAAAGCTGCAAGTTAATATGTTTATTTCTAACAACCCCTTTCAAAGTCCTGTTTTGCAGTCCATTTCACTTGATTCTGCTAAAAAGGAAAAGCTATCTATCTATCAGCTAAAAGGAAAAGCTATCTATCAGCTATCTATCCTTCTGTCTGTCTAATCTAACTACTTATCTAGCTACTTATCTCTCTTCCAGGTAAACTACAAACTTAAGTTTTGTGAATTTGTCTGTTACAGTTTTGCTACAATGGTTAATAGAGTAGTGGACTTCTAACAGGAAGAGTTCAAATTCTCACTTACTTGGATCTCTGGATCCACCCTGGTCCAATTTCTATATGTGAAAGAGAGTCAGTTTGTGAAGAAATAAACTGCCAGAAAGAGCTTTGGACAATCTGAAGGAAGAAGAGTTCACAAATGTATCAGCATCAGCATCCACATATTAGTTAAAATTTAAAACAAATCCACTGCTTGTTCTGCAATAGTCAGAAAGTTATACACACACATCATTTACAAAGACAATCCTAGTCCTATGAGCTTTTTTTTCTGAAGAGAGGAAGGAGAATGATAGTAGCAGTACCTGGCATGTTAGTTTTGGGGGCATGATTTTTGCAGTGAGTGCAAAGCAACAAGTTCCTGAAAGAAGAATTACTATATCATGGAGAGAGCATATAATTCATTATCAAACTACATATTTTGCATGTACAAGAGCCACAGGGCACATATATATTATTATGTGCATCATGTTAAGCAACCCACATGTATATGTTCAGCATAGGTCCACTACCATTATGCATTGATACATAGATTCACAATCACTGTGCCAATACATCACACACTCTCAGCCCCCAGAAAACCCTATGACAGGTTTGCCTTAGGGTCAGTCTGCTTTCATTCTGGTGTTGTTCTGTTTCTTTCTCCTTTCCTATCCATCATGATTTGTTTTGGACTGTTCCCACTTCCTGTCTGTCAGCAAATCTTGATTTCTCTTGAGGCTGTTTGCTTCAGCACATGTACTTGAGGCTTTGCCAACATAATGTTGACATTGTTCTCCACTACTGTGATCTTGCAGCAGCAGTATGCATCTGCTGTGAGCTTTTGACAGGGTCTTTCCATGGGCTACAAAAGAGCCAGCATGGTATAGTGTTTTGAGTGTTGCGCTAGGATTCTTGAGGTCAAGATTTGAACCCCTGCTCAGCCACAGAAACCAACTGGGTGACCTTGGGCAAGCATTACTCTCTCAGTCTCAGACAAAGGCAATGGCATCTCCCCCCACGAACAAATCTTGCCTAGAAAATCCCATGATAGTTCCCTTATAGTTACCATAACTTGGAAATGACTTGAAAGTACACAACAACAACAGCTTTGATGTGCTCCTTAGGCAATATGTAGTTTTACACACTAATGTTTCATAGTCCTTTCTATTGGAAAATGTTTGTTCTGTTTCCTCAGAGATGGATGGCCCTTGCCTCTGAACCTTTGAGCCCTGGAGGCGCAGTGGTTAAATGCTAGTACTGCAACCACAAGGTTGTGAGTTCGATCCTGCCCGGATCCAAGGTTGACTCAGCCTTCCATCCTTCCGCAGGTCGGTAAAATGAGTACCCAGCTTGTTGGGGGCAATTAGCTAAAATACATTGTAAACCGCTTAGATAACACTCAGTTGATAAGCGATATAGAAATAAATGCTATTGCTATTGCTATTTGAGAAATTCGTGGATTGATGCAGAAACTCTCATTCACAGAAAGCTAAATCCAGGGTTAGCACAAGTACAGTCATTAAAATGAATGGGGCTTCTAGTCATTGCTAGCATAAGTCGTATTAATTTCACTAGATATGCTACAGTTAAGTCTAGCACTGGATTTAAACTAAGTTTAGCCACATTTGTTTTAATTTGTAAGCTACTTTGACTCCTGGTTTTGGGGAAAAGTGGGGTATAAATAAAGATAATAACAATAATGATAGCCCAAGTCTCAGGGAAAAGGGAAATATAATATTAGCTAGAAGCATAATCCACAAACAACAGTTACAAATGAATGGTTACGCAGCTGGGCCATTAGACTGCGAACACTTACCACTTATCTCTGCTACAGAGTCTGAGGCCATTTCCACACTAGACTGTTATAGCGCTATGATTCCACTTTCAACATCTTATGGAATCCTGGGGTTTGCAGTTTAGGGAGGGGCCACATGGTGCCTCCTGGAACTGCAAACCCCAGGATTCCATAGGATGTTGAAAGTGGAATCATAGCGCTATAACAGTCTAGTGCGGAAATGGCCTGAGAAACCATTTCAATCAAGAGGTGAAATGTATTTTGAGTATTTATTAAAAACATTTATCTAGGATCAGTATCCTTGGAATTGCCAGTTTCATCTCTGCAGTCACAGTCCTTCACTAGAGTTATATCGTATGCACACACACATGCCCAAAATTTGGAGAAACTGAGCATCTCAAAAGTTGCAAAGTTTGTTTGTTTGTTTGTTTGTGTATGATGAAGTCATTACTTGCCCCATACTCGGTGGTGAAGCACGTTCAGGGGAAATTGACATTCACTTCCAGTTTCATTTCTACCCTGATTTGGCTTCTGATTCACTGCATGGATGTTTATTATGCTCTTTATGGCTTTATAGAGAAGTCTAGTGTAGTGGTTTGAGTTTTGGACTACAACTCTGGAGACCAGGGTTCAATTTCCCACTCAGCTATGGAAACTCACTGGGTAACCTTGGGCACTTCATACACTTTCAGACCCAGAAAATCCCATGATAGGTTCACCTTAGGGTCATCGTAAGTTGTAAATGACTAAAGAGCATACTAACAACAAGAAGAAATACAAGATGCTGCACATTTGGTCTGCATATCCCTTACTGAAGACAAATAACAAGTAGCAATCTAACAAGACTGTAAGCACCAGGGAAACACTGTATCTTGGCAGTTTATTAGATTGAGAAGGTTAATGTGACATGTAGCAACAAATATTACTGAATATGATGGACAAACACAAAATTGATACAAATGTATGATAATAAATTTTAGGCACTTTATTGGAAAACAAAACATTATGAGTAAAATCAGATCAGATAACTACATGGTCACAGAGGATACCTTAGATTTAGAGGATAGGCAGACACCCACGGTTAACTACAATAAGAATCAAATAGGAAAACATTTATCCAAAGGAAATTATAACCACATGAAAATGAACAGATCCATGTGAAATCCACAATATGTAAAAGTGTTCTAAGCCTATAGCTGAGTCCATGGCATCATCAATCAGATCTAATAGCACCTCAGATCAGCATTCTTATGCTCTCCCTCCCAAATATGCATTTGGAAAAGCATTTTTGATAGAGAGGACCAATGTGTGAAGAAAGTGCAGCATTTCAAGCATTCATTTGAAGTCCCTGAGATTTGGAACAGAAAAATATTTAAGTAACCTTCCCCTGGGACTTCTTGAATTCCAGTCACCTTGTCCCAAAACTCCTTTCCTAAAGAAAGGGAAAAAAGGGGTTTAAAAACTTAATTAATTCAGGTTGCAGGGAAGGGCTGTTTTCTTCTAAGACCATGGATGGCTGTTGCTGCCATATAGGTAGGTAACTGCCAGCCTGCGGAGATGTGCAGTTCTCCAGCAAACTTCTTCTCTTGCTATCTCTGATTAGTGCCTGAAGTTAAAAGAGTATTTAAATATTTTTTAAAAATTAAATTTAAATTTTAATATATTTATTCTGCAAAGAACTAAACAGGGTTTTATAGGGAGGCAGCACAGATCTGAGCTTTGCTTTACAGGCAGAAAAGTTGTTGTATCAAAGTGAGTTGTCTTGTTCAGATGGAATAGCTGTTAGGCACTTAATGAGCACTAAATAGTGATAGCTCTCCAAGTTACAAATAATGTTTGACAACCCTAGCTGATGATAGCAAGGACTGGACCCATGAATTTTTGCATACAAAATGTATTCGACAAAGCTGCTGTGGCATGTCTCCAACTGCAGCTTCTAAAATTGTTATCATGAACACTAAATTTATCTATTATCTTTGCAGTATGGTTGCTATTTCCCAATGATGTTCTTCTGTCTCACTGGCAATATCTTTTTTTTCAAAGTAGCTTTGTTATAGTTTCAAACATACAGCAGAAATCAAGATACAATTAGTTGATTAGTTTCACCGGCAATATCCAAATGACTCCATCAAATTAGTCAGTCAGGTTATGTGGACACCCTCCACATTAAGCCAGACACCTGTATTTGGGCTGTATTTGCTGATATCGGCAAGGGAAACGCACATGTCCTAAGCAACCATGTTAAATGCTAGCAATGTGATATAGAAGCCAGTTGTGGAGATCTGGCAACCACAAATTAAAAGTATCCCTTAAAATAGGCCTTATGGGTAGCAATACCACTATTATTTTCTGTATACCAGACAGGTACAGGGCACCACGTCTGTTTTTTCAACAGCAATACGAGCAATGTGTAGACACTGAATAAACACTATTATACTTGCCATTAGAGGTCTTTAAACAGCAGTTGGATGGCCACTCCTCAAGAGTGCTTTAGATGTGTGTCTTTGTACAGCAGAGGACTGGACTAGGTGGCCTTCATAGTCCCTTCCAGCCCTATGATTCTATATTTTTATACACAGAAACTTAAAAATGTGTGTAGCATACATCCATCTATGTCATCCATGCAGCTGCAGGAGACTGTTGAAACATTAGTGAACACACAGGGATTTTGTTAGCTCTGTAACACGTATTCACAAACACACACAAGCAGTCAAACAGTTTCACAATCATACAACCTAGTGAAGATAAAGAAGAGAAAGGTTGGATAGCAAGAGATTGAGGTAAAGTGGGTAATAATTACCATTCTGAAGAGGAGTACCAGTGCTGAGAGGCTGAAAGCTTGAAGGTAGCTTAGGATCAGGGGACAAACAGAGTGGCAGCCTTCATGCAAAGGACTACAAGGGCTGCAAAATAGTCAGGGTTTAAATACCCTTTCCTGCCCTGAGGAGAGTGTGCCAATGGCCCTCTGGTGGGACTGACAAAAGGAGTCCAGAAAATTCTGCTTGTCATAGTGGCAAATGACAATCATTGAAGGAAATCAACATAGCCTGCTAATGACTGAAAAGGGAGAAAATAAAAGAAATAGTTTGCCTAGGAAAAGGTAACAGGATGCCAGCTCTTCGGAAGTTCCTTCTAGCTGCTTCACTTGTTATTGTTCCCTAGCTTTGGGTGCTTAAGAGGACAATCTAAAACTCATATCTGATGCATCCTCCTAAGCTTATGACTGGGCCATGCTGACGTTCCTTTTGTCTTAGCCTAGAAATTTCCAGCTGGAGTTCATCCCTTTTCACATAGCTTGCAGCCACAAGTCTACAATTTATATTTATTTTATGCCAATCAAACAGTACTTACAGCCAATTACAGTGTATCACAGATTGGGGTGTAGGCAACACTGTCCTTCTGAAATACCTCTCATAAATGGATGAAAAGAGGGAGCCATTTTCAGGGTGGAAATTTAAATTATAAAGTTTTATAATCTAACTTGCACACATGATTAATTCCAATGATAGGTTTATTCTCCACTGGTAACACAACAAGTAACTATAAAACTGCTGCTGTTGCTGCTCCTCTTACATGATCAAGTTGGACTGATCTCACATAGCCATAGAGGGATTAATGCTGAGCTGGATTCCTCCTGTCACCAAACATCAGTAGCAGCATAAGTTAAAATAGGGGCATAAAAGGATAAATGAAAGGGAGTGATTGAGAAGATGTGGGCGATGTGACAGACAAGCAGGCTCCTTGCATGTTGATGAGAACAGCTTTATCCTGAAGATAGTTGACTCTCTCTCTTTCTCCCTCCTTCCCTCTCCATGCTGTTAAAAGGGGCAATATCAAGGAATACTAAACGCCTTAGACACTAAATTAATGTGTGTATTTTAAAAACCGAGTCCAGACAGAGCAAAAAGGGAACAGGATATCTCAAAGGACAATTATGAATCTTACAGGCCAGGTTTCCTGAAACATAGAAGCAAAACCAAATAATCAGAAGACATTAAGACCAGGTAGAATTATTATTCTTGGATGTGTCAGGACTCTCTGAAGTCAATTTTTTCTTGGAGAGAGTTAAACACAGATATATTTTTAAACAGTTGAACAAAACTTGGCAAATCCTGTGCCCCTTCCTCCTTCTGCCATCCTTAGATATTATTTGGAACTATACTGTTTTATGAAGAAATGAAGCTACCACCTTTGAAAGTACAAAACCTATTGATAACTTGCAGAGAATGTCACAAACTGTGGAGATTGTCAAAAGAACATTAACAAGCTCAGATACATTTTGAGAGTGTCCTAGAGCTGATTTGTATATTTCCTTACTTCTGGACACATCTCAGTGAATGGTGGCCATCATGCTTAGGTTACTGTCATAAATTTATTTCTGAGACATTCAAAGCATTTTAAGAGATAGTCTACATTCACTCAGCAGCCATTATTACATAAAATGCAAGGAGAGAAGGCAGATCTGTTATGAAGAAAGCTAGTGAGAAAACCAGGAGATAAGTTAGAGGAAGAAATGAAAGCCAGGTCTACATGCGGAAGGAAAGTTTATGGATGACTTATGAAATAAAGATGGAAGAAAGAAGTGCTGTTGACTGCTTGGGTGTTTCTTTAATTAGGGGTGGAAAAGAAATATCATGAGTTCCTATTTGCCTTCATATATAGTAATTTTGTGCCTCACAAGACTAAGGATGGGGAAAATCTATCAGTTTCAACTATCTCTTCTTTTTTTCATTTTTTAAACTTTATAATTAAAAATAAATGGAACTATAATTCATACTCATCCAGACATGAGACTGACAGTGGGATGAAGCACATCTTCCCTTGCAAATTCATACACTTCATAGTGTTGTGGGGCATTTAAGTGAAGTAAAAAATGGACAAAAAACTTTGAGGGATTTGTGCACATTTAAAACATACACACTTTAGCCAATGGGGAAAATGTCTACATTTGAGTGAGGAACTCAACAAATAGACATGTATTTCCATGTTGGAAGAAAAGGGGAAATCTTGAAACCTGATACAAAATTAGAAAGTGAAAAGAATGCTGATCAGATTCACAAAAATACAATTGACAGATTTTCACAACCATAGCCTCAAATGTCTCTTGCTGTCTGCTACACAAATGCCACAATTATCTTTTCTGAATGGTAAAACCTTGTCAATATAATCAAGGTTGAATACATGAAACTGATCTCCCAACTCTCATCCACCAAACTGAACATGAAGGTGAAAAGGGTTAGTACAGTACTGAATCCCCTGACGGATGAATTATTGCAGACCTTAAAATACTGATTTGTGTGTGTGTGGTGTGTGTGGGTGTATGCACACTTTTTTAAAAAAAATTTAATTGTTAAACACAGATAACAATATAAATAACAATATAAAAACCATACACACAAAAAAATGAAACAGTACAATGCATATAAAAAAGATTAACTACACAACTATTAATATCTAATTAAACTAACTAAACTATAACCAGGTAACAAAAAGCAAAACTACAGATAATTTAATAATGGTTCCCTCCCTCATTGCAAACAGCTCTTACTAAATAAGCAGTTACACTTAACTATAAAATCTTTAATTAGGACCAAAGTTAACTCTTGTCACTAATGGTAATTATAGCCTTATCTATATACTCATTCCCCTCAAAACTACCTAGTTAGTAAAGAAACAACTGTGATCAATAATAATCAGCGCTTAACATTATTCTATTAGATTAGATTAGGCTAATTTTAAACAATTACTTCAAACCTCAGAAACTAATTAAAAGAGAAAGTGAAATAAACCTAATTTTTTTAATTTATATTTTTGGCATTATCACAACAAAAACAAGTACACAAAAACATCCATTGATAAAAGAAGTAAGCAAAAATAACAAAGAAAATAAACAAAAAAGCACAATTCTCTGTGCCACATGATTATAGGTCAGAATATTCTTGTAGATTTAACCAGAGGTTATGGCAGCAGACTTTGTTTGTTTGTTTTCAGATACTACAAGTGCTATAGAACAGCATCTGGGTGGAACCCAAGTAGTCATCAATTAAATTCAGGGGTGTGTTGAGGAGACCTCCCTTATATGGTTGCCCAGTTTACAGCTATCTCCCTTCAAGACTTTCAGAATAAGTTGCTTCTTCACAGCAGGGATAGACAAATACATGAAGACAGGGCACAAGCCAATTTTCCCCGCATCCTTCCTGTGGGGCTCACCTGCCTATCTGTGTTCCCAAATAGCTCTGTTTCCAGCCACATCCCATCTAAAATGGTGACCAGAAATAACTTCTGGCCACCATTTTGGCCAATCTATGACTGAAAACAGAGATATGTGGAGTAAAGGGCTCTGAAAGGACTAGGGATAGCGGCGGGGGGGGGGAGGAATCTCTATACATTTTGGTACATGTAGGGATCCTTGGACATAGCTTTTGGGTGAAAACTTTTTAAAAAATATGCTAAAAATAACTGGGAGTTGGAAGCTTTGGTATCTGATAGAGAGCTTTCAGGATTGTGTGAGTGGGGTTCAATGGCTCTGGTATGCACTTTTTCTGCCTCATCATTACAGGATTATCTCAGGTTTATTGTGGCACCAACTTTCATTGAAAATAGCTTTCTTTATTGGCAGCCTGTGTTGGGGGTCTGTGTGGATGCTTCATTTGACTGTATAAGCACACTACACCAAGCAATTGTACTAGCAAACAAGTGCCAGGTAGCAGGGTCTGCCAGCTTATTCAGTAGTACACAGTACTGTGTACACAGTAGTACACAGCCATTATAAATGGTTGTGTATTGGTCTGCTGGTCTGGAAATCATTTACTGAATTATCATTTCAACCATTTTGAAAAGCATGGACAAACTACAGTGATGCTTGTAGAAGAAGCTGAAATAACCCTTTTAATTTCTGTGAAAGATATATAGAAAGAGTTCCACAAACCATTTACTTCAAATGAGTTGCTCTTTAAAAAAAAAAAGTACATTGAAACAAGCAGGTAGATAGAGTGTATCTCTCTTCCAAATATGTTGTTGTTGTTGTTGTGTGCCTACAAGCTGTTTCTAACTTATGGCAACCATAAGGCAAACCTAGCATGTGATCTTCCAGGGGCTGAGAGTGTATGATATGCCCAAGGCCACCCAGTGGGTTTTCATGGCTGAGTGGAGAATCAAATCCTGGTCCCCAGGGTTGTAGTCCAATGCTCAAACCATTACAACATGCTGGCTCTCTTCAAGTATATATCACCATGATTTTATATCATTTTGTCTTGGGGTCCTTTAAGAATCTACAATTCCCTTAACAAAGAATAATAGTTGTCATACACACAATTGTACATTTGCACATTTATTTGTTACAAACTTTTCACAAACTGAAAAGAGATTTCTAGTCTATTTTTGGAAAGCTGGAGAGGCAGGTTGTGGAACTTGGCTCTAATGGAGAAATTGACAGCTCATTCTGAACTGTTGAATAACATACAAATGGCTGAACTTCTTATAGTATTTGGTGTTCATTTACTGAATAGGTCAGTAACAGCTCTGGTACTACTTGTCCTCCAAAAATCACATGTGAGCCTTTGGAATGATGGCCCTTTTTTTCAATCAATGGATAGTTTATATAATTTCCAGTTTTTCCTTTTTGAAGCTAGATATATTGTCAAAGAATTTTTTTATCATTACTGGGGTTTTTAATGAAATGTTATGTATACTTTGTATAGCTATATTATCTAAAAACAATTATTTTTTTGAAACTGAAAGAGCAACAATTTACACTGGCATGGCATACTCACTTCCACTGAACTCATTGAAGCATACGTACAACCAGATTTTCAAAGTTTGGAAAGTGATTTCAAAGAATGAATATAATGATATGCTGAAATCATCTATAACTTAGCAGTGACAGAAGGGATCCGGGATGTCATCCTGCTATTTTAGGAATGTTTCAGCATATTAATTCTTTTTAAAAGTAACTGTGAACCTCTTTGAGTACAGGTGTACCCCAGTTAATAAAGTTCCTAGTTCCTAGGCATTACACCCTCACCATAAAATTGATAGGAGGCAAAAATAACACGGAAATAATATGGACAGGTTGCTACATTGCAAAAAGAAGAACACTTCAGCAGGTTTCTGCAACTTATTTATTCAAAACTAACAATATGCATATGTAAAGGAAACTTGTAGCTACCTTTGAGACTGAGAAAGAAGTTGGTAGCATAAACATAAATGTGCAAAAGTTTATACTGCTGACTTCATTCTCTCAGTCTCAAAGGTGCTACAAGATCCCTTTGCATACTGACCCAGACTAACATGGCTATGGCCATTTCTGCACTATATCATTATAGTGCTATTATTCCACTTTCAGCATTCTATGGCTTCCTGGGGTTTGCAGATTAGGGAGGGGCATTTAGAAGTCTCAGCCAGAGAGCTCTTTGGCCTCAGTAAACTACAAACCCCAGAATTCCACAGGATTTTGAAAGTGGAATAATAGCACTATAACAGTGTAGTGCAGAAATGCCCTATGTCTTTGAACATGCATATGCAAAATTAAACAACCAGGTCAGGTAAAACTTGCATAAAAAAATAATAGTGTTTTGAATCTTCTAGAGATCACCTGAAGACTTATTCCAAAACCCATCCAGGAATTACTTTTTCCCTGCAGTTTCTAAAATCATGGGGGAGAGCCCACATTATTTCCTCTCCACAAGAACATTCTGACTGGAGGCTGAAAAGATTACTTTTGGTAACTTTTTAAAACTACAGTTCCCAAACCATCACTGGCCATGGCCATGTTGATGAGCTCATCCTGTTCTGAGATATAGGTGCCTGCTTCACACAATTTAGCCCACTTCAACCCACCTTGTCCCTGAAAAAATATAGGCCTTCTGTATGGTTAATCTACTCTAATCTCTAACACCAATAGAACAGAATGAATATTTCATTGGCTGAGAAATGGATTTCTTGGAGGGCTTGGATAGGTCAGATAGTTCTGAAGTCTGTCACTTCACTTGATTTGAGTCTAATTCTTTACAGAATGTGTGTATGAAACCACGTAAGCAATGGTATCACAGATGAATCACCTTGCTGGTCCCCAGTGATACACAAAAGGTCAAAGCCTCTCCTAAATTAACTCACTAATGACTAGTGCCTTATTCACCTCTCTGATCTTGCTTTAAACAATGGTGAGAGATCACACTCTTCGGGTGACATTTTTCCAACATGCCTAAGCTGCAGAGAGGTTTTAGGTATAGCCTTCTTCTATGTCCCTAATTAATTTATTATCCCTTTTCTGTCTCTTACTTTCCCAAAAAACATTTCAAAGGCCACCATCTCCAGCTCTTTGAAGACTATAAGTCACAGTGACCATGCTGTCTGAGGGATTCTGTGAGTCATAACCAAAAATCTTTCTCTTCCCTCTGGCCCCATCCTAAGCAATTCCTCAAGACCAGGAACTCCCACAGAATTTTTTTAGTCTTATTTCTTTGTCTCACCTTTTTTTCAAAGGAAAACACAGTGGCCCTAGTTTCACATTGCTGTTAAATCTTTCTGACACTTCAATGACACATTGCCTAGGAGTTCCTCCCAGCTATAAGTCCTTAGTAGGAAGAAGAAGGATCAGTTGATATGACAACAGACCTGGGTGCAACTGTTCTCTGAAACACACTGACACAGGATGACTTGGTTGGGATGTTGCTCCCTGATGAAACGGTTGGGATGTTTCTCCCTGATGAAACGGAGAGAAGGACTTTGTACATACCAGCAGAAGGTGGTCAAGGATAACTCCCTGTTGGTTTCTAATGAGGCAAGTAGCAGAGCAGGAAAGAGGAGATAAATGCTGTAAACCCAGGGGAGAACCAATATTCCAGATGAGAATATACTTGGTGCTCATCAGCAGCATCACAGGACATATTCATATATATCAATATAATCCAAAAACAGGGATGTAAAGAATATTTGGGATGTAGAGAATATTTGCCAGTCTTCTCATCTTTATAATAACAGCAACAACAATAGCAACCAAGTCTTCTTGATAACCTGTTGTTGAGATTATTTGCCCCCTCCCCCCATTTGAGAGAAAAGAAATCAAGCACTTCCTATCAAAATTTCCACAATTTGCACAAGAAGCCTCTGAAGAAAAACTAGCACTTTGCTCCCCTGACTTTGTTAAGCACAGGCAGAAAACACAGAATAAGATTACTAATCAAAAAGGCTAGAAATCCATGCAATGCTTCTACTTTTAAAACAACACAGGAAGCTAACCTCGTACCAAAAATTAGAGCTTGACAAAAATTATTTGCACAATTTGTATAACAAAATAAAATAAAAGTCTCACAAATGTAAATTCTTTGAAAAAGCTGCAGAACCTCATACTATCTTACCCAGTGTGGAGAAAGACATGGAGATTTCTGAGTCTTCCATGAGAGAACATGATAAGTAAAGACATACATTCCTATCCAAATCTCTGAATGATTTGAGAGAAATCTCCAGTTCCATGATATCCACATCATGCACAGAGCCATGCTTGTACACTACCTTGAATGCCTTTCCAGAACGGATCATGTGTGTAGCTTGGGGTAACCCTTGGGTGTTGTTCTTGTTGTAAGCCTTCAAGACAAACCTACGGTGAACCTATCACGGGGTTTTCTGGGGCACTCTGTGTGTGACGCACCCAAGGTCACCCAGTGGGTTCCTATGGCCGAGAGGGGAAGTGAGTTCTAGTCTCTAGGACTGTAGTCCAATGCTGGCTCTACTACTGGGAAAAAGTAGCACCACTGTAGAAATGAAACCCTGCAGTTCTTTGGGTCTGACAAGGGAGGGAGGGAGGGAGGGAGGGAGGTGTGTAAATTGTGACCAGTCAAGATAATGAGACATTTTAAAAATAGCTGAAGAATTGGGATGACAGAGGATTAGTTGGGACTATGAGTCAAATTGGCATAGCTGGGGTTCATGGATTTAAAGAAATGAAATTAAATAGAGAGACAGAGTTTTCACATTCTTACATAAAATGGCACAACTCTGGCAGGCTCTATTACTAATGCTAAAACATTTTTTTTCTTGAAAGAACTTTTTTCCAGAAAGATAAAGAGTCCTGGACTATGCACTAGTGAGGGCCATGTTTCCTGTTTCCATGATAGGAAAGAAAGTAAAAAATGGCAGTCTCCAGCCAATGAGACTTCAGAGAGTATTCTTGCCTCCAGGAAGTAAGTTCAATTGTCAGTCTTGCCCTTTTTTTAACCATTTGCCACAAATTAGCAAAACAATGGTCTGTGGGCTTAGTGCTATAATGTTACAAGGCTGTTAGGTTGAGTTCAGCTTGGTCTGTGACAGTTAGGAAAGTTTGGGATTATTTCTGCAGTCTGCATGGTGTTTGGAAATCTTGCTTGGATTATCCATGAGATGATGCTGTTCATCATACTTTTAGAATCCTCCAGAAAAATAAATGTGTCATTGACTAGCATTAACTAGTTTGTGCTTAGTAAAGTATTAGCGGGGCATGTTGCAAAATGTTGCAGGATGAAGTATTCCTATCACCATTCAAAAGAGATCATTTTACCTTCCTTCAAAATGTTTCATTTTAATTTCTCTCTCTTACCACATTCTACCATTTTCTGGTTCCCTCCTCCCCAATAATTACATGAATGCTGAGAATGTTCAGACCTCACTGAACTGTTTTGGAGTTCTGATCCTGCCCCACAGGATTTTCCTCTCATACAGATTTGTTATATCTCAGGTTATCCTGAATGTATTCAACCCTATTGCTATGCATGAGCGGTGCCATTTTGGCTACATGGTTAACAGTACCCATGTTTGAATGCTGGAAATAGAGGAAATGATGACTAGATTATTAAAAACTTAACTTACCTAATCAAAAGAGCAGTTAAAGCAAACCAGATTGTTTGCCCTTGATTACAAGAATTTTAAAGGATTTGTGTTCAGGTGTGTGGAAGATTATCTCAAACCAGTTGTAAAGATCGCATGGATTTCAGTTGTCCATAAATCAATTCAACACATTAGTAACAAAGACAAAGAAGACAGCTTACATAAAAGTTGGATAAAGATCATAATTTCTAGAATCAATGTGTCCAGCCAAGCTGTGCCTACACATTTTGAACTTTTGAGATAAACTGTAGGATACAATTTTATGGGTCAGTCTCCAATTTTACTCTCTGTTCTTCTGTGCCTATGTTCTCAGAGAAATTAATTGTGAACCTAGCTTTAATGGCAAAATAAAATTTGAACATGCAAATGCATACACATAAGGATGAAGACATGACATAAACTGGGTACGAAGATCACAACTTTCTTTAAAACAAAAATTTGCACTGAGCCTAACAGCAACATAAGAAAGTGGAGTTATACTGAATGGTGCAAGGTGATAGAAGTTCTCCTTACTGGAAAATGAGAGAGATTTGATGGATCTCTCTACATAGCAGAACAATTAGGACACAAACAGAAGTTTGAACAGTTCACTAGCCCACCTCTATTGCCGCTCACACACTTAACTTTAATTGAGAAATAGGCAAAAACTCATTTTGTTTAAAAAGTGTATAAAAGTAATTTACTTACAGATACTTGTGCATAATCTACACAGGTTCATGTTCATGAAGAAGTAAGAAAAAATAAGCAATTGCATGCTTTCATTGGAGCATCTCCTCTGGAGTACTCCTGGTCACATGCTTCCGGGAAGGCAGGCAGGCAAGAGAGAGAATGGAGTAAACAAAGAGAAAAACACCCTGAGAACAAAAGGGATACTTACATGCCAGAGAAAGACAGTGGGTGTGAACAAACAAACAAGAAGTTACCTTGGGTTTTGCCCCTAAACTTACAGTGATCATACAATCTGACTAGCAGTGAATTCAGAGCATGCAAAAAGTTGCTGATCCCAACACTCTTGCATCCTGAATGGCCAGTCTTGAAGCCCAGTTACCTAAGTGGGATCATGTGACTTTCCAGGTGTTGTTAGAGTGCAAATGCCTGTAACCATTACTACTACAGAATTAGGAATGCTGGCAGTTGCAGTTGTGCAACATCTGAAGAGCTGCATGATTCCCACTTTTGTCCTCGATCCTAGAGCCTTGTACAAGGTAGGATGATAATTACCTCTCTTCCCTCCACATGATTATTGTATTTGCTATTTTAAAGTTAGTTCCATTCCTGCCTTTACTACATGTCTGTTGAAACCAGTAGGTCAACTGCAACCAAATTAGCTAGAGTAAAACTATACCCAACAATAACTGTTAACAGTAGGATGTATTTGCAAAATTTCTTCTTCTTGATGACAAAGGGTGTCACAGCCTGCCTTTTGTGCACTGACTTGCACTTTGGCTCCTGGGATGCAAGCTTGGGAATGAGAACAATCTTTGAGACTGGACTTGATTGGTTTTCTCTTTTAGGGGTTAGGGCTTGAGGGGGAGGTCAGCATGTGTAGATTTCCTGGAAATGGAATGGCCAAGGGCAAGCTAGATTTATTAGTTTGTCTCTTGGGTTTGGGGCTGCTCACCTTCGGCATACTGAAGAGGAAGTAAATAAAAACTTGCTTCAAAATACATTGCAGTATGCATCCCTGCTGCAGATCAGGTTTAAATACTTAATAAAGTGCCCTTTAGTTTACCCATATATTTTTCTGTGTCTGCTCTTTCTTCCAATTAGGTCAGTGATGAAATTTTACCAAAAGAGGTGGCGAGTTGTTGAAAAAATGTGCAAAGACTCTTGCAATGCCACCCAGTGTAAGGAAGACTTTTGGACTTATTGTTCTTGTGCACAGATATGGAACAAGCAAAGATTAACATCCCAAGTATGCAGTAGTCAAAAGAAAGAATGAAAGGGAAACAGAGAGAGATCCAAGACCATTGAGGAAATCTCTCAGAATATGCCTACTCAAGCCACCCAACAAGTGGTCAATTAAATTCATACTGTACTTTGGATGAGTAGTTTGTGTCATTGAATGCAAGAGGCTGCAGCCAGGCCAAACACTCTTTATAGAAGACTAGCATGCATGCTTCTTCTTGGCCTGCAGTATCCTCAGAATGTTCCCGGGCCTCTACCATATGATCTCCATTCAGGCCTTTAAAGAGAAGGAGGCAGGCTTTCTCTGTTGTAGCATGGAAGAACAGAAAAATCACACACACACAAGAAGGGTAGTAGTGACAGATGAGAGATGTTTCAGAGAACTGAAGGTAATGTGAAAAAAAATACCTATAATATATTTAGTGCTAGGTAAATAGAATCTGTAGATTTTTCGTTCATATATGAAATCTGAAATCTAGTCTGAAAGTACTTGCAAGGTGGTTTTAACACAGAAAGCAGTAGGTCAAAAGAAATATGTGCATTTCTAGGAATAAATGAATCTGTCAATTACAGTGTCTTTCCATTTCTCATTTTCCCAACTTTTAAGTTCATTCCATTGAGGTTTCACTTTTCATCAATTTGTTTCTTTCAAAACCCATATGAAAGAACAGGACTGCTGTTAGGTGGATTTGTAATTCGTTGACCGACCGAACCCAAAGGGTGCTCGCCAATGGCTACTTTTCATCCTGGAGAAAAGTGACTAGTGGGGTGCCACAGGGTTCTGTCCTGGGCTCAGTGCTATTCAACATCTTCATCAATGACTTGGATGAAGGAGTGGAGGGCATGTTGATCAAATTTGCAGATGACACCAAATTGGGAGGAGTTGCTAATACCCCAGAGGACAGGCTCAAATTTCAAAACGATCTTGACAGATTGAATTTCTGGGCCAAAGCTAACAAAATGAATTTCAACAGAGAGAAATGTCAGGTCCTGCACTTAGACAGAAAAAAATGGAATGTACAAATATAGGCTGGGGGATGCATGGCTGGATAGCAGTACATGTGAAAGGGATCTAGGAGTCTTGGTAGATCACAAGCTGAACATGAGTCAGCAGTGTGATGCAGCAGCCAAGAAAGCCACCGTGATTCTTGGTTGCATCAATAGGAGTTTGGTGTCTAGCTTGAGGGAGGTAATTGTACCACTCTATTCTGCATTGGTTAGACCTCATTTGGAATACTGTGTCCAGTTCTGGGCATCTCGATTCAAGAAGGATAGCAACAAGCTGGACCATGTCCAGAGAAGGGCGACCAAAATGGTGAAGGACCTGGAAGCCATGCTCTATGAGGAACGGCTTAGGGAACTGGGTATATTTAGTCTGCAGAAGAGAAGGTTAAGAGGGGACATGATAGCCATGTTTAAATATTTGAAGGGATGTCATGCTGAGGAGGAAGTGGGGTTGTTTTCTGCTGTTCCAGAGACTAGGACAAGGAACAACAGATTAAAGCTACAGGAAAGGAGATTCCACTTGAACCTCAGGAAGAACTTCCTGATGGTCAGAGCTGTCTGGCAATGGAATACACTGCCTCAAAGTGTGATAGAGTCTCCTTCTTTGGAGGTTTTTAAGCAGAGGCTGGATGGCCATCTGTTGGGAATGCTTTGATGGTTGCTCCTGCATAGCAAGGGGTTGGACTTCATGGCCCCTGGGGTCTCTTCCAACTCTGTAATTCCATGAGTCTATGATTCTATATGAAAATGTGTATGCCTTTTTGTGGACACTTCTCAAACATGCACTTTTTGGCAATCAGTTCTCTCTTATATAATGTATTCTGGGCATTATGTTCATATAAAACGTTTTTGTACATATGTTTTTGTATTCAGAGCATAACTGAATTTTATACAACTGAATTTTAACTTGGGATGTATTAATTAGGTAAGGTTGCATTAAACACAGGTTAAATTAAGTTATCCTCCTTACTCCTTAATCTTATATATACAATGCCTCTGACAGGACACTTTTAAATTTCTCTCTAATAAAAAAAGTATGCTTCCATCCAAAGAATCATAATTGATTTATTGGAGTAATCAAAGAGATCTGTTGTAACTTCTCTTTGGGTAGTCTCAGTAGTCATTACTGAATGAAAATCTTGTTTAATTGGATTTAGAACTGGGTTCTTTACTATACATTGGCTCATTGAAAATAATTATCTGACTCTGTCCTGAAAATAAGAGTAAATTTAAAACCAAAAAAAATAAGCAATGTGAAATATGACTAATTTAAAAAACCCTGCTCTTACTGTTAGGAAATTCTTCCTAATGTTTAGATGGGATATGGAAAATAGTTGCATGGATTACAGAAGAAGAACTTAATTTACACAGTTAATTTATATAATTCTTAGATTAATACTTATTAGATTAATAAGTATTAGATTTAATTTCCTTTTCTTTGGCCCATGTTCTCAGTCCCATGATTAAGCTTGATTAGCATTATAGTCCAGCGACACATGGAGCGCTACAGTTGGGTCAGTATGTATCTGCAGCACAATCTTTGCTTCATCTTTTACTCAGCTATGCAGCAAGGTAGATGACCACAAACTATACACCCTACAAACTTGCAGGACATCAATGATATGCATACTGTAGGTGGAACACTTGTCAATGTCTTTGAAGACATCTATGTGTTGGTCTATTGATGGTTTCTTTGAAGAACTGTGGAGGCGTACACCCAAGGTACAAAATGATAGCACAAGGTTGATTTCAGTTTGGGCTGTTGCAACAACCTTTGTAAGAGATCTAACCACTAATAATTTAATAATTCTGTTTACTTGACCATTCTCTATTATTATTATTAATAATAATAATTATTATTATTCAGAAGTTCTGGTCATATCAATTATATTTAATTTTGTTGTGGCTTGGAGATAATGTACTTTTGGTGCATAAAACGCTGACATTGCTTCTTGTACATTATTCATTATATTTCTTAATAACTTAAGATTGAGCTAAAATTGGAGTACTTAACCACCAGCACATAAACACACTTATATATATAGAGGGAAGAGGGGGGAAATCCTGGAACTGCAAACATCTGGATTTTTTTTAAATACACGCTTAGCATCTCTAGAGAGCATTCTTTGTTCTTCTTGTGAACAAATACTGTACTCTTCAGTCAAATCTATGGGAGTAGGAATATATATAATTCCATAGATTTGAGTGGAGAGTACTGTATTTGTTCACAAGAAGAACAAACAAAGAATGCTCTCTAGAGATGCTAAACATGTATAAAAAAATCCAGATGTTTCCAGTTCCAGGATTTTTTTCCTTCTTCCCTCTAACGCTGCTCTTTCCTGCCAGGCCTGCAGGAAAACACACATCCCTCCTGCTTCATAGACATATATGACACAAAGTGGTTCTCAGACGTGTATCTTCACAAAGGGATGTTGCAACAAACAAGAAAAAACAAACATCACACAAAGCCTGTGTTTTCCCTTTCTGCCACTTGCAACACTACAGCTGCCAAAATCCACACTTTTACTAAGCTTCATGTATTTCCTGTTCCAGCCTGGGCCATGTTTACATGAACTTTGAACCTGTAGAACTAGGGAGGGGACAAGCCACTTACAACTTTTTCCTGCAAGATGTCGGAGTGATGAGTGCTTATTGATTCTGGGACTCCATGTGGTGATGGTAGATAAAGTTGTGTTTGTTGTATGTCTTGCCATGGTCAAGGCACTGATACAATCTCTGCTTCAGCTCTGGGGCTCTCCTAGGTTTCTGTGAATTCTGAACAGGCAAACTGGAGGGGGAGGATAGGAGGCTTAAGAACTAAGGAATTTCCTTTATTATCTGATTAATCTCTAGGACTTCCCTGCCTTCCTTCCCCTTGCCTTACATCTATATTGTGCATAGGCCTAGGGGCCTTTGGGGACTTTACCGGACATGCTGATTTATTCTTTGTTATATTATTACACTAATTAGGGACACCAGCCTTTCCAACACAGCCGGTCCCATGCCCTTGATAAAATATACAAAGGAAAAGTAATGTCCTAGTGGGGCCTTTCTGGTCACCAAGTTGCCACAATCTTCTCTCCTAGATAGCTTCACTGCAAGACTCCTGGGCATCAAATTCAGATATATCCAAGGTGTAGTCGGTGGTGCTCTGGAACATGTGTTCCTCAATTAGCCAATGCAGAATAAAGCAAGCACAGAACAGAGCAGACTCTAGAAGGAAAGATGAAGCCAATGTAGCATCAAAAGCTTGCATGATATATTTTGTGCATTTTGGTTGGACAATAAAGATATCACTCTTTTGTGAATTTTGGATTTTGTTTTATTTTGCTGTATGGCCAATATGGGGCCTTTTTGCACTACATTGTTACAGTGCTATTATTCCACTTTCAACATCCTGTGAAATTCTGGAGTTTGTAATTTACTGAGGCCAAAGAGCTCTCTGGCAGAGAATTCTAAATGCTCCTCCCTAAGCTGCAAACCCCAGGATTCCATAGGATGTTGAAAGTGGAATGATAGCACTATAACAGTGTAGTGCAGAAAGACCTATGGTTTCCCCTGAATATGTTTTGCAATCTTACAGTAACCCAATGTATGAATGAAAAAAACATTTCACTGGGTTTACTTGACACTTCCACCACCATTATTTTATTAACTGGACAGAACTAGACTCACATCCTTGGACTTCTGTGCTCTTCTCTGTGAGTGTGAGAGGAACTTCTTTGTATTTGCATTCTCCAGTTATCAAACATTTGGCAGAATATTGTTTCTGAAGCCTTGTCGAAGGAACTAATTGTGACCATTCTGCCCAAAGAGCTCTGCTATAGCTGTCTTTGGCATTAGGTAAGAAAGAAAAAAACAAGAAACCCACCACTGCCACTAACAGTGACCCAGCCCTGAATCATGAAGACAAGTTCCTGATCAGTAATGGAATCCCTTCTTCCATGAAAACACAGTTGCTTTCCTGCTGCATTCTCCTCTCTGCCATCTCCAACTCTGATGCGTGTTCCCTGATTCTTTTCACTGGGGGAGGGGGCTCCTGGTGTCTAGTAAGGACAGAGGGGTGAGTTAGTTGTGGGGAAGGTTGAATAAGCTCCAAGGTGAGAAAAGAAAGACAGCAAGGGAAAAAAACATGTTCAGAGACAGGGAAAGCAAGAGCAGAGGGAAGGAGGAAAAGCACTGGGGAAAATCTTCAGCATTTCTAATCTGTAAGAAGCTAGCACAGGATGAAATCGTGGAGACAGAGCAGTGAGAAGAGAAAACACTCTGGGTGAGGAATGGAATAGTGGGTTCTGAGCCGAGGCAAAGCTTGATACTTTTACTTTTATAACAAAATGTTAAAATTCAAAAATTCAATAAACACATTAAAAAGCAAGTAGATAAATAGATGATAGATAGATCTGACATACACACACAGGCCAAAAGCCTATAAACTTTTATAAGTATACACCAGTCTATTTATGTTGGTTCTCATCAAAAAGCAACTGACTGAACAACAGATGCCAAGGCCTTGAATTCATCCATTGCTCAACAGTTAAAAGCTCCCCAGTTACTAAAACAGGAGTGAGAGGAAGGGGCTGTCTGCCTGTGGAACAATTGGTTGTGCTAAAGGCTGCATTTACACAACCTCTGAGAAAGTATACTCACTTCCGCAATTATTTTCATGCTAGTATAGTGCCATGAAGATCCACATAGAATGCACACATATGAATACACACCCACATACACACAAAACATGGACAAAACAGACACATAATTAATAACACAAATCACTGACAAGCCATTGCAAGGATGTGGGTTGCTTGGCAGGAACAGAAAAGAACTGGTTAACATAATGGGTGAAATGTTACCAAATAATTAAAATACAGTTGTATTGTAACCTCTAATGGAAACAACAATGTCCCTTTGTGTACAATTAACTCTGGGCTCTGGTTCATGACACACACTCAAGCTTGTAAAAGCCCTGACCTCAATTCTGTAAGCTCACTGAAGGTTTACAGATTTGATTTTAGGAGGAAAAAAGGTTTTTTTTCAAAGTCCCCCAATCCAGTTTCATAGTTCTTCCTCCAAAATATTCTTCCCCTTTATGGTTGGAAACAATTACACAGACAGTGCAATCAGATAAAGTGTAGTTTTGAAAAGGCATAAAGCCCCCAGAAATGTGCAGAAGTATTATCCCATTTGAATATAATTCTTTCCTCCTCTTTTCTACGCTCCCTTTCTTTCTTGAATAGGAATATGGCTGTTCGTATTTTTATCCTTTTTGCAGGGAGTGGGTGTCCTTCTCTTCTTGTTATCCAAACAATGAATTCCACGGGACACATTGTGGAGTATGTATTAGAGTAAAGATCATTCTTTTATTATTATTTTAATATTTTTGGTTGCTACCCAGACAAAACTAGCTGATTGCTGCAGTGAACAACTGACAGGGAAATGTGGATGGCTATTCATTAAATAATTACTACTTTTAAGCTGGGGGAGGGGGACTTTTCTGCTCTTGAAGAAGGAGAAGAAGAAAAAATAACTCCTTGCAGAAAAATCAAATAATCTGCAGCTGATTCCTGGAAAAGACAGTTCTAACAAAACATCAATCAGTTTGACAAGCAATTGTCTGCTTAGTTTAAGAGGAAGATGTTGCCTGTAAGAGGAGCACCCAAGAAAAATTCATTTGGCTACTGTGGAGTGAAACAGTATATCTCCAGTCCATAGTTCCTTTTCTTCCTTTTCTTGACTGAGATTATGCTGGGGAGCTGATACCCATTATTACTTTCTAGCTTTTCCATCTTGTTGTTATATTTATATCCCACTTCTCTCCCAAAACTGAGACTTCAGGCAGCTTCCTTTACTCCTCCTCCTTTTTCCCAAGGTTGCTCTGAGATATTTGCAGCCTGAAGTAGAACACTATATGGTATTCCACACTCATCCAAGTCACAGTGCCTAGGACTCAAACCTAACCGGACTAGTTTGGCATATGATGCAAAAAGCTCTATAAGCATCTTTCTCTAGTACTGAGTCAGTAAAAACAGCTTGCAATCTAACTTTTGAAAAGTAGCTAGATACCACTGTCATTACAATTTTGAAATAGTATATCCTTAGTCTCCCATTTCTTAAAAGTACTGTATATACTTGTGTATAAGTATGAGGTCATTTCCACACCATCCTGTTATGATTTTATTATTCCACTTTTCCCATCCTGTGGAATTCTGGGGTTTGTAGTTTACTCTGGCCAAAGAGCTTTCTGGCTGAGAATTCTAAATGCTCCTCCATAAACTGCACAGCCCAGGATTCCATAGGATGTTGAAAGTGGAATAATAGCACTATAACAGTGTAGTCTGGAAAGGCCCTTTAAAAATTGTCAAAAAAGTGACCCAGAAAAGCCTGGGTTGACTTATCCGTGAGTCAGTGTAAGTACTGTACCTTAACTCTTATCATATCATATCAAAATCCATAATCCAAAATCTGTCCTCGATTTATACATGAGGTCAACTTACACATAAGTATCTGTGGTGACTAAAATTCTGAGTACTCCAAGTCACTGGCTTATGGTACAAGGCACACTCCTTCCCATCCACTTCATCAGTGCCCCAGCCCCCATAGAGAGCATGAGGCCACAGCACATAGGACAGCATGAGTCAATATCTGAGCCATCTGATATTCCTTTTCTACTATTTATTGGGGCCATGCCCCTATCATTATAAAACCAACAAAAATTGAAATAAAAATCTTACAGCTATATTGCAAACAGAATGAAATTATCCCTTAAATAATAATTTTAATGTAACTTACTGTTGCCTTCTTCATTGCCAAATGAAATCATATACATATAAGTAGGTATTAGTTAGCCGTTTGTAACTAGTTACATCTACACTCCAAAATGCAAGCACAACATACAAGAAAGCAGCCGTTTAACTACCACCAAACTCTGCTGCTTGAAGTGTCTGACTCTTTGCCTAATGGCAAGACTGGCCCTGTACCTTCTCAGATCCACTACCATAGCACTGCACAGTAACATGTAGGATTAAGCAGTGAGGTGTTTTTAGGTAGCAATTTACACCTGTTCATAAATCATGTAGTATTGATTTCCTGGGTCCATGCCATAGTTGACTGCAAGTGAAAGATGATAGGTTTGAGTACTCCTACAATTTTTTTTTTAAAAAAAACCCTCAACAATTTCTGTACACAGAGAATTTGCAAATCACACAGAGAGGCTAGATGACAGACTAGCTGCTAATAATCCATGGGTAGTGAGATGTTGTGGAAGACATTGCAGACTCTCTGCCTGTAGCATGATTGATAAAGCCACTGTAATTCAGTGGCCATGTAAACCTCAACATTTTCCAGACATGTAGTGTCATGCTGTTCTTTCTGAATACCTTGCCATTCTATTCTGACGGAGAACAAGCTGTGTGTTTCCCCTCATCTAACCTACTGTCTTCAGATGTGGTAGACCAGTACTCCTCAAAGTGGTTGTCTGTGGTTGCTGGTCCCTTGCAAGTTTCTAGGGTTGAAAGAAACAATTGTAGCCGATGGGCAAGGATAATGGTGATAGTTCTTGACATGCTGGGGGAAAAAATAATTGGTGGTTCCCCATATCAGATATTTGAATATGCACTGTGGTAGAGGACAAAGTTTCACCACTAATGCTGAAGTAAATTTCAACCACCAATTCAATTTTCTTCATTGTATGGAACGCAGGAAGGGACATCATTTGTTTTTCACCTCAGGCAGCAAGTCAGCTTGCACTAGCACCGCACTGAAGTCTGTGTACATATTTAAATCCAACTAGTGTTTAGGACTGGGTGGGTCATTACATTTTCTTTCCAATTTCAATTTGTCAACTAGAGTTTCATGCTTACTTTCAATACACATTATGGCATGGTAGTATTACACATTATTTACAGTCACACCATGATTTATGAGAGTATTTCTCCCATCATAATCACTTCCATTATGTGTTCTTGTAGATAAGAATTGTCAGCATGATGAGGAACTAATGCAGTTATAAAAGACCTTAAGGATTTTAGGAGTCTTCTATACATGCTTTAGAGTCTACACAATATCCCTTTTCTTCCCCTGACAGAAAGCATTTCTTTCCTACCTAACATAAGCATTTAGGATAATATTTCTGAGTTTCAGAGTAGGGAGTGGGAAGAGAAATGAGGAGGTTGTTTGTTAAAGTTCTTTCTGCTAGGAAAACCAGAGAATGTTGAAATGTAGAGGCTGCACATTTTACTCCTATTTTAGCCTGAAATATTTCTTCTGAAAGTTTAATGGTGGGTGGGAGAGTGTGGGTGGGAAAGAAATCATATTTTTAACAAGGATAATATAAAACTGGGAGAAACTGTTTTCTTTTGTGTTTCAAGAATTAAACCGTTGAAATCTCACATCCAAACATACTTAACCTTCAAGAAGACCTTCACCGTATTTTCTGTCCCATGCCCACACACACAGGTAAGGCAGCTTGAATGATGGGCCCCACTCTGTAGTAGTGCCTTCATGATAGAGATCCAATTTTTTGTGTTTTCAAGTGGTTCCCAAATGTTTTTATATTCCAGCTTGCTGTCATCAGTTTTAATTTTGTTACATATCAGAATTTTATGATTGTCTACAATGTTTTAATATTTTAATTGGAGCTCTCTTTATTTTTATAATGGATGTACATTTTCTCTTATACTTTTTATTAAAATGCATTTTGATTGGTTTGTAATAAACAGCAGGGAAATAAGCCAAAATATCTGAATAATCTCATTGTATAGTTATGGCATGAAAGGTGAAAGAATGTGTGGATTGATGTTCCACTGTGAGAAGTAAGGTTAGTGGGGAGGAGGAGGGATAGTCTTATATCAGCTCCAGAGCTGGTGTAATGACGTCTCATTTTTGTGAGAAAGATCTCCAAACAAAAGGATTTTGGATGTGAGGTACTTCCATTGTGTTCCTACCATGCCCTGTTCTACACATACACACGTGTGCATGCGTGTGTGCACACAAACACACACCAAAGTGGAATATTGCTGGCAGAGCATAGATGCTGATGGAGTTTTCCACTTCCAGTGGCATTCAGGTTCATACTTCTGACATACTTCCATCTCCATGGACTGCAGTGAAAGGCCCTCAATCAGCTTTTCAAAGAAGTTTCAATTCTGCCCTAGCACCAGAATTTTGCAGTACACAATAATAGCACTATGATTCCATTTTAATTACCATGTCAACATTCTATGGTATCCATGGGATTTGTAGTTTGGTGGTGCACTAGATCTCCCTAGCAGAGAGATCTAAATCCCTCATAGATCTGAAGATTTCAAGCTCCCATTGATAGAGCAATGTCAAAGTGGAATCTTAGTGGTTTAATCTGTATAGTGTGAAAGAATCTCAAATCAAATCGTGCTTCAACATTCAGGAAAACATATATGAATAATACAATTTTAGATGCCTCTCCCCTAGCTCTCCAGAAACTAATACTGACCCATTAAAGAATAGGTAGTGATAATATAAAGTCCCATTTCTGTTGAAAAACCTGATAAATGGCTTTTGTTTATGAAAAGCAAATGTCTGAATACCTCCATCCCATTCCAAAACACAAAAACACAAGATTTTTTACTTGAGGTGTGATTTTTCAATTTGCAGGGAATTTACCATTCATTAAACGCATCGGATTGTGAACCAGTGATTGGAAAGTTAGTAGAAAAGGGTTTACATGTTTTATTAATTTCTGGTGAGGTCAAAAATGTAATTCATTTACATGTATGTTGGAGGGGGAAATTTTAAAGATATTAAGCATTTACATTAGAAGCTTACACTAAAAGCCTTACTAGAAAGAAGCTGAAAAATTCCCATTCATGACTTGATTCGCCTTTTTCTTATTATTTCTTGTCCATGTTTTCAACTTGGAAGAGAACAAAACAGCTGCAAAACACAAAAATGTTTTAAAGTATCCTTTAAAAATACTTGTTAACTAATAAAGTAACTTGTATTTGTTCTGAAATGCACTTCTTATCAAAACAAGTTACTCATTGGAGGTAACTTATGTTAAAGTAAAGTACTTTCCCCTTCCATTCTCAACTCCATGGAGGACAAAACATTTGGAAAATTGCTGAAAAATGATCTGGGCCCAAGAAAGAAAGAACTACCAAATTGCCAACTATCATACATATGGTTTGGATATATATGAAATAAGTATCTCATCTCAGACAATCAGAGACAATGCTTTTGTATCATCTGAGTGTAGTGCCTGTCAACAGGCAGCCAATGTGTCATGTGGATGAGCTTATTACTTAATTATTACTCCCTCAGCTCCTCTTCTGAAGCATGAAGTCAGAAAGACAAGATCAGACACTTCCATAAAGGTCAAATATCTTGCTTAGTTTGGCTTTGTGATACTCTGTGAGAATCATGATACAATAAAATATTCTTCTTCTTCATCATCTTGTCCTCCTCCACTAGCTATCTATTTTTGTTTATTGTACAGATGTTAGCATAATTTTAACTGCTATATAAACATTTTAAAAAATATGGTTAGCTTTTTCATTCTGGTAAGCTACTTCCTTCATTTTAGAAATCATAGCTCTGTGATACAGTCCACACTTTGCCAGAACTTGAAAGAGTTACTTTTTGGACTCATCTAACTCAGTATTATCTGTCCTGTCATGTAGTGGCTCTTCTTGGTCTTCCCATAAACTGCTTTTCCATCACCTTCATCACCTGCTACCAGATTGTTAAATGGAGATGGTAAGGATTATATTTTGGGCATTTTGGGTGCTAATACCAAGCTTGGAAAACGCTCTTTATGAACAAAGGCCATCTCAACACCTTACCTGATCCCATCGTCCTACAGTCGTGATCCTGGCAGCAGAAAGGAGCATGAGGGGAACACTCTCTTCTACAGCTGACCAGCTTCCTGCAGAAGGGAGCACAAGGAACAGGGCCCTTCGTTCTACAGCACAGTCAGGCTCTTTCCCATGCTGTGTTGAGGCAGGAAGCACTTCTATTGTGTTCCACCTGACCCTTCCACATGACTGGGAAGAACAGGAGCATTGCACGATTGGGGGTCATTGACAGAGAAACTCTGTCAATGATTTAGCCCACAATCGTGCCAGCTGGTAATGGGAGGAGTGTGGGACTGTGACAATGTCATGCAGAAGTGTCATCACAGTACTGCTCCTCTCACATCCCCATGCCAGGACACTGTTACCCTGCAGAAAGGGCCTATATGATAGATTCTGAGACTTGGGGCCTTTCCTCAGTACACTGTTATAGTGCTAGTATTCTACTTTCAACATCCTATGGAATCCTGCATTTGCAGTTTAGGGAGGGGCATTTAGAATTCTCAGCCAGAGAGCTCTTTGACCTTAGTAAACTACAAACCCCAGAATTCCACAGGATGTTGAAGTGGAATAATAGCACTATAACAGTGTAGTGTGGAAGAGCTCTTGGTTAAGCATAGGAAGATACATATGTGATTTGAGAACTCACTGTGGTTTAGTACCAACACAGAATTCAGCATTACAATGAAATCAGTCCACACCTTACATAGAGATCTATTGGTATAAACTTTGGAATAATTTTACAATGTACATTAGTGACATTCTAATGGAGTCTCCACAGGCCCCTTTGGCATTACTGAGTTGATATGTCACTATCTACTGCTACAAAAATTGTGCTAAAGAGCACTAATGTTTCTTACCTTATAATTTCATATAGTAATAGCACAGGGAAATACTTCCATTATAGACAACTGTGTGGACCAGTCTGAGAATAACTTGCTTCATCTGAAGATAGATTTGTTATTCTGTATATACTCTATTTTATATATATTCGTGGGTAGCCAAGTTGGCCATGCAGCAGTGTACAACAAAATCCAAAATCCACAAAACGATGATACCTTCATTGAGCAAAATAAAAAGCACAAAATACATCATGCTAGCTTTCAAAGCATCATTGGCTTCTTCATCAGCCAAAGACGTTAAAAATCATACAGGAGAAGAAGACGATGTTAGAGTCAAAGGCCTACATTTTGTTGCAATGTAACTTCTGTTGTCAACTAAAATAGACTAGAGGGAAATCAATGCAGGCCCCTTCTATTCTTGGCCATATGGGGACTGGAGATGAAGGGCAGTAAGCAACAAGCAATAAAATTTAAATCCATTATGATGTAAGTGGTTTGAGCATTGGGCTACAACCCTGAAGAACAGAGTTTGATTCCCTGCTAGAAACCTAGTGGGTGACCTTGGACATGTCCCGTTCCCCTTATCCCAAAGAACCCAATGATTGGGTCACCTTAGAGCTGCCATGAATTGCAAACTCCTGGAAGGCCACAAAAACAACAACAACAACAACAACAACAACAACAACAACAGGCCAAGGTAACTTCCACTGAGATCAAGGCTAACTCTGTCTTGTGTAAGGCTGATACCTCCTTTCTTAGGCAAAGAACATTGAATTTCCCAAGAAATCTCGATACTGTTACAACTGGAAAAACATTTAGGAGCTATATAGGTAAAACTTGGCAATTATAGTTCTAATGAAAGAGTCTGGATTATGATTTTTTTTTCTAATGGTTGGCCCATGAGTGGACCTTGGTTCTGCTAAAGTTATCTGAGATGATACTGGTATTGGACTAGATATTTATTTCCAGACAGTTCCCAAGCATCTTTTATTAAAAGAAAACAAATCATTACATTTTTTTAGAAAGAGTGAAAGTGTCAGACAATTTGCCAGGTTTATGTCAGATTTTATCTGGATAATCTTGTAGTAATCCAGTAAATTACTTATCACAAATATCAAATCTAAGACTTAAATCCCATTGATATATGGGTTTGAAATACACAAAAGCTAGTAGCAAATGTTAAAACCTGTCAGTATCTAATCCTTTTTTCCAAATATATGTGCCGAAATCCATAGCAATGCTAGTTGCTGCTTCCATTTCTGCCATTTGCTGTTTGCTGTCTTGCCCTACAGCCATCATGCCATTAAGCTTTTCGCTGTTGCAGGGCAGGTGATGCATACTAGCACAGAATATACCAAATACTTCCAATTTTCTGTTTGTTGTTGTTCGGTTGGTTTTTGTGTGTGTTTGTTTTCACTAGAAAATAAGAATTGAGGATTAAAGTGATACAAATATTGCAATTAATTTTTTTTAGATATTTCCCAAATTCTAAGACTTAATAACCAGTGGCTAAGAAAGGAAGGAAATTAATTCCTTTTTGTAAAAGTTTTAAAGTGCTTGCAGCATCTACCGTTAATTCTGCAACATAAAAATAGTTTTTCCATTCTCCTACTGAAGATATTTCTTTCCAATAGCTTCAAGTTACTCATTCCAAGTACGCTATTTTCCTTTCCTCTTTTCCACTCCATTATTTATTCTACATCTCTAAACCCTTTGTAAGTATTTATTCCAACCAGTGAACCCTTATTATTAATGCCTTCATCCCTCTCCCTTAACTCATGCTTCATACATGAAGTATTGAGTTCAGCTCAGCTCACAAAAGCGACCTCCAAAGAAGACAATGCTGGGTTTATTTGTTGAGAGTTAATGACAGGGACTAAGTGCCAAATATTCTGGGGGTGGAGGGAAGAATTCAATTAACCAGATCATTTAAAGAGAAAGAGAAACTATTCCATGGCTCCTCATCTGTTCCTGAGGGAACTGTGCTGCATTTGGTTCACACAACCTTACACATGTTATGTAGATTTGGAGGTAACTTCTGTTGGAAGGACACTGTCATAATGCAAGGCACTTGGCACCATTTGACTCCAAATCTGGCTAATTCACAGCTTATGGAACCAGTGGATTTGATGATACAGGATTGCTGTATTTACTTAAACTACAGAGGTTCATTCAAACAGAACTCAATTCAATTCAAAATCCTGGATTAGCCTTGGTATCTTTTTTCAATATGTTAAATTTACACATATGCACTATAGGTTTATAAGGGGAAAAGGTCTCCAAAGATCTTTCACACCAGACAGTTATAGTATTGTGATTCCACTCTAACTGCTGTGGCTGCATCTTATGAAATTCTGTATTTTGTAGGCTGTAATTTGTAGGTTCTCTAAGAATTCTATATACCCCTCCCTGAACTGCAAACCCCAGGATTCAATAGGATGCACTGATGGCAATTAATGTGGAATCTCAGTGCTATAAATATGAAGCGTGAAAAGGCCTCAGAGCAGTAATTTCTGTCAATAGTTATAACCTCTGTGCTGCTGCTTTACCTGCCTTTGGTCCCTTAGTGTACTGGGCTTGGAAAGCAACTAAGAAATGCTGAACTGGCCATGAAGGCCAAATACAGACCAGGGGCTGAACATTTCCATCTGCTGATAGCTCCCATACTGCTCCTTCCATTTCCTTCTGCCATAGTGAAAGAACCTTTACCATTTTGCTTATGTCTGTCAACCAAGAAATGTAATCGTTTGGCCATTTTGCTCTATGTCCTTGCTTTTAAAGTTCTTGCTTTTGGTTTGAAAGCTGCCTTGGCCAGGAAATTCCAAGTACATTGAAAGTTTCAAAAGTTTAATCTTGGAAACTTGATATCAGTTTGAACCTTAGCAAAACTCTACTGTTCCTATGGTTCACTAAGAGGCCACAAGAGAGGGTTATGTATGTAAATGAAGCTAGCAATACTGTTGTCGGGGGGGGGGTCAAGAAAGTTAGAAATTAGGTGATAGGATGGAAGTGCTGTTAAGGAACCAGACCCAGGGGAAAAAAGAAATGAACTGTCAGTAAACTAGAGGCATTTCCAGACTAGACTGTTATGGTGCTATCATTCCACTTTCAATATCCTATGGAATCCGGGGGTTTGCAGTTTAGGGAAGGTCCTGATGCCCCTCCCTAAATTGTAAACCCCAGGATTCCATAGGATATTGAAAGTGGAATAATAGCACTATAACAGTCTAGTCTGGAAATAGCTTAGGATAGCTTACAATTGCTTTATTGTTAAGCTTTCATTTCTGTAGAAGTGTTAGAGGTGACAACCTTAATATTCTTATACTCAGCAGTTGCTAGTTTGCATATCTCTTTGATAGTTTAGGCACAGCATGTATTTCTGTCATTTTCTGTTTGTTAGGCACACACTCTCCCTTCCTTCAAAAGTTAGTTTGCAATTAGTCCATTTTGTAGTCTGTAGTTCTCTCTGTTTTCCCCCCTCTGTGTTTGAAGAGCCTTTGAGCAAAAGATGCTATACAAACTTTTGTATTTGTAAGTATGCCTAGTTAATATGTTTAATTTACACAGAACACTAAACCTGATTTATTTATCTGATGGAGCCTGTGTGTTGGTCATGTGGCATAAGCTGTTGATCACCTTTACCTTGTGAGATACAACTGACTAGATAGAATTAAATGGATACGTTCTTTGCTTAAGTGTGTCAATTTCATTTACCAAGAGTCCAAGGCCATTTCTGGATGACAGGGCTGTGCCCTTTTGGGGACAGGATGGCAGTGGTCATCTGGTCTTGATTCCACATGATGATGTCACTGGCCGACTGCCATCCCATCCTCAAGTATCACACTCATGCAGTATTTGCAAAACAGAAAAAAATGTTTTGTGCTTACAATCGTGCAGTGCTCCCGTACTTAACTGTCATACAGAAGGGCAGGGAAGCACAATGACAACACTTCCTTCCATACTGCATCATGGGAAAGTGCCCAGATGTGCTGTGGAATGAAGAGGCGAGTCCATCACATGTTCCTTCTGCAGGCAGCTGGTGAGATGCAGAGGGAAGCATTTCTGTTATGCTCCCTTCCCTGCCAGGACTGCCACAGGACAACACATGAGGACATTGTCATGCGGAAATGGCCCAAGTCATGGATGTTTTCTCTAAGTACTGAGAAGTGCTAAAAAAACGTTATATTGAATGAGTTTCCTGTTTGAGAACCAAGAATTAAAAGTCTTGGGTGCTTCTGTAATCAAATAGTTAAATGTA
Organism: Ctenosaura bakeri; assembly: GCA_948474755.1. Lineage (NCBI taxonomy): Eukaryota > Metazoa > Chordata > Lepidosauria > Squamata > Iguanidae > Ctenosaura > Ctenosaura bakeri. Next base: position 144,370 of record CAOLHI010001049.1, read on the forward strand.
CAGATGAGGCACACATTAGCAAAGTTCAACAGCAGGTGCACTATAAACCATTTTAGCTATACCCAATCCCAAAAGGTGCTTTAGCCAATCCCATACTACAGGCTACCTTTTTCTTTCTCACTCTTAACCATTATGCTGTATAAGTCTTTACCTTCATAGCGAGGCATAACCTGATTGGAATATCAATTGCCCATCACTGCCAATTAGCTGTCAGGCCTAGAGAGATTATCTTCTCTTCACGGAACAGTTTGGTTATAACAATATTTTACAGGCAAATTCAATGGTTAAAATGGTGGTAAAACAGTAGTGATGTTACAAAACTTATATCACAGCTGCTGTATGATGGAAGATACAAATATGTGACCTCCAAATCTATCTCTGCATTACAAAACCCACATGGCTGTCAGTTGCTCTAGTCCAGCTGAGTTAGAAGTAAAATGACAGACAGGGAAGCAATCTCTTTCAAGGGAGTTCAGAGATCAAGACAGCAAATATACTGCACTTGAAACCAAGAGTGTATGGAATGTAAAATCTTTTCAACAGCTTAGATATACCTTTGAACTCTTTCACTTACTGCTATATTTTCCCCAGGTTGCCTCAATTCTTAAAAGACCTCTATTATATATATCTTTCCTTAGATATTATGCCATGCTCACCTTTGTTACCAAATCTTCTCTCAGACATGTTGTAATCTTTTCATCTTGTTGCTTTCTTCTCTTCTGTCTATTGTGACTGAGAATCTTTTGATATTTCTTTTCCTAGCAGTAGTCCTCACTGCATTCCACGAACTTAAAGTTTCAGATACAGAAAGTTATTATAAAATTACAACATGCACTGTCATTTATAGGGAGTCTACTGGTTAATAAGTAGGCATTTTACTTAAAGTACATTTACACAGGCATCTAATGCCAAATTCTGGTTTCTAGTGAGTAGCTCCTTTGCATCCCTAATGGTTGTGGTAGGAAAGTTGAAGCTGCCAAGTACATACCCTCCAGCAGTCCCAAATAATCTTTTTTCCACTTCTTTTCATATGTCCCAGTTTCTTTCTCATCCTCCCACATTCTCCTAAGCAACATTTCAATTGCTGCAAACTGAAGCCATTTCCACACTACAGTGTTATAGTGCTATTATTCCACTTTCAACATCTTATGGAATCCTGGGGTTTGCAATTTAAGGAGGAACATTTAGAATTCTCAGCCAGAGATCTCTGTGACCTCAGTAAACTACAAACCCCAGAATTACACAGAATGTTGAAAGTGGAATAATGGCACTACAACAGTGTAGTGTAGAAATGGCTTGAGCTGAAAGTGTAGTAATAGTTTCCACTCAATGCAGGGGACTGCAGGTGAGGAGAGAAGGGGGCAGTATCTTCCCTTCAAAGACTCAGGCAAAAGCAAACTCCTGCAGGCTCTGCTAGCAGGTGCATTCTTTCTCATTAATAAGTTTTGCTACCTTGACCATATTCTGATGTTGCTTGACCACACCTCCCAGATTTCACATGTGAAATGTTTGATGGTATATAAGCTCCAAATGCTAAATTGCATTACATAATTACTTTTGAAAAAATAGGAATGTACCAAAAGTCACAAGTTTCTTCATACACTGCTGGAGTAAGTGAACCCTTAGGGTCCAGAAACCAAGTCCAATTTCCAAAATCTGCACCCAGTTTCCAGAGCACTATTAGCTTTTGAGAGAATTGGTACACACTAATGGACATTCCCTCTACCATCAGGCAGATGGATTTTAGAATATTTAGCAACATTATTGCCATTTATTAACAACCTGTCCACTGACACTAGGAGGGTTGTTTTGTGCTCAGTTGGCCCTGTTAGTTTATGCTTTTGCCTGGCAGCTGAAGGATATTTATGTAGCTTGCTGTTATCAGCTTTCTTATACTGTTCTCATATATGAGGATGGGAGATGTGTCATGCCTATACAGTTCAGTTTTCTTTATTTGGTTGAGCAAAATATAACTCCAGGGATGATCTTCTCATTGGAAACGATCATACTCCAGTCCAGGCAATCCATTGTACAACCACACAACTTTACAGGGCTGTCCCTGGCATAGTCTGGGTAGTTTATTGTTGCCAGGCCCAGTCTACCACTTGTTGTGAGGGAAAGCTGGGACACATCACCTAAACAGCTGTGATACTTTCCCATGTTGTACATCACCTGCAGCATAAACTGACAACCAGTAAAGCTTGTCCTATAGCAGTAATACATGTCAGTTTTTGGTATTAAATAAAGTCTTGACAAGGTATGGAATTCCACTGCAGAAGCTGAGTTTACCTTTCATTTTAAAACTGAATCTTTCCAAGTCTCCTTTGGATTGCATCCTCTGAAGCTAGGAATCTTGCTTCATAATACCAGAGGTAGAGGGGCAGCTATCATAAGCATTCACTGGTAGAGAAATGCCATCTTTACATGCTAAGAGATATTCTACCCTTAACTGCGCTCAGGCTAGATACTTATTTTAAAACTAGACTGAGCACTAGGCTCATATTAAATATGTTCTGGTAGCCTTTTGTGGCTCTAAAGTAACTTCTCAGCATCACTGGAAAAAGCCCTTTGTTCTCACAGGGGTGTGTGATGGCTCTGTCAATGAAGCTTAAAACTGACGCTCCACCCTCCAGAACAATCAGTGCACTTTTATCTCTCCATGCCAGGGTGAATGAAGGACAAAATATCAGACAACCCTCATGTAAGTTCCAAGTTCTGCAAGTGGCATTCAAACTTTCAATGTAACATTACAAATGCAGGTGGATAGCAGAAACTTTTTTTTGTACCATTCATTATTTAATTTTTTAAAACCTGTGCATCTTTAACCTTCAAGGCAACCTTGTCTTAATCTGCCTCTTGTCGTTGGTCTGTTCCTTGATGAGCCTTTTGTGCTTGATTAATTAGCAAGCTAGAGTGGGAGCTACTCTCTTAAACAATGCCTGCCTCGCTTGGACTAATTTGTGATCCAGCATTAAATCTCAGTAGGGTGTGCTTATCTGTCGTGCCCTGCATGCCCTGGATTTCACTAACTCCTTATGTGAGCAATATTTGACAAGGGGGAGTCTTTTCTTGTTCTTTTCTTCCCAATATCATTTCTTTTATTTATTGAGATAACTTGATTTTTCATCCTAAGTGAAAGACTTGCCAAGAAAATCTGGGTTCCCATGAACTACAGTGATATAATCCTAAAACGCTATATTTGGGGGGAATAGGAACTCACAGCAGACAAACACTGGCAATTCTTAAGAACTTTAATATACTATTGAAGAAAATCCCTCCATCCTATATTTGAGAGCCCGTGTGATTAGGGTGTCGGACTAGAGCCCTTTTCACACGGGCCCAGAACCTCACGCAATTGCGAGGAGTGATCTGCATGACACCCTCGCAATTGCACAAGGCTCCAGGGGCCAGCAGGCAACAATTGTACACCTTTGCATTTTTGGCTTTCAGCCGAAAATGCTGTGTGATCGCGCCTTGCTCCCAGACCCCATGTGCACTTACCTTGCGTGTGGAGCCTCAGGAGCTGGGCCAGTCATGCTTCCTGTCTCAGTGCAGCCTGGGAAGGTCCCAGGGTGCACTGTGAAAGGAAGAGATGGGGCTCTCGCATGAGCAGGAAGCTTGTGCGGAGCTGGAGAAGCAGGGAAGCGAGAGCCTCTCACAAGAGGCTGCTCACGCGATCAGCGCACCCCAGTGCTGAGAAAAGATAGGATGCAGAAAGGGCCTAGGACTCTGGAGACCAGGGTTCAAATCCCTACTTGGTGATAGAAACCCACTTGGGTGACCTCAGCTCTCAGCTTCAAAGGAGAGCAAAGGCAATCCCCCTCTGAACAAATCTTGCCAAGAAAACCCCATGACAAGTTTGCCTTAGAGTTGCCATAAATCAGAAATGACTTGAAGAGCCATTTCTGCACTACACTGCTATAGTGCTATTATTGCCCTTTCAACATCCTGTGGAATCCTGGGGTTTGCAGTTGGGAGGGGGCATTTAGAATTCTCAGCAGAGAGCTCTTTGGCCTCCATAAACTACAAACCCCAGAATTCCACAGGATGTTGAAACTGGCATAAGAGCACTATAATAGTGTAGCGCAGAAATGGCCAACAACAACTCCATAACTTTTCTGGTGCTAATAAGATATAGATATATTGAATATGTGAAACTGTTATACCATTTTAGTTCTCAATAATTCTTTAACAAAAGAGATTGAATTTAAGTATTTTTAAAAAAAACAAATGTTGATTTTTATTTTTATTTTTACAGTTCCCAAAGTCAAATTGAAATTAGTAACATGTGAAAAGCAGCCCTAACATTGGGTTGAGTGAGACACCTGCTTCAGGCAGTAGTTGCTGTGATGGGGCAGGAAGCAGCAGCAAGATGGGGGGAAGGATTGTGTAGTTCTCCAAATATTATTTGAACTGTAACTCCCATCAGCCCTGGCCGGCATTGCCAATTATGAGAAATACTGGGAGTTACAGTTCAACATCTGTCGTATGACTTCCATCCCTGGGAAAGATGCTAGAAGACAGAGTGCTGTGTGCCACATGACCTGCCCTGTCTTCTCTAAGCTAGTCTGCTGTCCTTAGGTGTGTTCCTGTGGCAACAATTGCTAAACCAAAATTCATCTGCCAGTTTTTGTTCATGTACCAGAAAGAGACACCATTTTGTCCTTTGCTTCAGGCAGTCATATCTGTTCGTTGGTCCTGAACATGGTCTAAGTTTGCTTCCGTTCCTGTATCTCATGTATTACTCTTAAAAAAAAAAAAAAGCACAATAGATCCAAGGCCCAATAGTAAAGTTTATAATTATTATTTTATAAGAGTTTTTAAATGTTCTAAGTACTTCCTTTTAGTTACTTTTTAACTATGGACACTCCTCCTGTCAACCCTCATTGCCTCAACAGTCAACATGGTTCCAGCCCCAATAAGCAAACAAATTCACAGCTTAAATTCATCCTGTAGCAATGTATCATTCCCCCTATTTCTGAAGGTCAAAGGTGAGCATAGATCCTTATAGAACCAAAATGGCTGCACTCACAAACAGCAGAGGGGAAGTCCAAGATTTGTAGAAGTATAAAAAACTTTTTCGTGGGAGTAGGGAGAAGAGATTTCACAAAGACCGTCCCAGAAGTGTCTCAGTGAAGACTGTACCTCCTTAGTGGCCATGGGATTCATGGCTGGAGGAGAGGAAACCTAGATGGAATGGGGAAACAGAATTGAATAACCTGAAGAATACAATTGACTTGAACTGTGAACAGGAACACACCACACTGCAGCATTCTGCTACAACTCTCACTCATACATTTTCAAACCTTTTTGTCTTTATGCAGGGCTGGGCAAAATGTGGGCCTCCCAGTGTTGGACTTGTTACTGCAGTTCCTAAGCCGCATTTGGGGTGACATTAGATATCACTTTGATATCAATAATTTGGCTCTCTTCTACCATCCCTCTCCATGTGTTTGTGAGGCCCCCGGACAAGCACGAAACTAGGCACGGCCACTAATCGCTGGACATTCCATTTCCCACCCAGGCAGGCCAGAAATAGCCAGATCACCGCTTTAGGAGACCTCCCAGCAAGCACACTATTATGTATGCATGCTACTTACAAAGGACTCCCTGTCCTGAGCAGGAGGCTTGATTAGGAGAATCCACATCTGTCAAGCACTCTGCGTTTGCATACTGTCTACTCCTTTGTCAATTTGGAACTAACTCAATCATGCTAAATTCTGACCTTTCAGAGGCTTTGTCTCCAGCCCGAAGCTCATTGTTTTCCCCCCAGGTATGGAATAGCCTGTGGCCATATTTCTCCCTATAAGAACCCCTGATGGAGGAGCCAACTACGATGGCAGAGAGAGGCTAAATATTCGACTCCCGGAACAGATGATTATAAAATAATTCCAGAAGCCTTTTTCAAAACAAAGAAAGAATGTGAGTAATTAATTGAATAATGTGGGAAAGAATGTAAGATAAGATAGTGGATTGGTTTCGATTCTTCTCCAACTGGAGGGAAAATAAAAGACTCTGTTTAAACTGCAAATAACTGTTGAAACGGACCGAGAGCAAAACAGTTTTTTTTCCCCCCTTTGTGGTCCTTGAGATATATGCCGCCTAAAAAAGGTCTATAAACACCCTGTTTGGAAGCGACCTACAGCAACAGATAAAACATATAATCGTCTAGTTAGAGATTTTGAAAATATAAACTTAAACTTTAACGGAGACGAAAAAGTCATTAAAATGGCGGCGAAGAAAGCTGCGAACGGAGCTAATGAAGAGATAAAAACTTTTATACACAAGCTTATTACAGAGTCTAATCAAGTTCTTGTTACTACAATAACATCTAATATAAGGGCAGAAATGGGGCAATTGCAGGAAAAAATCTCACAGGAGTTAAAAGCATTGGACCTTAAAGTGGATGATATAAAAAAAACCCAAGGGAATCAGCAGACCAGACTAGCAGAACATGATGGCAGGATTTCTTTGTTAGAGAGACAAATTATCCAGCTCCAAGACCAGAACAGAAGAAACAATGTGAGGATTCGTGGACTCGCAGAGCAGCCACAACAAAGTCAAAAATCCTTGAAAGAGGAAGTTTTAAAATGGCTAAAAAGCATTGTTCCTGAGATTTTATGGGAAGATCATGACATAGAGAGAATTCATCGTGTGTCAGCTGCAAAAAGAGGAATAATTCCCAGAGATATTATAATGAGAATTGCGAATTTCAACAAGAAAGATGATTTGATGAGAGCTGTTAGAAAGAATCCAGGAATATTGAAGTATCGAGATAACACAGTGGAAATTTATAATGACTTATGCCGCGAAACAATAAATTGGAGAAGGGAAATGAAACCCTGCATCATAGTTCTACAGAGAGTTGGGATAAGATACAGTTGGGGATATCCCATCTTTCTGAAATTCCAATATGCTGGCAAAAACCACAGAATAAATTCTCTTGAACAAGGATTGCAACTCCTGAAAGAACTGAAACTGATCCAGCAAGAGGAAAAGGAAGAAGAAGGAGCAGCGGGAGGAGCAACTGAGGAAGGAGTAGTGGGAGGAGTAACTGAAGAAGGAGCAGCGGGAGGAGCAACAGGAGGAGCAAAGAAGAAGACTTCGGGAGATAAACGAAAGGACAGAGGCTGAGGAGGACTGGAAGAAACAATATGATATAACAGAAGAAGAAGAAAGAGAACTTGGGAGGGGGAAGAGAGGGGAAAAAATATGGGAAAGAAAATAAATCGGGAGAGGGTATTGGTCTCTATGCCGGGAGTTGGCATACCTTCACACACACACCCAGGACCATGGCTGGTCGTTTCCAAGGCAGAAGCGCTTTGGAGGAAGAGGGGGGACAAATGTTTGTGTGGGGAGGGGAGGGGAGGGCGGGAAGGGGGAGGGGAGTGGGAGGGGGGAAGGGAAGGGGAAGGGGAGCACCATCACATTAAAGAGCCAATGGGGAGTGGGATTAGAAAATTCAAAATATGAAAAATGGAGAATAGATTGAGAATATCAACATTGAATGTGAAAGGTTTGGGGTCAATAATAAAGAGAAAAAGGATAGAATCGATATTAAAAAAAGATAAGGCCGATATAATTTTTTTACAAGAAACACATGGGAAAAGAGATAAAAAAAATGAGCTTAGATTGAACTGGGTAGCTATTTATGAGGAAGCATTTGGTACATCCAAATCAAGAGGAGTTGCAATAATAATTTCCAAAAGATGCAATTTCATTGTAACAAGTGTGGAGTTAGACGAAAAAGGTAGATATGTAATTATACAAGGTGAAATAGATGGAGAAACATATGTCATAATGAATATTTACGCACCTAATGAGAAGCAAAAAGAGTTTTATGAAGAAATATTTAATAAGATCAAAAAAATGAAAGGAGATTATACAATAATCGCAGGTGATTTTAATATGGTGATGGATAGATGGAAAGATAAATCAGATTCATCAATTAGAGATAGATATAATAATATAACAATTTTGAATAAATTAGTGAGTAGAAATGAACTGATAGATGTTTGGAGGCTAATAAAGGGTGAAGAAAAGAAATATACGTATTATTCATCAGTTCATAAAAATTACTCAAGAATAGATTATATTTTTGTTTCAAAGAATATGATACCTAGATTAATAAATACAGAAATTGAAACAATAAAAGTGACAGATCATGCTCTGATGAACTTGGATATAACTATGAAAAGGAATTATAGAGAAGCAAAAAGGTGGAGACTGAATACTAAGTTATTTAATTATAAGGAGATAGTAAATAAAATAGAGAAGGAGTGGCAAGAAATTTGGGATATAAACAATAAGGAAGTAACACAAGATGTATTGTGGGATACAATGAAGGCAGTGGTAAGAGGATTATGCATTAAAGAATCAAGCAAATTAAAGAGACAATTAGGAGAAAAAAAATTAAAATTAGAAAAAGAAATAAAGGAACTAGAGAATGATTATATAATAGAAAGAACTAAACAGAAATTGATAGTATTACAAGCAAAAAGAGATGAATTAGAAAAGATAGAAATGGACGAAGTTCAGAAAAATCTAATATACTTGGAAAGGGAATATTTTGAATATAGTAATAAAAATTCTAAAATGCTGGCTAAATCAGTACAATCAAAAAAAACTAGAAATATGATTGGCGTAGTTAAAGATAAATTTGGTAAAGAAAAAAGGTTGATGAAAGAGAAATTAAAAATATTTGAGGAATTTTTTCGAGAATTGTATTCAGCAGAAGATAAATCTTTAGAGAACATAGAGGAGTATATTAATAAAAATTGGAAAGTAAGACTAACAGAACAAGATAAAGGATTGATGGAAGAAATGATATCAGAAGAGGAAATAGAAGAAGTAATAAATAATTTAAAAGGAGGAAAATCACCAGGATTGGATGGACTAGGTCCAGAATATTATAAAACATTTAAAAAAGGTTTAATTCCTAAACTAAAAGTGTTATATAATAGTATATTGAGGGGTGAAAAAATTCCATTATCATGGAAGCAGTCACTAATAATATTAATTTTAAAACCAAATAAGGATCCTATGGATCCAGGTTCTTATAGACCAATATCTTTAATAAATCAAGATGCAAAAATCTTGACAGCAATAATGGCGAAGAGGTTAAATAAATTTATTTATAAGTATATACATAAAGATCAATGTGGTTTTATTCAAGGAAGACAGATGGCAAATTTAATAGGGAAAACGATAAATAAAATAAATATAATGGACAGAGATAAACAAAAAGCTGGAATTTTAGCCCTAGATATATTTAAAGCCTTTGATTGTGTGGAATGGCCGGCATTAAAAACAATTTTAAATAAAATAGGATTAGGAGAGAGATTTAAAGGGTTAATAAATCAATTGTATTCACATAATACATCTGTAGTGATGGTAAATGATGGATTTACAGAACAGATTCAAATAACAAGAGGAACGAGACAAGGATGTCCATTATCTCCAGTTTTATTTGCAATAGTTATAGAAATGTTAGCGAATGTGATAAGAAATGATGAGAATTTGGAAGGAATTGGAGTTAAGGAAAAAAATAAAATAAGCTTATTTGCAGATGACACATTGTTGACAATTAAGGATCCAATTGAAAAGATAGATAGGATAGATAAACATTTAATAGAGTTTGGGGAGAAGACGGGATTAGAAATAAATTGGGCCAAATCAGAAATAATGTTATTTAATTATACTAAAGAAGAAGTACAAAAATTTATAAGTAGTAAAAGAGGATTACTTAAAATAAAAGAATCAATTAAATATTTAGGAATAGAGATTACAAAAAATTTACAAGAATTACAGGAAAAAAATTTCAAGAAATTAAGATTAGAAACAAAAAGGAAATTAGAGGACTACAAAAATATAAAGCTATCGTGGTTTGGTAGAATAGCAGTGGTAAAAATGAAAATTTTACCTAAAATTAACTTTTTGTTTAGAATGTTACCAATAAAAATATCAGAGGAAGAATTAAAGGAGTGGCAAAAGATATTAAATAATTTTTGTAATGGAAATAAAAAATCGAGGATTAATAAGAAATATTGGTATAAAAGTCAAAAAGAAGGTGGCCTGGGACTTCCAAATTTAAAATGGTATTATTATGCAAATCAATTGAGATATATCATAGAGGGGGTTTCAGGAAAGGGTGATTTAGATTGGTTAGAGATAGAAGATATGAATATTGAGACAAAATTAGAAAATATATTTTTTAGGAATTTTTCAAAGAAAGAAATGGAGAAGATAGAAAATCCTTTTATAAAAAATATAATAGAAATATGGAAAAAAAATAAAAGAAAATTATTACCGAATATATCAATATTAACTCCGATAGTGATGATGGAAAAATTTCCAATAAATTTAAGAGAAATAATAGAGAAAGAAATAAAAAAACAAAAAATTTATAGATTAAAAGAATGGATGAAAATAATGATAAATAAAGATAGAATGAAAGAGAGATTGCAGGAAACTAAAATATCCTGGTTAAATTATATACAATTAGAGCAATGGACAAAGAGTATGAAAAGATATGTTAAGGATTTTAAAGAATATACTAAATTTGAACAAATTATTATTCAAAGAGAAAATATGCAAGAAAATGAAATACTAAAAGGTATTACAAGTGAAATATATAAAATATTAGCAAAAGAACAAGAAGAGGATTTTCTTAGAAAAATGTGGGAGGAAGAGATAGTACAAAATATAGATATACAAGAATGGAGAAAAATTTGGAAACAACGTCATTTAAAAAAATTATCAATAAGAATAAAAGAGAATTATTATAAATTAGTGTGGAAATGGTACTTGACTCCAGTGAAATTAAATCAAATAGATGAGAAATATTCAAGATTATGTTGGAGAGGATGTCAAGAAATTGGTACATATATGCATATGTGGTGGAATTGCAATAAGATAATGGAGTTTTGGCAAAAGGTTTTTAAAGAGATAAAAGAGATTATAGGAGCAGATATACCAGTATGTCCAAATATTGCATTGTTGTCTATATATGATAAGGTTGAGTGTACTCAAGTAAAGAAAGAATTAATAACAAATTTGTTAACTGCAGCGAGATTAATAATAGCAAAAAAATGGAAAGCAAATGAAAAATTTCAAATAGAGGAATGGTATAACGAAGTGTGGAAAATTGCAATTAATGATAAACTAACATGTAGAATTAGGTTTATGAAAGGTTTGGTTAAAGGGAATGATTTTGAAGAAATTTGGAAAATATTTTTGGATAAAGTTCTGAAAAGAGATAGTAATACTACCCTGTCAAAAGAAGAATGGCAATTTTGGAAAGTGGATTAAATAAAAAGTTGGCTCTGGGGGTGGGTATTTTTTAGTTTTAGTTTTCTTTTTCTTTTATGTTGTATATTTTGTAATTCTTAGTAGGTGTGTGTGTCAAACTTGTGATTTATAGATTTAAATGGATAAGTGATGTTAATGTTTTTTTAAAAGAAAAAGTTAAAAGAATTAACAATAGAAATAGATTAAAGGGGATGTGAAAAATATTGAATTAAATGTGAAATTATAACAGTTGAACAGATTTATAAATTTAAGGGTAAAGGTGCAAAATAACAATGAAAGTTAGTATTGCTTAAGAGAAGAGAAAAAAAGAAAAAGAAAAAAAAATTTTTTTTATTCACTATTATGTATATCACATGGTGTTTAATTTTTTTTTCTTGTTTTGTATTTGTGATTCAGTTATATAAATAAAAAAATCTAAAAAAAAAAAAAGAACCCCTGATTCTGAGACCTTCCTCGGATCGCTTAAATTGCTCCCGATTTCCATCCAGCCTTGCTGCCACTGTGCTTGGCGAGCCTTCCCCTCAGTCCCACGTACTGAAACTATGCACCTCCAAACTTCCACTGTGGACTACCCGGGCTTCAGGACAGGTGTAGTATCACCCAAATCAACAATCCCTCTTAAAAATCCGTCTGTCTCACTCCCACCTTTACTTTCTATAGTTATCTGTGCAAGTGTGCTGCATACACCGTTTGATTGTATTTTAATAAAGATCACCATTGTTAGTTCAACTTCTGTCTGCTTCTTGACTCGGCCTGACCCCGTAGACGTTGGGTTCAAGATCTCGCTGCGTTGCCCTGCCTCTCGCATTGCCAGCTGTGCTCTGTGCTAATTTCCCCACCTTTTGATATTTTGAGAGCGCACTTTGGTGTCCCTCACGGGACCCCCAAGTAAACAGGGTAACAGACTGCAACACCCATCAGCTTTAGCCAGTATAGTCAATTATGAGAAAACCTGGGAGTTGCAGTCCAGCAACCTCTGGAGGGTTGCATTTCACCCACTCCTGCTGTAGCTAGTGACAAGGCATTCTATTCTGATGTATGGCATTGGGGAGTATGTTGAGTCACAGCCGTCTGCCCTTTCCTCCTTTGACAGACACTCACATGCTGCTGAGATCATTTGCTTTTGCCTTTGAGTTGCACAGCCATTAAGCATACAACAGCTGTAGCTCAACATGTAACCTCTTCAGAGGAAGTGGAAGGTGTTTTGTGGTCTCCAGCTAACGGTGTGGGAAGTCTCTCAATTCCGGTTCACATAGCCCTCTAAGAACTTTGCTGCCAGATTGGTTTATGAGCAAGATGAACAGCGAATTGTGAATCCATCAATAATTCATTGTAATGATCTGGCCTTTGGAAAATGGGGAAACTATGGGCCACATCCTCAGGCTGGCTAAGACCTTGATATAAAGCAAAGAAAAGAGATAACCAAAAACATCACTGCCAGGAGTTCTTGGGTTCCCTGGGGTTTAAGGCAGCCTCAGGAGCACTCAGGGCCATTCGCGCTTGCATTTTTGAGACTATCAGCTCATTCTGGAAATCAGCAAAGAGAACTCCAGTTTTTACCAATATCTGCATGCATGATCCATCCCTAGTAGAAAGAGGGAACTGTAGCTACAAGTATGCATCCCTTGATGGCAGCCCATTTGAATTTGCCAAGGGCTTTCCAAGACAGATAAGTCTTTCTGCACAATATCAGGAAAGTTCCCTCTTGTTAAGCAATTAAAAAAAAAACAGCAGCCAGCCAAATGCTTGCATGGAACACAAAGGGCATTCATTTCCCAGCATCTGACATTCTTGCTTATGGACATGGAGGGTCTCTTTAGATGTAGTTTTACTTATTAATTAATAAAAGGTATATACCACCTTCATCAAAGATTCCAGTGCAGTTTAAGAAATTAAAACAAACAGTTGGTCATAGTAGTTCAGTTTACAAAAAAAAAAAAAACTGAAGATTGAAAAAAAGCAGAAAATCAATTCTGAGTAAAATAGTTTAGAAAAAAAATGGGGGTGTGGGAATTCTGGAAGTTGTAGTCTAAAAGAATAACTTGACAAGGCCAAGTTTTTTTAAAAAGAAAGAAGGAAAGAAAATAATTTGCCTATTACAAAAATGATAACAAGACAGATACAAGGTAACAGTTAATAAGGAGACTTACAAAAGAGCTAACACAGCCAAGAATGTTCTCTCCTTTCTTGACATCTGTCTCACCTTTGACGACTAATAGGCAGCAGGCACTGATAGAGCAGTTCTTCATAAATGTGGCTAATACCCTTTTAAAAAATAAATAAGCTAAACTTCTTTCCTCTATTGGGGTCATCCATACAATAACCATATGAATACCACAGATGTGGACAAACTGCTAGGATGAGTAAGGAAGACAACTTCTTCCTTTGATCCCTGTCCTTCTTGGCTAGTTATCCAGGGAGAAGATACAATTAGATCTCAGCTACAACATATTGCTAAGGCATCTTTCAAGGGACTTAAACTTTCCATCTTGTTTAAAAGAAGCAGTGGTATGACTGCTTCTTTAAAAAGCCTTCCCTGGACCATATGGACTTAAACAACTATAGACTGCCAACAAATATCCTTATCCTGAACAAGGTGATCGAGATGACAGCTGCCTTCCAACTCCAGGTAGTCTTGTATGATACAATTTTTCAGACCCATTTCAAACTGGCTTCAGAGCAGGATATGGAATTGAGACTGCTTTGTTGACCTTACTAGATAATCTTCACCAGAACATTGATGGGGGTGGTGATTTTGGACTTGTCAAGGTGTTCAATACAATTGACCATGGTATCCTTCTGGAACACCTGAGGGAGGCTGGGAATTGGGAGCACTATACTTAAGTGGTTCTGGTCCTATCTCTCAGGTAGATTCCAGATGGTGGTGCTTGGACATAGCAGCTCCTCAAAAAAGGAGTTATGATATGGCATGCCATAAAATGCTGTTCTATCAGGATTGCCTTTTCCTGTATAATCTACCCTATACACTCAGGGAGATAATTTGCTTCAGTCTGTCAGGACTAGCCTGGCAACCATCAACCAGAAGACCTTTTCTTCAGCTACCTTCAGACTGTGGAATGGTCTACCAGAAGAGATTTGATAGTTGGATACACTGGCTGAATTTAAAACAGCACTAAAGACCTGTCTCTCCTAGCAGGTCTATGCAGATACTTTTTAAATAATAAGGTTTAAAGTATGAAGTGACTGTTTTTAATATGTATTGGTTTTATATGTTCCTTTAACAGGTGTTACATTATTTTAACTGCTGTTATATGTTTTTAACTGATATTATGTGTCTAATCTGTTGATGTACCGTATTTTAATCTGTTGTTGTTCCCCACCTTGATCCATAGGGACAAGCATGTAAGAAATCGATGATGATGATGATGATGATGATGATGATGATGATGATGATGATGATTTCCATTTCCATTGTACAGTAGGGAATTAAGACTGATGGTGAATGAGTTCTCTAAGACTGGATGAGTCCATGACAATGCTGGGCATTTTTCTTCAAATGATTATTTAGAATTTAAATCAAGTTAAATTCCAGTTACTTCTTCTAATTTGTTGTACACTGGGCTGCACTAGACTCTCTGGGAGCTCCTTGTTGGGTGCTTCCGCAGAGACCAGACTGCTAAAGATTTTTTTCCCCCAGAGGAGAGTGTAATTATTTCTGTGGTCTAAAGCCCATTGCAGTATAATTCTATGGTAAGTTATTAGGGCAGCGGAGGTAAGTTATTGGGACAGTGGAGTGCGAAGGAGGAGAGAAATCAAGCCTTGCCTCCAACAATGAAGAATTCCGCACTCAATGAAATGTTTCTTTTAGCTCCTAAATTTCCAGCATTGAGGTAACTTAAAACTTCAGTTCAGCATTTTAGAAGTACAATTTGGACAGCCAAAGAAAAGTAGCAGGCAAAGTTGCCAACATAGCCAATATAAGTGTTCTAGGTAAGAACAGTTTTCAATATCTTACTCTCTGGAATGTTAGAAATTTGGGAACTGGGAGATTCAAAGATTCCTTTGATTATTCCTGATTTAGTCAATGGGAGAAAATGTATACAGTCAGTAGAATGCATCAATAAATCTGCACATTAGGAAAAAGGCATTTTAAAATTTTGGAAAATGTATTGTAAGATATATCTTACAAATTTCAGCACAGAAAAAAAATCTTACAGCTTGATACAAAACAAAACGGAGAATTTGCAGGTCGGATTTGGAGCTAGGCAACAAAATTAAAACAGACAGTTTTTCACATTTTTACACTTGAGTACTTAAAGTAACTCAAAAAGAAGATGCAAGGTTTTCAGAAGGATTCTCCAGAGATACTGCCACTACCCACTTTATTACTAGCTTTCTGTCTGTGTTTTTAATAGCAGCTTGCCAATATCATGGACGAATCTGTTGGGGTTGGGCAGTGACTCAGAACCTGTAAAGATTACTCTGGGGACTACCACAACCAGCGTAGCCATTCACCATACTGTAGGGAGACTGAAGTTGTAGTCCCAAAAGAAAGGAATTTTTCTAAGCTCAGAGTTGCTGGGAAAGATTTCCATGCTCAGTTTCTTTCTGTAAGAAACTGCTAATAAAGGCACAGAAGATGAATCAGGGAGGGGGGAAAGTGGCCAAATGCTAACCAAGTGGCAAACCCCTGGCCCACTGACTGATGTTTTCGGGGGGGGGGTCTCTACCCCTCCCTCTACAAAAAAGTAGAGAAGAAAGACTTTCCTGGAGCCTGTTGCAAAACTGAGACAATAACCAGAGTGAAAAGCCTCACAGTAAAGGGAGGATTGACACAAGGAGTTTATAGGCAGCACCCTACAGCTGTGAAGAGACACCCTGTCTGCCAGCCAAGTTGAACAAGGTGAAATCCAGACGGTGAATCATCTTCAGTGGTATATACAAAACCTGACTTGGGGAGTTTAGGCAGGCTTGCTCTCTCTTTTCTTTTGCTCAGCCCTTGTTGTTGTTTGCTTAAGCCCTAAGAGGCAACCCATGAATGAGGTTGCCTTCACGTACATCAATCTGCCTGCAGCAATTTGCCTTTAGTTTGTAACCTCCTCCCAGTCTGTGAAATGTTCCTTACTCTTGTGCTCCAATATTGGCTTGAGCAGTTGAGAGCACACAGTCAAAAGGCTTTGAAGGGCTAACTCATGGGGTCCCAGAAGTCAATTGGCATCTTTCTTACCAATTTCCTTTCGTTTTTGGATTGTGCTTCTGAAGGCCAGTCATATTTCAGCTTACTTAGTTTCTCACCAGTATTTGGAAGGAACAAATCATATGTTCAAGGCACAAAATAAAGAGGGGCTGCCAGTATTTATGAACAACAACTGAAGCCATGCAGTGCTTCAGGCTGGGTCTAGGAAGAAAGGCAACTTGCCTTAATAAACAAATTGAAGGTTGGGAGCCTACATAGAGGAAATGGAGCATAAGTTTGTCCTCTTGGACTTATGAAGCATTTGTGCAATACCTCCCTCCCACCAAACTCCCAAACTCAAGAGAGGGCTCATTCTTCACACCTAAAGAGCCACAGCCCTAAATCTGTGAGAGATCCACAAACTGGATCTCTCCATTGACCTGTCTACTGGTCTTGCTTCTGACACTGCTGACTATGTGACCACTATCTGATCAATATCCTGTCCCTCTCCCCATAGCCCTGTATGCTGAAATGGTAAAGTCAATTTTGTGCCAACACATCTTGCTACTTGCACAGATCAAGCTGATGGTTGTCAGTTCTGAAAGAGGCCCACATATATACCTACAGTTTAGCCAGAAATTTTAATGACTACAACTCCCAGAGTCCCCTAACCAGCATGGCCACTGAGAGATTAGTCCAAAACAGTAATTTTTCCAAAATCTGAACTTATCCAAAGTAATCCCAACCCCAAGAGTCACATGTTACTTTGCCTACTTTTGTAATAAATTCTGTTCCTGTACCCCCT
This sequence comes from Ctenosaura bakeri, assembly GCA_948474755.1. Classification (NCBI taxonomy): domain Eukaryota; kingdom Metazoa; phylum Chordata; class Lepidosauria; order Squamata; family Iguanidae; genus Ctenosaura; species Ctenosaura bakeri. Next base: position 161,622 of record CAOLHI010001049.1, read on the forward strand.
TGAATATTGCTTACTATCTATTTACTCCTTCCCTATCAGTTCATGACATTAGACAAGCCATGACATTATGTAAATGATCTTGGCTCATGTTATCTGGGTACTTTTGTGTGTAGCTGGGCGTTATCTGCATTACTCAGATACAGATGCTTGATGCCAGTTTCACTGTCATGACTCCATCCTATGTAATCCTGGGATTTGTAGTTTGATGTGATGAGAGACTTTGGGCTCTTCCAGACAGATCTAAAGAAGCATGAATTCTCACAATAAAGCTCTTTGTGTTTTGCTGGTTGCTATCAAGCGTAGTGTAGCAGTTTGAGCATTGGATTACAACCTAGGCGTCCAGGGTTCAATTCCCTGCTCAGCCATAGAAATCCACTGGGTGACCTTGGGCATGTCACACACTCTCAGCCTTCAGAAAACCCTGTAATATGTTCACCTTAGTGTTGTCAAAGGTCAGAAATGACTTAAAGCCACACAACAACAATCTCTGCATACATTTGTTCTATTTTGGGGGGAGGGGGAGGGGCTCTTTGTCACAATTCCTTGGGTTTGCACTAGGGCTCTTTGAAAAGCTTTTTTTTAAAAAAAAAACGGGCATGGTTTGCTAAACTGATATTATGGTTCAAAGAGCAAATTTTCTCTTCTGGATTTTTTTTTAAAAAAATCTTTGAGTAATAATGTCATAGTGCAAAAGTGCCATTTCACTGATGCACTATCATTCAAGGGGGGAAAAGAAAGGAGGAGAGGAGAAGGAGACTTTTTTGTTCCAGTGTGTCTCAGAATTTGAAAGAAGTCCCCTCAATGGGCAGAAATAAAATGTTGCAGCTGGCGTTGGAAATGCCCAACAAATAATCCAAGACAACAAAAACATGATTTGGGTATTTAAAAAAAAAAGATTCTGAGAACTACAGTAACAAATCTTGAAATCTCCCAGACCACTTGACCTATGTGGAGAGCCCTTAGATTTCTTTGCAGATAGGTGTTGGAGCTTCCTCATAGAGAATTCTAAGTACCTCACCAAACAATTCCCAGGATACCATAAGATTCAGCTGTGAAAATTAAAGTGATTGGAACATTATGTAATTTTGAAGTGCAAATACCATTCAAGGACACAGAGTAACATGTATTTTGCTTAAAACTGTGATTCTAGGCCCTTGGCTGTGAAGATTTGCTTGAGTAATGATGACTGTTGAAATCTCAGGATCAAAAAGGTGGCTGAACAAAATTTGCAGTGTGCCCTGTGTACTTCTTTACCTCTCTCTTTTACTAGCACTAGCCCTGCAGTGTGCCTTCTGTACTTCCTTACCTCTCTCTTTTATTAGCACAATGCCAATTTGGATTTCTTGAGCCCACAATTTCAAACATTTGTAGTATACAGTGCTATAGTAGTAATATATATCGTCAAATATCAAAGTCAGGCTCATCTCTGCCAAAGTATTTCAGTTTTTCATGTATGGTTTTAAAAGCTGGGCAGTGAAGAAAGTTGACAGGAAGATAATTAACTCATTTGAAAAGCAGTGCTGGGTGAGACTATGAATACCATGGGCTGCCAAAAAGACAAACAAGTGGATCCTAAAAGCAAATCAAGGTTGAACTCTCCCTCAAAGCTAAAATGACTAAACTGAGGTTGGCATACTTGGATATATCATGAGACAGCATAACTCATTAGAAAAGAGGGTAATGGTTGGTAAAGTGGAAGGTAATAGGAAAAGAGAAAGACCACGTGTGTGTTTGTGTATATATATAGACACAAAATGTGGTCTTTTTTCCCTCCAATATTATACATAGATGAATTCAATCAAGGAAAGTACAGTTCTGAGTTTGCACGACCTGAGCAGAGCTGTCTGTGGCCCTTTCCACATGAGGTGAGGGAATCGCTCCGTGCCATTACCTACTGCTTCTTCTGGGGTCCGAAGCAATGTGGACTGTGCCTGAAGTCCTTCCGCAGGGCTCCTCCTTGGTCCAGGGTGAATCGGAGCAGTGCGAGGTCTGTAGATCTGCACTTCTCTGGCCTCCAAAATGGTGACTTCTGGTTGGTCGTGGGTCCCAATCAACTGCTGAAGCTCGCCACGCCTAAAACCCACCCTCTGCAGATCGCAGGCTTGCATTGGTGCGAGCCTGCGAATCTGCACAAGGGAGCAGGAACGCAATGGCACATTCCAGGAAAATAAAGACCTGTTTTTTGTGGTCTTTAGAAAACACGCTGGAGGACCACTTGGGGTCATTTTGGAACGGACTGAGGTGCGGATCTCCGGTAAGTAGTCCACTCCTAGTCCGCTCCAAGGTGCAGACGACCTCCGTGAGAGGATGCACCGCCCTGTTCTAATTACCTGGTGTGCAAAGGGCCTCTAATAGGGAATCTTGGAAGTCTTTCATTCATAAAATTGCCACAAATCAAAGCTTACTTGACAGCAATTAACAACTGCAAGCATACAGTATATTTTATTTTGTAGGAAGAGCTGAACTATGGCTTAAATTCAGAAATTAGGAAAATTACTTTTTTGGACTACAGTTTCCAGAATCCTTCTATAAGCATGGCCACAGCGTGGAGATCCTGGGACACACAGTTCAAAATAGCAATGTTTCCAAGCTTTGCTCATATTAAACCTGATTGATACCTTCTATAAACTGCTATTTCTCTGTGCAACTTCTTTAAAAGACAAACCTCATTATGAAGAGCAGATACATTATCACAGCAGATAGGTTGGCCCAGAAGCTACTAGAGGGTAGAGGTAAGCCATAACCCACTAGCCAAAGAAGTCTACTGTAAGTAAACCTAAAACTTTTCTTATGCTATTCAATCATGAGGGTATAAAAGAGGTCACTCTAGGCTTTTGATTTTTTTTTTTAACGTGATTTATCCTGGATACATTCAAAAAGCCTGCTATAATCATCCTCTCCCTTGCAGTTGTATTTCTCTGTTTACACTTGTGTAAGGGTAATACAGATCAGGCTGTCAGAGAGGGAAAACACTGAAGCAATTAATCATGCCCAGCCTTTGAGGGAGCCTACCAGCTATCCAGGTATATCATCTCAGCCCCAGCACAGTTACAGAACCTGCTTGGCAGGCTTTTGGGGTGACCCAGTCTGACAAATTATAGCATCAGCCGACAGACTCTGCAGACAAGTTAAAGGAGGAGTCACCGCAGCCGCAAAAGAACCTGGAGCGATAGAAAATGCCAATTATTTCTCAGCCTGCCTTTCAGCATGGCCAGCTTAAACACCTGTAATTTACTAAAAACTCAGACAGACTATCGGGTGCATTAGAGCCAGTGCTTGGGGTGCGGTGAAGAAGAGACACATGAAGCTTTTTCTTTTTTTTTGGTCTGTTCAAAAATTACTTCTTTTGAGCATTCTAAACCCTTCAAAGGGTGCAGTGCATGATATAATTGTTTTCTGTACACATTTCAGGTGAAATTTCAATCTGAGCAGATCTTATTAAAATAACTTTTTGGGACAACTGACAGATTCATCTGGGCAGAGTGGCTATTGAGAGTTGTAGTCTAAATATTACTTTTCCATGCACTGCATCCAAGGTGTTTTTTTTAAAAATAGTTCCTGTGTGTCCATTGTCACATTCAAAGGATTCAGCAGTAGAATCTTCTCTGCTGCTACAATTCAGGTTGCGTTGAAAGGTTGTTGTTGTTTTTTTTAAAAAAAAAAAAGGGAGGAAATCGATAAAGAGCTCCAAATACATTTGAACACATCGATACCCTAGCAATTTTTATTATCCTGATCACCACCAGAAGCATTTTAAAAGTAGAAGAATCACTAGAACCCTTATCAAAGCTTAGAAAAAATGGTTTAAAAACCTACTGATTTGAGATTGCAAAAGAGAAATATTTGGGGATGATTTTTATTTTTGGTTTGCAGCAACTTGCAGAAAGCACTGAGGCACAAATGGGAATCACACAGTTCACAGAGTAAATTGCATGCATTCATTTGGCTCCTCTGGAGGTCCAAAAGTCAGGACTGTATATCCATTTTGGACGCACAACTGTTACTTAAATTGCTTTAGGTGGCCAGCATTTGAACTTCAATGTGCTATTCCTAATTCACTCGACCACTCCCAAAGATGGCAATCTTTTCTAGGCTAGAAAGGTGGAGTTTCAATGATTAGACTACCAAAAACGCATCTTAGTCATCTAATAAAGTAGTCTAGTAGTCCAGAGTCTCACTTCCAATTTTCAAAGGACTATGCAGGCTACATTCCAGCCATGAATAGGGCTAGGGCAGAGGATAAGCCAAAATTAATTCTTACCAATCCAGACATTTCCCCACAAATCTTACAAAGCACAGTTCAATTCTATGCATGACTGCTCAGGACTAAGCCCTAATGCAACAGCTTTCAGGGATGTAAAGCACAGCTTAGATCTGTACAACAGCTTCTTGGCTGCAAAGCACAACTCAGCTCCATGCAGTAGCTTTCAGGCTTTATTATATATATATTTATTTTACCTCTCCAATCACTGACTGGAGATAATAGCAATGGAAATTTGTGGCTGGATAATAAGTTTCCACTGAGCACATCTGGCCATACTCCAGAGGCTTGTAATGTTAAAGCTGCTGTAGTCTTCTCCAGAAGTACTTTCACCACTTCTGAGTGGTTGTCATCACCCTGTGATTTTCTGCCTGCTATGGAGTAGGACAAGCTGTCAGTCACAGCAAGCAAAGAAGACAGTAAGGGATATAACCTACAGCAGCACCAAGGTTGATTGGACTGAGAGTATATCATCTAGTTGAGCATCCTGTCTCCACCAGTAGTTAGTCAAATTGCTTCAGAGATCCCAGAAGGAGGGCAGGGACAACCTCTGACTGTTGAGGTTTCATTTAACTATAATGGCTAATAGACGTTAATATACTTATCAGGTACAAACATGTCTAACTCTTCTTTTAAAATGTGTCTAAATTAGTGTTCATTACCACATTTTATCTAGGGATGTGAAAAATCTTTCTGTTTTGGTTTTACTGTATTTCTCTATATCCCACCTGCATTTTCTTCCCATTCTTGTTTCATATCATATTGCAAGACATAGGTATTTGACTTTTTGAACCAGATATTATTTTTTTCCCCTCAAACATTAGGGATGAAATTAAACCACTACTGAAAGCCCAATAGAAAGAATGGTTAGATTGGCAATAGAGTCACCATAGAAAGAGCTCTACGTGGCTTACTACATGGAGAATTTGTGGCCTTGGGATGGAGCATCCACACTCCTTTGAGCATGGCAGCGAGTTGGCACCTTCTTTCCAGAGGCCTGCACAACCTTGTGTGGGCTTCAGAAGGAAGCAGGAACCACCAACCAATGAGTTTACATCTAGGTTTGAATTTGTTAGCTGACAGCCCAGCTGAAGCAACCCAGATGTGGGTTTCACTCCAACTGGGAGGGGGAGTAAATTTTCAGCTCCCCAGCATATTTGCTGCAATTTTTCTTTGAAGTTTCATCCCTATTAATAAAAATTTGTACTTTGTAGTATGTAACAATGATAACATCTTGTAAGTGGTTAATTCTGTACTCAACTCATGACAACTTTTAGGGCAGTTTGCATGGAATCAAGATCCAGCTTATAGGTTCCAGGGTACACTCAGACATGAATATGGAATGAGAATCTTATTAAGAGATTCAGGGGTATGGATGGAGATGGTCAAGCCCAGCCTGGAGGACAGGACTTCCCATGCACCTCCCAGTGGCAAGGAGGGGATCCATACAATGTCATTCATCCTTAATGTCATGATGACACCTGTCATCATGATGGCCCCAGCTATCAGGCTGAGGAAGCAGTTCATCAATCAACAGACGGCTTGGTCAATGCCTGGATCCAGACCAATGTGCATCCCAAGCCTCTATGAAGCTGTAACCAATAAATGTTGCTGCCTATCTTCTGCCAAATGAAATTTATGCATAGTATCTTATTGTCAAGAAGAGCATGATTCACCTCTGAGCATGCAGACCCTTTCCCCCTCAGACTGGCTTCATTTTTTGTCAAGTTTCTAGTGGGTAGTCAAAATTCTGTTATATCTGGATTTTGTGTTTTTTTAGAAAGGGCTTTCAATTTTTTTTAATCAGTAGAATGTTTTCATATAAATTATTGTCCATTGCTTTGGAAACTCCAAGTGAGCAGAAAAATACATCAATAAATACTAATGTTAACACTAAAGACTGCAGCCCAGATGTTTTATCTGTTGTTGACAGTGGTACTGCTTTAGTTTAGAAATTATTAAGACCATTATTTACTTGCTGCTTTGATTGGAATATAATGTAATCAAAGCACTTTGATGATTGAATATGCAAGGTCATTGTCCAGCATACACTGCTTCAGCATGTCCCCTTATTCATTTTAATTAAACAACTGGAGACAAGAATTGAGCAATCATGTCATTAGGAAAGCTGTGTTCTTATATAAACTGAGTGGGTGTGTTACTAGCATGCATTTGTCCTATATGTAAAGACCTGAGGCTGGCTGGCACCTCCTCTAGAAAAATACTTCCTTGTCCATTAAGCTCTTACACCTGTTTTAGCAAGTATGGGTGTTTTTCATTGGAAGAAGCTTGCAGGATATGCAGTTTGAAGACAGTCCCCCAAAGATCTCCCTTCATGAACTGCCCTACAAATTTGATAAAAGTCTATATTGTACTCTGAAAAATAATTGAAAATTGTAGGTACTTTGTAGTACACTAGACTAGTCATACACACCCCTGATAGCAAGAGTTTGCCTAGTTTACTGGTTCTGTAGCCCTTGAGTCCTGGGGTTTTTTGAATTTTAGCCTGTTGCTGGAGGGACAATAGCTTAAGTTCATGCTGCATGATCAATTATGTAACCTATTATTTTATTTATATTTTGTTTATTTTTATCTCATCCTATTAAGCAGTCTTACACTCCAACAGATCCAGAGACACCATCCATCTGAAACACTAATGATACTTGTTTGATCTTTATGGACATATTGTTTGTACAACCAGAGAAAAATAATTGGTCAAAAAGAGGGCTGGCACCAGGTTTGAGGGGGCACATAGGGAAGATGTCCTCCACAATCAACATTACATACCAAAATGTGTTTCTTGCACCCCACCATTGTTGCCTTCAAGAGCAGTGCACCTTACTTCACACTCTTGCCAGTGTGAAGTCAGGTTCAATCATCATTCAGTCTGGTTCCTACATGTGGAAAGCAGAACATGGAACTTTGTATATAGAAATAGTAAATCCCCTGACCAAAAGGTAATCCAAATTAGCAATGTTTCCAAGCTCTAGCTAGAAAATACATGAAGCAAGAACATTGGGTATACCGTCTCTCTTCTTACAAGATCCATCTCTTGAATGTAAATTTCCTCCAAAAGACAAGCCAAGGCCCCTGGCATCCAAAACATGCAAGTTTGCCTCACCTTAAATGTGTCTGTTACTCATTACCTACCTTCCCTGGGTGTGCCTTTCTTTTCTTTCTTCTTCTTCTTTTTACTTTGATGGGGATTTGTAAAGAAGCAGCTTCATTGCAACTCATGTGGGTGTTAATAGAAGATCAAACCTTACAGAGCAACAAGATTTCAAATAATCTGCTGGATGGTAGTCCTGCCGGGGCAAACTGATAAGAGATGATGAACAATTCCAGTATATAGGACACCATTAATTGGGTAGTAACAACAGAAGGTCATAAATAATTGTTAATATTAAAAATAAACATTGACAACAATTAAAGCACCCCTCCCCTGACACCTACCTCTCAATTAATTCAAACATCTGAGGGCTGGACAACGTGTTCATACAAAAACTCACGCACACCAAGTCCTTCCCTTTGCAGACAGCCAAACCCAGCCCTAAATTACATCTTTCACCATGTCAGGGATGCCTGATGTTGTATCAGTAGCCAATGGCTAGCCTAAAAGAGAAGCAAGCAAGCTGTATCAATTATCACCACTACCTCATTGCCTTAAAAAGTTGGGAAACAGTGAGACTTGAACCAGAAGACTTGCGATCTGAGGCTACAGCTGTATGTAAAATCAAGCCTCAGGGTTGTCTTCAGGTGCATAAGGCAGCGGGTCATATAGATTGGCCAAGCTAAGCATAAAGGTCCCAGAATCCTCAGCTTCTGTTTTTAAGGACATAAAAAAAGATCTACTTAACCCAGTATTCTGTTCCTATAGCAGCCAATCCAACACAAAAAGAACACAAGCAGGACATGAATGGACTAGCACTTCCTATATATGTTGCCCACCAATTGCAACTGAGGAGCATACTGCTCCAATATGAGGGATGTAGCCATCATGACTAGCATCCATTCCTCATGTTTGAGGAATTTGTCTAACCCCTCTTCAGAGTTGGTGGCCACTGCTAAAATTTCAGGTAGCAAATTCCAAAGTTTGGCTACATATTATCTGAAGAAACAATCCCCTCTTCTCTCCCAAACCTCCCACTGTTCAGTTTCACTGGATAATCCAGGTTCTAACTATGAGAAATGGAAAAACATTCTTGCCAGAACTTGAAAGTTAGTGACAAATAACTACTTACCTATAAGTTACTTCCACTAAGGGACAAGTACATAATATCATGATAACATGCCCTCCAATATTTCACAGATGAAAATCAGGATACATGTGGCCAAGCAACACCAGAGTGAGGTCAAGATGGCAAAAGTTATTAATGAGGAAAAAGACACAAGCTTTTGCCTGAGCCAAATGGGAAGGGCAAGAGTCTGCCTCCCTTTCCTCTCCCACCAGTGACTTGTGTATAGAGAACTTTTGCACTTTTTGACCTTAGTTTGCAAGAACCGAAGCAAGCTGAGGGAAAAGTGGGAGGAGAGAGAAACTTGGACATTTTAAAAGCAACTGGAAAAAGTGGGAAGACAGAGGATTAATTGAGACTGCCCCTCCCCAGCCAGGACAGTTGGAGGGAATGTGATTGTACATTGGCAATGATTAATACCATTCCTATTGTAATAAAAGTGTAACTTTTAGTTATATCTATAGTTACAAAGCTATGACCACATTAAGGCCATTTCTGTATGACACTCTTATAGCGTGATTATTCCACTTTCAACATTCTATGGAATCCTGGGGTTTACAGTTTCGGCAAGGGCCGGTCGGCCCCTCCCGAAACAACAAACCCCAGGATTCCATAGGCTGTTGAAAGTGGAATAATCGCGCTATAAGAGTATTGTGTGGAAATGGCCTAAATGGTAGATGAGGTATATTAGAGTGTGCAGGTACTAACTGTGCTGTGCTTCAAGCTCTGGCCCTTTCCTCACCCATTCCTCAATAGCACATTCTTCTGCTACAATCCCACCATTGCCATTCAGGCAATGGTGCCTTAAGCACATAGGTAACATTATTGCCACCAGTGCTCCTTCTGCACTACAGCATCCTTGGCCACACCCTTGCCCCCCTTTCACCCCTCCCCTGATTGGTCTGTCTTTCTTTCTTTCTTTCTTTCTTTCTTTCTTTCTTTCTTTCTTTCTTTCTTTCTTTCCTTCTTTTTTGGTAAGCCATACTAGTGCAGCCATGTTGTAACATCATGACACACCAGTACACTATTGCATTTGTGTCCTATAACACTAAAATATTAAAATAAATAAAAGAATTTAACTCAAAGGAGAAAATTAAAATAAACATGGAGAGGTGGTAGATTCCAAACTTGCCATGCCATGGGAGTCACCAAGGAAGGGACAAGCTGGGCATACCCACGCCTCGCCCACTGCTGTATCTACAATGACAAGAAGCACTATCAAGCACTATTATGGTACCACACTGAGCTGGCTGACAGGATTTAAGCACTAAAGGAAGCTCTTAATGGGTTTTTCCTGGAAACATTATAAGGAGATTTTACAACACTTGGGGATGGGATAGCAGCTGGATAGTGATGACATCATGAGGTAGCACGACTCCTAGACCAGAAACAACCTGCTACTGTTGCGGAATAGTGATGTCATGCAGAAATGGCCTCCGTTCTGTGTATTGAGGTAATGGCATGATAGATGGGAGGACAGCGGGCCTAACGCCACAGCCCCAGAAAGTGATATTAATTTGGAAAGATATTTTTAAAAGCAAATAGATGCAGTTATGGTTTCACTCCCTGAGAAAAGTAGTTAGCTACCACTATAGTTACATTTTGTGAGAGTAACGCATTGCCTTCCTGCTTCTTAAAAGTAACCAAATTACCTTTTAATTCCCTTTTTAGAAACTTGATTGCTGCAGTACAGTGACCTGTGTTAGGAAATACACTGTACTCTCCTCCATCCACCTTGCATTCACCTCAGCACCAACAGCACATCACAAGGCTATAGTACAAAGGACAGCATGAGGCAGCAATGGAACCATGTGCTATCCCTCCTCCAAATCCACAGCAATAAAAGTAACTGAGAAGTTATAGTGACACTATAAAATATGTGTCTTATCCCCTGTTGAGTTGTACTTGCAATAAAATGTAGTCATTCATTAGTTGTTGCAAAAATGGAATTAATCTGACACAACAATCTCTGAATGAGATCAACCTCTAATTTAAAGGATATGTGATTATTATTGATATAATAATGTTTACACTACCAGCAGAATGATGATTTTACTTATCTCCTGGCCAAATTTAACATAATGTTTTCTGTGTGAAACCTATAACATCCATAACAGAAAATGCTGGAAGAGAATTAGAATACTGGGAGAGAAATTAGAATACAGAGACCTAGAATATACTACCTTCTATCATGGCCTCTGGCCCCTCCCTAAACTGCAAAACCCAGGATTCTATAGGATATTGAAAGTGGAATAATACCACTATAAGAATGAAGTGCAGAAATGGCTCATGTAAGCAACATTCCAGGTTTTGATTGTCCTTTTTGCATCTCAAGTTCTATTTTGATTAAATGATAAATCATACCAGGAAGATGCTGCAGCTGACATACAAGTCAGTCAAAAAACAGGACAACGTACCACCACTTTTAGTGAGATGGAGTTCATCAGAAACTTCAGCTATGCAAAGCCATAAAACTGGAACGCCTTTCAAAGGACTCGCTGGTTGCCAGAAGTGGACTGTAAGTGGAATCAATAATAAGCCATGAGAGCTAAAAAGGAGAGAGCATTTAAGCAATGGAAGTCATAGCCTTGTGAGGCTTGTACAATTTAAGTGAGACCACAAAGGGGAAATGCTCAGTGACTGCATTTCCTCCTAAGACAATTATTAAATGAGCAGAAGGTGTCTTAGGAGACACTGATTCAGATAAAACCACAAAAGAAAAGGATAGAGGGGAACGGCAGAAGGGGTGAAGACGGAAGCTTTAATATAACCACCCAAGCTTGATTGCCGTTACCTAGGCAGAGATTATGATAGGAAAAAAGAAGAGTGATGTATGTAGATAAGCACATTAAGCAGGAATATGTGTATCTTTAAAAGTGAAAGAAGGCAAGAAAACTAGTGAGTAATGTCATAATTTCATGGCTCTTAGCTTTCATTTTAATGAAATGCTATCAGCAGGTATACTGACTTCAAGACTCAAGGAGAGGGCTAGCCCTATCAGTAGGCAGAGTGAAGCAACCACATTACACAGTAGACTTTGGTGTCCCCAAAAGGCAACAAATTGTGAGCTATTCAGTTTGTTGTGATTGCATTTTTCTTGCCAAGAATGAGATCGTCTGCCTCATATGCCAACATAATTTGGCTGGCTTTGAAAGCAATACACCCTGACTTAGGACTGGGTGCTGTTGGATGTTCCACTTCAGGCTGAAAAATGTCTTGTAGCCACCTGTTCAGACAGGAGAGAGGATTAAGGTTGCCAGGTCCCAGGGCACCACCTGAAGTCTAAGGAAATATTTGTCCTCCTTTGGTGATCAAGGCACGTAGACAAATCTCAGGGCAAGTGGGATTACCAGAAATGAAAGATGGATTTTGCTACATGAGATGGCTTTAAAGCTTGGGCATTTATCTCCATCTATTTTGAGCTGGCATCAGGTCTTTCTGGTTCAGTGTGAGGTACTGAATGTATGTGTGTTGTCCTTGTACACCAAAAAGTTAGGAGGGAGGCAAGGGAACTATGGACTCAGAATACATGCACTGGGGAGGTGTATGCCATGTGGAGCAAAGTAGGGAGTCACATGCCTGTGTTGTGACTCATCAGCCCTCTTGTTTTACAAGCCTTAGCAACGAGCAGTCCAGGTCCTGGTGGGGGCAACACCCTGAGTCTGACAGTAAGGAGTCCACAAGCCCCAGAGACAACACAAAGCCCGGAAGAACTCCCAATGTATTATGTGGGCTAGATGGGATGCAAAGTAAGGCCACCCATAATACATGCCCTAATGGGAATGGCAGAAATCACCGCAGCGACTAGGCACAATTGGCTGCCATCACAACATCTGAAAAAAAATCTTCTTCTCTCATGATTCTAGGCCACCTTATTACTTGATTGACTAAGGTTTGCCCAAATTCTGGGCCATTTACCCAAATTGCTTTTGTGCCCATTTCCTCAATCAACAGACTGAGCAGCAATTCCAGATTGAGAAGCAGTTGTCTCCTAGACTTTGCTTTTTCCACCCTTTCTGCAACACCACAAGGACATAATCCCTGGCATCAGGTTTTGGCCCTGAAATCTCAGGGAATTGAAAGCTGTTACAATGGCAATTCAAGGAAGAGGAAATAGCCTGTCACCTATGTCTATTTCCAGAAGAAAGAAAATATATGTACATCGGCACTAGGGTAGGTAACAAGGCATCCAAAGCTATCTACTGGCTGCATACCATCTATCCATAAATGGTATAATTTTGACAAGAACAGCTTCCTCCGTCATGATCTGTTAAATGGAAGAAGCTGCTATGCTTGCCAGAAGCTGTTGCTTCAAAGGCCCTTTCCGCAAATCACCTTTCTGCAGAGATGGGGTGCGGGGATTATGAGAGCAGCCTCTAGCAAGAGGCTCTTGAGTCCCGGTTCCTTCAGCTCCACAGCTGCTGCCTGCTCATGCAAGAGCCCCTCTTCTTCCTTCCACAGTGCAGGCTGAGTGTTTCCTAGGCTGCGCTGGGGCAGGAAGTGTGAGCGTTGCAGCTCTGGAGCTCTGCACGCACGGCAAGTGTGCACAGGGCCCCAGAGCAATGCATGATTGCACACCATTTTTGGCTCACAGCCAAAAACAAAAAAGTGTGCAATTGGCACCTGCCAGACCCTAGAGCATCGCACGATTGTGAGTGCATCGTGTGGACTGCTCTTCGCAGTCGTGCAATGCTCAAGGGGCCCTTTCGCATGGCAAATGCCGTGCGAAAAGGGCCTAAGTATCTAGCTGGAACCCCGTTTCATCGTTGAACCTGTCATCCTGAATGGTTTTACCTCTTTGAATCTCTTATTGCTATTGGGGTCGCTGAAGCAGCCAGGAATCTTCAAAATTTCAGTCCACATGTTTATAACAAAAATACTTCTGAAACAAGACACCACTGTGTTTTCGAAGCCTGGAATCATTTGTTTCTCATGCTGGTAGGGTATATCATATGTGGCATTTGACAACCCTGGAAGAGTACAATCTTCATTATTTGATACTGTCAATAATGGTAGCCTTGGGATACTTAAAAACAGCCACTCACAATGCATAGATTCCTTTAAAAAAAAAACACACAATCGCCCGCAATTTCACACACTCCCTTTCATCCCAGTTTGGTAGGGCTCAGAAATTTTAAAATATGGCAATAAAGACAGTCATGCTAGGTCATACAAAAATCTGTATGTCCTGTTAGGAAATCTATGCTCCCAGGTTGCCAGTGACTATTTAAAGCCTAGTAGATTTGGAGAAGCTGTAAACCTCCAAACACCTATACTAGAAGTACTACAGTTGTCAAGCTTGACAACCATCTCTGTCAATCCCAATCACAATATGGACTATGCTGAAAGACAATGGGCACACCACTTTACTTTTCAGTTTTCCTTGTGTACTTGATGCTCCATCTTTCAGTGTAATCCTGCATCATGTCATGCTACTTCTCAAGCTGGATGCCTTTCTTTTATTTTCATTATACTAATTGTTCTATGTAACATATGGAAATTTTGGATAATCAAGGTGTAAATATTGTTGACCCATAACGGTTATCCTGGGATAACACCTTGTATCTAAACAAACAATCAAATAAAATCACAGTGATTCAGTAAGCACCACCACTTGTTATTTATTAGCCCTCACTCAGTCTCAGATGGAGCCACAGAACAAGTGTAATGGTCATAAGAATGTCCACAGGTGTCCTATTCCATACAGGTCAACAGAAAAAGCTAGTGCCTTGCTAAGCACAACAAAAGTTCCTGTTGGCTACATTTGAGAAATGATATCATATGGATAATTCACAGATGATATGCCTATGAAATTGTAAATTCAAGGCCTTAATGGATAACTATGAATTTATGAATACAGCTTTGAAGATTTCTGGAAGTGATCACATACCTTCAGTTGATTTCAGCCTCTGCTATTACTTTCTTGGATGCATATCCAAGTCACAGTTAAAGCTAGGTAACTGAAGATATAAGCAGAGACAGAAACTCCTCCCCATGGTTGGGGTAGCTAAAAGCCAAGTGATTCCTGCTTTCTGTTCTCTTCAGGTTTTTATATCCTGAAGCTGAAGCTGAATTTTTCTATTTTCTCCAATGTTCAGTAATCCAATTTCCTTTGAGTACTCCATTCCAGACTAAGAATGAGTAAAAACATTGTCTCAGTTCACTCTTGATAATAATTTTTAAAAAATTGCAAATATCTTCATACTGAAGATGGAAGGAATTTAAGTTACTTAAAGAATAAAACCTGACAGATTTGGCCAATGTGACCACTGCTTTCACTTTAAAGTCTCCATTCTGTGAGTATTCAACCATGTCAGTGCTGATGTAGGGCTCCCATGTCTTTTTTCTGAAAGGCTTCCCATATTTAAGTATATCAGGCAGGCCTAACATGGTCTTCTCTATACAAAGAACAGCTGTATCTATTAAATGTGGCCAGTACCAATGAAAGAGAATTTTTATTTCTGTTCATTTCTGAACAATTTAACAGAATTCAAAATGTTCTTCATAATCAGGATACAAAGAATTTGAGGTTACCAACATTAAAATATGAGAGAAACTGAAAATTCCATCCCTGTTCCAAACAGAATAGAGAGTAAGGCAGTGTGGTGACCTAGGAATACCAGGGTCAGGTAACATCCCTCTTACATTCAGACATGGCTCATTGAACGCACAGCATGCAATCAGGGAGCTGGAAGATGCAATATGTCCCTTCATCATTTTGACTAAGAGCCTTAGCGTTTAATTCATCATACCCTATAAAACTGATATGATGAAACACACGTTTACCTATTGCATACAGCGACTGAAAATGTCTAAAGTAAAGTTATCAAGCAAACCTTCGCTTTTCTCTGTCTCTCACCCACAAACTAATACATCTCTTTATCATATTTTTCCAGGCTACTACCTCCCACTCTTCCTTTGCTGTATTCTTTCATACATGGAGAATTCTAAAATTCATTCGGTCCTCATATGTGTAAGAACTACTGTCTGACTGGTAATCCACACTCTTGTTTATGCTAATCCGAAGTTCATATCTCATTTGCTGTTCAGTTGGTTTCTTTCTGTTTGTTTTAATTTTCAAGTGTGTTTTTGTTTCCAGTCTGCACTTGTTGTTCAATAACATCTTAAATATATTTTATTGCACTCCAGGCATCTTGGCTATCACGGAGATCAGTGAAAGGGTGCAATCCAGTTCTTTAAAGTCAGAGATAGTTGTGCCATTGACTTGGCCTGTTTCACACAGGAGGTTTTGAAAGCCATTTCCATGCTAACGAAAGCCTGAATTTGGTGGTGCATTAGCATGCAATGGCTATTGTGATGTTTTTGCATTCACAAAGACGTAGCTTGAAACTCTCTGACTGCTGCTTCTTAATAGAGCTTGGAAGTACCCCAGTCACTAATGATAAGATACTTGTAAAAATTCTCTTTTACAAGAATTGAGGCATAACTAAAGATATAGCTACACTTCACAGTTTATATCAGCTTGATACTATTTTAACTCTTTTGATTCAGTCCCAGGAATCCTGAGATTTGTAGTTTGGTGAGGTGCTTAGAATTCTCTGCTAGAGAGCTCTCGTATATAATGGCCCCTCCACTTTCACAAGGGTTTGGGGTGCAGAACCCCCATGAAAGTTGAAAAACCATGAGTAACTCCCCCTTTGCTCTCCCTCCTATTCTCTTTCAGAGCTCTCTCCTCTCATTCGTTTGTCTTTTGCCCTGGTGTTCCATGCCTGGGGAAAAGGTAAGGGAATGAGGGGGGAGCACATGTGTGCCTTCCTTTTCCATGCAGTACCTCCCTCCCATTCCTTTGCCCTTTGCCCTGGTGTGCATTCTCTGTGCCTGGGCAAAAGCCAAAGGAATGGGTGGGAAGGCACATACTTGCCTTTGTTCTTCATGTGCTGCGCTCCCGCCTCCCATTCCCTTGCCTTTTTCCTCAGCACAGAGAAGGAAGGCAGATGTACAGGGGCAAAAGGCAAGGAAACGGAGAGAGGAGAATGGTGGGGAGGTGTATGTGCCTCACAAATAATCAAATTCACTAACCCATGAAATGTGGAAGGAGGACTGTATTCCCTAAGAAGAGTGACTAAGGATTAAATTAGAATACCATAAGACGCACAGTTCATGAGAGCACACTGAAGTTGTCTAACAGAGAACTCTAAATACCTAACCAAACTGCAAATCCTAAGATTCCTTAGGAAGAAGGCATGCCAGTTAATGTGTTATCCATTTCTTATATTGGTGGTAAATACACCCTGGCCCTTTCCGCAACTTACCTTATTCCGGAGACATCCGGTGCAGGTCCCAGCATTGTCTCTGCCAGGAGGGGAGTGCGACAGGAGCATTCCTGTCTGCACTGCCTACCTCTGCAAATGGGGGAAACACAATGGCGCTGCCTCTTCCTTCTGCAGTACATCTAGGTATAGTCCCAGGCTGTGCCACGGCAGGAAAGGCAGCCATTGTGCTTCCAGGACCTCTGCACACCAGCTAAGTGTAGACAGGTAGTGGGAGGGCTGTGTGATCGCTAGTCATTGATGGGGAAAACCCATCAGTGATTTGTGGCATTTTTGCACCACCTGGGGATGGGAGAAGGATGGGACCCAGACGACTTCATGCAGAAGCATCATCCAGATCCTGTCCTTCTCTCATCTCCAGTGCGGGATCCTACAAAAAGGACCTTTCAGTTACATTGTACTGTAATGTAACAAGAGATATCTTCGTTCCTTGTTTTAGTTATCTTTATAGTCACAGGAGGATAGACTGAGTACTTAGATGGTTTTCTATCACAGGCCAGGAGCTTGTAGTATTTCAGAGGTTTTAAAGACAGTGAAAAGCAACAGTTTTGATTATTCTTCCCTAATGAAAAATAATTAGCTACTTTTAAAATTGTAATTAAGATTAACTAATAGCTTTGGAGCCCTGGAACTGTAATTCTCATTATTTCTGAAAAGAATTTTTCCCAGCTCTGCTACTTCTTTCCATACCTAGGAAAAAGTGGGGTAGTATTATTATATGCAGGGGCACAAAATGGCAAAGGCTGCTGGTAGAAGTTAGCAAGAGCAGTTACGTTTCTATACTGCTTTTCAGTGCTTAAGCACTCCCTAAGTAGTTTACAATGTTTTTAGCTAATTGCCCCCAACAAGCTGGGTACTCATTCTACCGACCTACAAAAGGATGGAAAGCTGAGTCAACCTGGAACCCTGCACGACTGAACTCACAACATTGTGGCTGCAGTACTGGCATTTAACCACTGTGCCACAAGGGCTCTGAAGTTGTGACTTTAGTGTACAGAGGCATGGGCAAGTTGTGGCAGAGGCTCCTCTTTGCTGCTCAGGGCTGGAGGAGAAAGGTAGTCAGCTTGTAAGAGAATGCCAAGAGACAGGAGAGACTACCCTGTTGCTGGTGGCAGCGAGAGAGAAAGAGGGAAGGCCACTGAGAGAGCAAGTGCAGTGAGGGAGGGGCTGCATGGGTGAAGATACAGCAAATGGGATAAACAGCACTGGTGGAGGAACAGCTAGACAAGGACTGGCCCCCACTGGTTTATAGCACAGGGGTAGCAGCCCACCAAGTTCAATCTAGCTACTCTCCCGCCTTTTCCACCCAAAGCTCAGAAAAATAATTTGGCATTCACAGTTTGGAAAATAAATCTGGCAGACAACATCCACTAGCATGGTACCTTGATTCTGCCTCTCTCCCGCCATCTCCACTTCAGAGGCCTGGAGGAATGTGCAGGGTGCCATACATACTATATAATTATAGCACTAAGATTCCACTTTAACTGCCATGGCTGCATCCTATGGAATCCTGGGGTTTGTAGTTTGGCAAGGTACTAGAGCCCTCCATTGGATCAGAAACTCTTCCATAAGCAGAAAGAAGCTTTGTATTCTCAGAAGGGCAACAAGAGATATAACCTAATATTTTGCCAATCAAAATCAAGAAACAAAAGTAAGAAAAATGAAAACTAAACAGGAGTACTGCTGATAAGAACAAGACTCAGCTGATCAACTTCACTGTCCAAAAAACCTAAAACCAAAAAGTGTTGGGTAACCCTCCACATTTTAGTAATGGGATATGTAGTAGAAGTTGAGTAATAGCTTGCTTGTAACAAGGTATGGGAACCAGAGGCCGTTAGATAAACAAAACGCTAGGAATGCACTGATAAGCAAAGCCAGGCTGTACCAGGACTTCAAGATCTCTTGCGAAAGGGAAGATGAACTCTTTGTCTTTTATGTTTTGTATTTTGCTAATTGCCTCCAGTTCATTCACTGAAGTCCTGCACGATGTATCACGCTCCTAATAAATAGTGTTTATGCACTGTTCTATTCGTGTGCGTGAATTCAATTCATGACAAAAAGACCTTTCAATTCTTTCTGTTCCAGAAAGATACAGGGAGTTGCCAACCAAAGGAAGGTCAAGAGATATAGGGCAAGATGAGCCTCCATAGACAGGGAGTCCTGCAGCACTGATATGGACACAGAGTATACATCTCATTGAGCTAACCCAGGCTCTTTCACACTATGGAATTATAGCGCTACGGCCCTTTCTGCACTACGTTGTTATAGTGTTATTATTCCACTTTCAACATCCTGTGGAATTCTGATGACAAAGAGCTCTCTGACTAAGAATTTGAAATGCTCCTCCCTAAACTGAAAACCCCAGGATCCCATAGGATGTTGAACGTGGAATAGTAGCACTACACCAGTATAGTGTGGAAAGGCCCAATGATTCCACTTCAACTGCCATGGTGATTTCTTCTGGAATCTTTTCTCAGACTTATATCCCACCTGCCAACAGCATAACCTTGAAGCTGTTGTTTGTTCTCTCTTATCAAAGTTCATTAAAACAGCATTCCTTCATTCCCAACACACTGTTTTTTCTCATTCACTTCCATCATCCCCTTCCAGCCTTTTGTTCAAAGTACTACATGGCATCACATGGCATCAGAGTGCATGGAAGGGAGGGCAAAGCCGTCCTGACAATCGCGGGGCTACTCTGTTCAGCTCCATTCCTGGATCACATGTTCAACTAAACAGTAAGCCAAAGACCTGTAAAAATGCTTCTGCACACATGAAAGTTTATATTATAATAAATCTACTAGTCTTTAAAGGAGCCATGCAACTCTTTCTTATTTTGAGTTTCTCATATTTAAAGCCAAGCCTACCAGGGTTGCAGTTTCAGCTGGGGTCTTAATATTATTATATTACATTACACTCCTAATATAATTAATTGTGAGTTATGAAATAATGTCTGGAAATTAATACATGACTGCTAATCAGATGCATAGCTGTGATTATCACTGCTGTGACTGAAGGAAATGATATCCCTATTTGCCATTAGCTCCTCTTCATGATTTCCCATCATGCCTAAAGGGCCTCAGATATATAACACAGTAGCATCCAGGACCCCAGACAAGTTAGGGGTAAAGATTAGGCCTTCCCAGTCACTACTGATGCCTCTGTGGGATTTTAATTTCTTGGCAATAGCCAGGAATGTGGCCTATGTGTTGGCAGAGCTCCATCTGCCACTGCTAGTCACATAAGCTTGACTGGTCTGTTCACAGTGCTCTGGAATGTAGACATTATGTATTAATTTGGATAATGACATCTCTCTTTGCTCATCTGTTTGGGTGCCAGTTTCTTTACCAAAAATGACTTGGGGGGATTGTACTTTGAAAATGAAAATTATTCAGTCCCACAGTATTAATAACAATGCTATTACTATTATCATTGTTAATGACACTGCTACATAAGTATGCATAAATCAGACCAAAAGTGATTGCTAATGCATATTAAAATTGGGCCCCTTCAAAGGCTGCTGTAGGCACAGCAAAGATAATGGATACAAACATAAGCCTTTAAGTTCTAGCACAATTTCTGTTCATCACAACGACCCTGGCTGATCATATCTGTCATCTGAAACTGTTATATGTCATTATAGTAACACAAAAGGGTGAAATCCTGCTCTTCTTGACATCAGTGACAAAATTCTATTGCTTCTGACCAGAAAATATTGAACTCTCCTAACAACATAGCCTTCAACACTTCACAGATGAAAAACCAGGACACATGTAGCCAAGCAACATGAGAGTGCTCAAGATGGCAAAAGCCATTACTGAGGAAAATCCATAATTAGGGCACTTTCCACAGGTTACCAGATCTTAGCGGTGTCCCACTGGGATCCCAGTAAAGCCTGTCCCAGGAGGGGAGCAGGACAGGAGCTCTCCCCTCCTCATCAGCTGCCTGTGGGAATGAAGGAGGTGGCCACGCCTCTTACTTCTGCAGTGCACTCCAGGATGTGCTGGAGCAGGAAGCATGCCCATTGGGCTTTCTGACCCTCTGCAGCTCAGGGAAGAACTTGTCAATGATTTGCAGCACAATCCTGCAGTGTGGGGGACAGCAGAACGGCAGGACATGGTCAACATCATGCAGAACCATCATCCAGGTCCCATGTTTCTCCTGTCCTCAATGCAGGATGACAATGTCCTGCAGAAAGGTTACCGGAGAGGCTACAACAGTTTGCTTTTACCAGAGCCTACAGGGAAGGGCCAGATTCTGGCCCTGCCTCTTCTCTTTCCTTCCCAGCTAAATTAATTCAACTCAGACAATTTTTGCACTTTGAATCAATTTGCAGCAATTGTAGTAATCTGAGGACAAAGGGGAAAAGAGAGAGGAGGAGAAAGAAACTGAGACATTTTAAAAAATAGCTGACAGTGTGATTTTTCTAAATCCTGCATTTGCTTTAATTTTTCTATACCAAAATAGGCATGCCATCTGAATTTTAATTCACGGCCCTCTAATTCTAATAATTTCTTATTCTCTAAAAATTTATAATTAATAATTTCTCTACTTTTATCCAGTCTCTAAGCCATACTAAACATGAGGCCTCAAAATAAATTCTAAGATCTGGGACACCTAATCCTCCTCATTCCTTTGTACCTCATGAAAAGACAGGATATACATGGGAAAATATACATCTGATCCCAAAGGTTGATAACAATTGTTAAAAATGTTTAAACTCACTTACAAAAAGCAAGGATGGGACCAGTCTTCCATTGAATGACTACAGTAAGAACTGTTCAACAGTGGAATAGACTGCCTTGGAGTAAGATGAACTCGTTCATTTCAAGTCTCTTAATAGAGGTTGAATGTCCATCTTTCAGAAGTGCTTCTGCTGTGTATTCCTGGGTGGCAGGAGATCTCTTCCCTTGAGATCTCTTCCAACTCTGTAGTCCTACAATGTCCCCCTCCCTACCATACACATATATACAATCCAAGTGCCAGTTAAGTAGTGCCAACAGCATCAGCATCATCTATACACAAAAGGGAATGCTAGAACATATCAGGAGCTTTCGGGAAAACATAAGGTTTGCAGAAGTACAGAAAAAAAGACAAAGGGAAAAAGACACCACCAAAGTTCCCCATGAAGACAGAATATGCCCAATGGATATGGAGTCTGGCTTATAGCCAGAAATATTTCATTGGAACAGGTTCAGGATAATGAGTGAAATGACGATGAGGCATGACACTTGGAAATAAAATATTAAATAAGCTCAACCAGGAAATAAATATATCAGTAGGCATCAGAAGAGGCAGTGTGCTGTGGTGGTTTGACAGTTGAGCTAGGGCCATTTCTGCACTAGACAGTTGTAGTGCTATTATTTCACTTTCAACATCCTATGGAATTCTGGGGTTTGCAGTTTAGTGAGAGGCCTCAAAGGCCCCTCCCTAAACTGCAAACCCCAGGTACATTGGGTTTTGAAAGTGGACCAATAGCACTACAACAATCAAGTGCAGAAATGGCCTAAGATTCCAGGAGATCAGAGTCTGAATGCCACTCAGCCATGCAAACCCATTGGCTGGCCATGGGCAAGTCACACCATACCAGATTCAGAGGAAGGCCAAGGCAAACTCCCTCTAAACAAATCTGGCCAAGAAAGTCCTGTGATAGGTTTGCCTTAGGGTGGCCATGCATTGGAAACAACTTGAAGGGCACAACATTAACAACAGGCATGAGAGCCTAGTGATATCAACATCCAGTCCACTGCTGTTTTGAGAGGGAAGGCTGGAGAGACCTGTGGTGCAGCAAGGCTTCCATGCTTTTCCAAGCTTTTTACTGACTTCTCCCTGATTGCTGAGGGGGAGAAAGAAATGCAATGGGAAATGCAATGAGGTATCTTTAAAGAAAGCATCAATGACTGGAATACTGAATATGCATGGCTTGATGAAACATTTCGGGCACTAGTGGACCCTAATGCCCAGGAAGTCCTGTTCCAGACTGATGGTGGTAAGATAAAACCATTACTTTGCACCAGCAACACCAGTGAAATAGTCATTGTGGTTTTAATGGGCAATACAGCTGCTCTGTGAAGGTTGTGCTGAAGGCACTGTGTTGAGTCCAGTGTCTGATTTAATGATTCATTCTCTACAAGATTCTACAGGATGAAGAGCAATTTGTTCCATTGGGCTAGAAGACTGGTTGTACTTGTTTAGCAGCTTCTTTCCTAAAGAGAAATAAAATGTGCCCAAGATATCCGGGCTGCAGTGAAAAAATCATATAAATATTATGCTGACTCATAGCAAGTCTTTACAACTTGGAACAGTTACTTCCCAGGCTACGGTTCCCAGAATCCTCCAAACAGCATGGCTGTGGGTATTGCTACTGGGGAGTTTGGGGAGTGTAGTAAAAATGTGACTCTTCCAAACTCTGCTAACACTTTTGTAGTCTCCTCTTTCTCACATGCATGCATGCAAAGATGTGACATGACCTTATTCAGAACCATGGTCCTTCTAGACCAGCACTGCCAACTTTGACTTGAAAAATCTTTCCTAAACCACCTCCCTCAATTCCTTATCACTAATAACAGCAGTGATTTAATCTGAAGCTTTCAGAACATAGGGCTAGCAGCAATCCTCTTACCTTTTTCTATAGTGGTCATTGTTAGTCCATCTCGAGTGGCTATCTAGAAAAAGTCTACTAGAATTTCTCTTTAATGGTCCTTTCCGCACCTTACCTTTTTTCAACGCTGGGGCATGGGGATTGCACAAGCAGCCTCCATCAAGATGCTCTCGCGTCCCCACTGCTTCAGCTCTGCACCAGCTGCCTGCTCACGAGAGCCCCACCTCTTCCTTCTGTAGCGCAGTTTCCCAGGCTGCGCTGAGGCAGGAAGTGTGACCACTGTGGCTTCAGAGGCTCTGCAAGCACAGCAAGTGTGCGTGGGGCCCTGGAGCAATGCACGATCATGCACCATTTTCAGCTGAAAATGAAAAAGTGCGTGAGCACCTGCCAGGCCCTGGAGTGTCACGCAATTGTGAGTGCATCATGCAGATCGCTCCTCACAATCATGCAGCACTCCAGGTTGCTCCATGGTGCACGATCGCCGTGCAAAAAAGACCAATGTCTTAAATATGGCCATTTCCTCACTAGACTGTGATAGTGCTATTATTCCACTTTCAACATCATATGGAATCCTGGAGTTTGCAGTTTAGGGAAGGGCCTTGGCCTATGACAGCCAATGTGGTGTAGTGATCTGAATATTGGTTCAAACCTCTGCTCAGCCATGGAAAACCTACTGAATGATCTTGGGCAAATCATGATCTCTAAGCCTTAGAGGAAGGCAATGACAAACTTCTGCTGAAGAAACCTCACCAAGGAAATTCTATGATAGAGTTGTCATAAGTTAAAGTTGACGTGAAGACACGTAATGCCAGCAAAGATCTTCAATATAACTGTAATAAAATTTTCAGTGATCATTTGCTAATGAATGCCAGCAGCCCAGCACAAGAGAAAGACTCAGAGAAATGCCAAAATATATAGAAGTGTAGATAAAGGTATATAGATGTACAAGTAGAGATGATG
Organism: Ctenosaura bakeri; assembly: GCA_948474755.1. Taxonomy (NCBI): domain Eukaryota; kingdom Metazoa; phylum Chordata; class Lepidosauria; order Squamata; family Iguanidae; genus Ctenosaura; species Ctenosaura bakeri. The sequence continues at coordinate 185,970 of CAOLHI010001049.1, forward strand.
ATAGAGAGAGATGGAGCGGGGGGGTTCCAGGGAAACCATAACATGAGGGGAGAAACCCAAAACAGCTCAGTGGTGAGTAGGCATGTTCAGTGCCCACAGAATACCACTGGCAGCAAAAATAAAAAGGAATGGCTGGGATCTTGAAGTGCTCTATTCTGCTCTGAACTAGCTGTGTTTTCCTCAGAGCTTGGAAAAGTTATTTATTTGGAGATTGAAATCCAGTAGTGCACTTTGCTTATGTAACAGCCTACTCCACAAGTGACCGTAATTTTTCTAGGGCTGTGAAACAGCAGCCAAAGAAGGCAAACAGAGTCACTGTCATCAGAAGGGGAAGGCTGCCAATTCTGAATGGCATATTTCTTCAGAGCCTGCCTTCCAAGGGAATCAGCAGGTTTTAGGCAATTCTTCAGCAATAAAGCTTCCTCATTTTCTTCAGCTACTCGTACTATTCAGATTCAGTAAGGACAATTATTAATAGCATAGAAAGGACTGCATTATACTTGTTGGCTGTACAGGTGTTAAAGATGAGGAACCTCTCATGAAAAAGAGGTGGCAACTCTAATACAGCATTGGCATGATTTAATACACAGGAAAACAAAACCAGACTTCGAAAAGCTAAGATTGAATTTTGATTTCTTACCCATTTCAGCTTTTTAAAATTAAATTTTCCCCACCCAGAATATTTATTATTTATTTATTTAATTGATTGATTTATATCCTGCCTTTTTCCCAGCATGAGATTCAAAGCATCTTGAATCAATGGAATTAAAAAAAAAAGGCCACAAGTTTATTGGTTATAGCTGAATGTGTTTGACCCATAGCAGGGATCCAGATTCAGTCATTGGTCAATACTCTTGCTGGTTGATGGGATTTGCAGCCAATGCAAACCCATTCACCCACCTGCCTACTGAGTAGCATTGGAATGACAGATGTGGGGAATCCACTTGGGTAGAAGTCATCTACCCAAGCCACTGGGAGTGAGGCTGAACCATCTATTCCTGACCTGGATATGAACTGGTTGCCTGCATTTCCAAGGTTCCTTAAAGGGACTCTTCATACTGGGTTGGGATTCATAGGCCCCATCTACTCCCAAACTGGATCCAGCCCCCCAGGCTAATATCATCCACAACAGTGATAATCAATGTTAGCAATGTGATACCACTGATTTAAAAAAAAGTCTGTACAAAAACCCAAACCATGAGATAAGGTGAGGAAGGATGATGATCAGAGTAGACAGACTTTTGGAGCAGTAGGAGAAGCAAGTTCCATGGGCTGGGATGGATCTGAGTGAAACTTTACTTGTTCCTGAACCTTGTCCCCAGGCTGCTGGGAAAGAGAAACAGCTCCAGCACTTGGCACATGGCACCCATCCTCACTTTGGCTGCAACTGCAATCAACAAGTTGGCCCTCCTGGAGAATCTGGAAATGCACTTCTCATATGCTTGATTTATTTTCATGTCAAGTACTTTCCATTCCAACTATGAAGGCGTTGATAAATTTTAGTAAATTCTTGTCAAAAATGAATGGAAACAAAATTTTCACCATCTTTTGGTGTTTCTGTAAATTATCAGTATCATAACTGTAGAAGCTGATGAACAAATATGAATGTGGTTGCCTTGGTTCTTGCAATTATGAGATCTAAAAGAATGGAATTAAATAGCTGCTTTACATCTTTTGTCCCTCTCCTGTTCAGTCCATGAGCTTACATAAAATTGCTGAATAATATATAGTGGGAGATTTGTAAACACTTCTTAGTCCATTGATAACAAAGGACTCTGTATCACCTTCTCACCTGCTTCCCTAGCATTTCATGAGTTCTGATGTCATTGCTCAGACAGAGACTTGGAATTTTGAGAGCTGTACTACCTGGATGGCCGTATTTCTTCAGACAGTACCACTTAGATTGTTTTTTAACCCCAAGTTCATTACGAAAATCATTGGATGGTGCCAGAAAATGGCCATGCACATTAACCTAGAGTGCTCAAAACTTTAAAAAAAAAGTTGTTCATAATGAATTATCACTTCAATATTAAGTATTTAAGTACCTCATCCACTCATGTGGATCTCCCCAAAAGTTTAGATAAGGTCAACATCTGAAATGTTATTCTATTTCTCCTTCTACCTGATATTAATGAAAAGAGAGAGCAAGCAGTTCACCCACCACTAGTCCGTTCTTTGGGAAAGGGTAAATATTCAAAGGATTTAAGACCCAAGTTCAGACATGTGTGTTCCTCTCTTATTAACTACGGCCTCCATGTGTAAATAAACCGTCATATATTAATTTTTGAAAGACTTTTACTATTTCTTGGTGTCAAGTCAAATAGACTTTTTAAAACAGTCATAGAATCATAGAATCATAGAAATGTAGAGTTGGAAGAGACCACAGGGGCCATCCAGTCCAACCCCCTGCCATGCAGGATCACCCTCAAAGCACTCCCGATAGATGGCCATCAAGCCTCTGCTTAAAAACCTCCAAGGAAGGAGACTCCACTACACTCCGAGGCAGCAGATTCCACTGCTGGACAGCCCTGACTGTCAGGAAGTTCTTCCTGAGGTTCAGGTGGAATCTCCTTTCCTGCAGCTTGAATCCATTGCTCCTTGTCCTGGTCTCTGGAGCAGCAGAGACCTCTTCCTCCTCTACGTGGCATCCCTTCAAATATTTAAACATGGCTATCATGTCCCCTCTTAACCTTCTCTTCTGTAGACTAAACATACCCAGCTCTCTAAGTCTGTCCTCATAGGGCATGGCTTCCAGGCCTCTCACCATTTTGGTCGCCCTCCTCTGGACTTGCTCCAGCTTGTCAATATCCTTCTTGAATTAGGGTGCCCAGAACTGGACACAGTATTCAAGATGGGGTCTAACCAAAGCAGAGTAGAGTGGTACCAGTACCTCTCTCGTTCTACACACCATACTCCTATTGATGCAGCCAAGAATTGCATCGGCTTTCTTGGCTGCTGCATCACACTGCTGACTCATGTTCAGCTTGTGATCTATGAAGACTCCTAGATCCCTTTCACACGTATTGCTATCCAGCCACGTGTCTCCCATCCTATATTTCTGTATTCCATTCTTTCTACCTAAGTGTAGGACCTTACACTTCTCTCTGTTGAATTTCATTTTGTTAGCCTTGGCCCAGCTCTCCAATCTAGCCAGGTCATTTTGAATTTTGATCCTGTCCTCTGGTGTATTAGCAACCCCTCCCAATTTGGTATCATCTGCAAATTTGATGAGCATGCCCTCTGTTCCTTCATCCAAGTCATTGATAAAAATATTGAACAGCACTGGGCCCAGGACAGAATCCTGTGACACCCCGCTAGTCACTTCTCTCCAGGATGAAAAGCAGCCATTCGTGATCACCCTTTGGGTTCGGTCGGTCAGCCAATTACAAATCCAACTAACAGTAGCTCTGTCCAGTCCACATTTTACTAGCTTCATTGCAAGAATGTCATGGGGAACTTTGTCGAAGGCCTTACTGAAATCGAGATATGCTACATCCACAGCATTCCCTTCATCTATCAAGCTAGTAACTCTATCATAAAAAGAGATAAGATTAGTCTGGCATGACTTATTTTTGAGAAATCCATGTTGACTTCTCGTGATTACCACATTGCTTTCTAAATGATTCGAAACTGACTGCTTAATGATCTGCTCCAGGATCTTTCCGGGTACTGATGTCAGGCTGACTGGGCGATAATTATTTGGGTCCTCTTTTTTTCCCTTCTTGAAGATGGGGATAACATTTGCTCTCTTCCAATCTGATGGAACTTCTCCTGTCCTCCAAGATTTCTCAAAAATTATAGCAAGCGGTTCCGAAATGACCTCTGCCAGCTCTTTTAATATCCTAGGATGCAATTCATCTGGCCCTGGAGACTTGAATTCATCCAGTGTGGCCAGGTATTCCTGTACCGTCTCTCTACCTATTATGTGCCTCATTTCTCCTGCTTCCTCCCCTGCTCCCCAACCACCAGGTTGAGTGCTTGTATCAGAGTCAGTTTCTTGCATTCTTCTGAAATGATCATGGGCCAACTACCTCAACTGTAAAGTACCCAGACCTCCCTATGCTTTAGTATTTATGTTCTAGCACCCACAAAAAACACTATAGTTAATTACTATAGCAGTACTACAGAAGTGATGTCCTGACTCCTCCCACACAAAACTAAATATTCCTTCATGTCTTCTGCAGAATCAGTGGAGGTGTTGCGGTTTCTCTGAAAATGAAGTAGCACGACCTCCAAAAACTGTACCAATTTGTCAGGAGCGTCCCAATTAATCCTCTGTTATTCCATTTTTTTCATCTACTTTTAAAATGTCCCAGTTTCTCTCTCCTCCTCCCACTTTCCTCCTTTGTCTTCAGTTGACTTCAATCGCTGCAAACTGAGTTCAAAGTGCAAAAGTAGTTTGTATTCAATTAACTCAGCAGAGGAGACAAGAGAGGAAGGTATAGTACAGTGGTTCTCAACCTTCCTAATGCCGCGACCATTTAATACAGTTCCTCATGTTGTGGTGACCCCCAACCATAAAATTATTTATTTTTTACAATGCCTGCCCCCCCGGCAAAGGCCGCCTCGCCAGCCAGGAACAGGGGGGGCGGGCAGGGAGGGAAAGAGGAGCCGCACTTCTCCCCCAGGAAAAAAACTCCGAGAACCCCCCCGGGCTCTGCTTCTGCTTCGCTCTTGTTTCCGCTGGGGGGGGCAGTGTGAGAAAAGTTTCCCGAGTGTCGACCCTGGCCAGCGGGGGAATCCCAGCACCTTTGTCTTTTGCGCTGGGCGCAGCTCACCCCCCCCGGAAAAGCGCTGCCTTGTGGCCCCTCGGCCCTTCTGCAGTGCCCCCCTCTGTGGCGAGTAGGGCAGGGGCTGTGGCGAGGAGGGGGCCTGCTCCCCGTGCTGCCGCCGCCCCCCCCCAAGCTGGCCCGTCAGATGGGAGGTTCTCCCGGTAGTGGAGAAGGGGAGCAATTTCAGTCTCTTCTGAACAGGGGGCAGGAGGATGCGAGCGTGTGACTCGCGCTTGCGCACCACCGCTGAGAAGGGAATGGAGCCTAAGACCAGCGGAAATACATATTTTCGGATGGTCTTAGGCGACCCCTGTGAAAGGGTCGTTCGACCCGTAAAGAGGTCGCGACCCCCAGGTTGAGAACCGCTGGTATAGAATCTTGCCTTTCCCATTAGGTTCATGCAACAGCAAACTGCTGCAAGCCTCCCCTGATTTGTGTGTTCTTCCTCATTAATAACTTTTGCCATCTTGATCAACCTCTGATGTTCCTTGGCCAGAAGTATCCCAGTTTTCATTTGTGAAAAGTTGGAGGGTATGCAATAGTTATAGAAGCTGCAGCCACCACTGCCAATCTCATTAACTGTGCTATTGTTTAGCAATTGGGTTTCTGCCATTTTTTCCAGGATTTTTTTCAGTATGTAACTCTACTTTCCCAAAACTTTTCCTAATGAGGAAAAGGTTGAAAATAAAGTCAATAAACCTAAAAACAAATAAGTCATTATAAGCAAGAGAATACATGAACCATAGACATTAAAAAAAATCCACCAAAATCTTGTCTGAGGCCATTTCTGCACTACACTGGTATAGTGCTATTATTCTACTTTCAACATCCTATGGAATTCTGGAATTCGCAGTTTACTGAGGCCAAAGAGCAATCTGGCTGAGAATTCTAAATGTCTCTCCCTAAACTTTAAATCCCAGGATTCCATAGAATGTTGAAAGTGAAATATTAGCACTATAACAGTGTAGTGAAGAAATGGCCTAAGTATGGGGTGAGAGAGTTGCATGGAGCCTTCTGACTCCAGCAAGTTTCTTGGTTTGGGTACTACCTGAATGAGCCATTTCCAGAGCTCCGGGGCCACTGTTATAAAGACCTAATATTCCTTATTACAAGTTGTAGTAAAAGGGTAGTAGGCAAGTAGTAAGTAGACAAGCAAATAGCAAAAAGATTTTTGAAAAGTAAGTTCTTACTATTGGCTACCTCTATAGTTCTTTCTTCAGTATAAGTGATATGTGATCCTCCTTTGCTGACCTTCACCTGTCATAAAATCATATAGTTGGAGCAAGACACAAAAAGCCATTTAGTTCAACCCCCTGGTGTTATTTCAGCCATGGCACCCTCAGTGAGGACCCCCAGATATCTTTTGATATCATTTAATTTGGCCTTAGCTGGACTGGTTAGTGATTACCTCACTTCACGTGTTCGCAAATTTCTCCAGATAAGCACGGACAGAGAAGCGGTCGTTAATGGTTTGCATTCCATTTCTCTTTGTAGCCAGCACCCAAAACTCGCCCAAAGCTTTAGGGAACTCCCCACCATGGACTCCTCAATAGCCATATGGCTCTCAGGCAAACTACTCTTGTAAGTTGGGCCATTAACGTCTCGGCTAAAGGTATTGTTTCTACACACATATCCCATTACGCGCTACCTGACCTCACCAAATCCAAAAGGTCCAGCACCGAAACCTCTTTTGTTCCCCTTTGGGACTGCCATAGCCAAAAGGCACAATCTTCCCTATAAAAACCCTTCATTTTTAACTGATCCTCGGATCACCTTCAACTGCCATCCTGCCTTGCCATCGGTGTGTTTAAGGGACTCCCCTCAGCGCCCCGTGCTGAGCTTTCTTCCCCCGAATTTCCAACCTCTCCCCAGGACTACGGAACAGGTCGTATTGCCTCCCCTACAACTCTCTTTCTTTTCTAAGTTAGTTAGTCTGTGTCTGTCTTCTGTATTTGTTCTTAATAAAGAATTGTTATTGTTTGGAAACACCTTGTTTAGTCACTCTCTAACCGGGTGCTGTAGACATAGGGTGAAAGATCTCACGTCATTGCCCTGCCTCTCGCTAGCAAGACAGTGCTAAGTCTAATTTCCCCAAATTTGGCATTTCTAATTGGCGAAGTCGGGCGCCCCTCATGGGACCCCCAGTTTCCAGGGTAACACTGGTTCTGCAGCAATCTGAAGCATCCTAAGAGACGTGTCCCCAGGCTGTTTTTCCTGGCCTTCCAGTCCATTTTCTTGCTGCCTTCTCTCCTGTCCATTTCTTTCCCATCAGCTCACCTTCTCTGATGCCAATCAAACTACCTTATCACTGACTCCCTTGGATTTGATCCTCTTCTCTTACACTTAACTAGGCTTCAACTCTGAAGAGAAAGAGCTTTACTCTTTTGCCCCAAGATATTTTATTTCACCCTTTCCGAACACTGCCATCAGATCACTCAACTATAAACAGGACTTCCTATAGAAAAATGGTTGGAAATATGGTACTGGAGAACAGGAAACAAACCAAGAAACAAAAACATGGAAGTTGTGCCACATTACAAGAGCTGCAACCAGACCAGCCACATCCAGATAGACTTTTCTCCATTCAGACTTTCTGCCTTCCACGGACATTGCCCATGTGTTTCTTCACAGCAAAGATGACTAAAAATAGGCTCTTTATATTAATGAAAATTGATATTGAGAATTGCATGCACAGCAGAGGCAAAATCAACTCCTGCTAGGTCCTATAGACAACCCACAGGAATGCCTTTTAATTTATTTAGCTGTAGAGCTCAGGTGCCCATTTGCAGCTGAGTCAACCCAAAACCACCAGCGACTGGAATTCAAACCAGGATCTTCAAAGAAGGCACACAAGTGCCTTAAGTATGCACTCGCCCCTCCACCTACATTGTAGAAAATGGGCCTGAAATGATATTTTAGAAAATGGTTCTAAAACCAATGTTTCTGTGGGGCCCTATTTTAACTCAAGAAGGTAAACATTCCACTGAACAGATCAAGGCTTTGGAATACCAGTGAAGGCAATTCTGGTCTCCCTTTTTCTGTAGTGCGGAAGAACATCTTCAGTGGAGAGGCTTTGGAACTGAAGGGCTTTTACAAATGTGCACAGACAGACACATGGGTATGTACACAAGGCAAGACCAGCAGCCAACCATGTTCATTTATTGGGTGGGAATCCCAAAATCCCTATGTTTGGACCAACCAAAAATCACAAAATAGACACATTGATTTTTCAGGTTTCCAGAATTTTTGCTTGGATTTGATGCTAAAGAAATAATGGATAAACAAAATAAAATAAAACTCATGTCATACCCTTCAAATGTCCCATTTCATCCTGGATTGTTGCTGTTGTTGCTGCTGTGTGCCTTCAAATTGTTTCTGATCTATGGTGATCCTAAAGCAAACTTATCACAGGGTTTCCTGGGGCTGAGAGTGTATAATGTGCCCAGTCACCCAATAGATTTCCATGACCAAGCAGGAAATCAAACCCTCATCTCCAAGGTCTTAGTCCAATGCTCAAACCACTACACTCTCAAAGTAACCCATAGTTGGCACAGGCTTTTAAAATGTCCCTGTTTATCTCTCCTCCTTTCAGTTTCTCAATTTATCTTCAGCTTACTACAATAGCTGCAAACTGAGTCTAAAGTGCAAAAGCAGTTTGCACTCCATTAACTCAGCCTACAGGAGGGAGGAATTTTAGCTTTCCCAGTAGGCTCCAGCAAAAGCAAACCACTGTAGCCTCTTCTAGCTTGTGTGTTCTTCTTCATCAATAACTTTTGCCATCTTGATCATACTCTGATACTGCTTGGCAACACTGTCCTGGTTTTCATCTGTGAAATGTTAGAGGGTATGCAATCATGATGTCATGTACTTCTCCTGTAGTAAAAATAACTTATAAGTACTTATTTATAACTAATTAACTTTCAAGTTCTGGCAAGTTCATCTGTGAAATGTTGGAGGGTATATAGGAACAGTGGGACTTTTAATAAGAAGGTGATCTTCTTCCGACAACATCTTTTAACTGGTTTACTGTAATGTGCTCTACAAGGGGCTGCTTTTGAAAAGTGCTCAGAAACTTCTCTTGGCCACAAAAGCTGCAGCCAGATTATTAACTGTGGTTGGCTGTAGGAAACACACAAGTTACTTACTGCAACAGCTCTCATGACTGCCAGTCCATTTCCAGAAACAGTTCAAAATGTTAGTATAACTTGTTATGTCTATATGGCTCAGGTTCAGGCTATTTAAAGAAGTATGTCTCCCTGTATCAGTCATAAGATTTTCAGAGTAGCCCTTCTCTCTGTCTCACTATCTTTCCAGAATAGTTTTAAGGAAGAAGAGAGAGGGGCTTCTTCATGGTGGCTCCCAAACAACAACTCCCTTCCTAGCATGGTTCGGCTGGTTTCTTCCTTGTTCTTCTGCCAACTAGTGAAAACTTTCCTATTCTTTTAGGTTTTTAGGAATTGTCTGGGCTTTTAGTGGTGTATATTCTTTTAATAAACTTTAAGAGAATTTAACTCCATTGATCAATCATTTTTAAATAACTTTTACATAGAGATATACATTACTGATGTTTTCATATGTTTTTATTCTGTGTTCTAATAGGTTGAATCCCAGTGTTGGACAAAAAGCAAGAAAAAAAGGAGTAAATTAAATAAATATTTATTTTCCCTTTCTCTTCCTTCATTTTCTTTTTATTTAATATCAAGCTGAAGTTGTGAAATTCAAAAGCTAGTTCACTGTTTTTTTATTAGTCCTAATAAAAACAAGGTGTTATGATCAATTATCAGGACAGCACCCTATCATTAGGCAGAATGACGCAATGATTTTAGGCAGCAGATGCAGGGGGAAGCAGCAGCAGCCCTCCACATCTATTCTTCCAGAATCCCTGACTAGTCCTTTCTTTTTAAAGACAGAGCTATGAGTATCACACATCCTGTCCCACAGCCTCTAAACTACTGCCCTCAGGCTCTTTTCTCATTCTCTGGCTCACCTGCCAGTCTAGTTGGCTTCTGTACATGGAACATAGCTTAGAAAGGTTACTCTTTTGGACTATATTTTCCAAAATTCTCTAGTCAGCATGGTCAAGGTGTTGGTATTCAACACACATACACACAGGCACATACACCAAGCTCTAACATGTAATAGAGGAGTGTCATGTTGCTTTTTGCCTCAAACAACAAAATGTCTCAATCTGGACCTCTTACCATCCTTGTATTTTGCCCTTATCAAGAAACCACCACCCACAGTGACTATATTTGCATGCAGTAACAAACCAGAATTCAAACAATAGAGTTCCAGCATGGTGATTCATGGACAATCTGTCCAAGCACATGCAGTCTGAATGTTCCCTCCTCAGCAGGAAGAGCTGAACTAACCATGAACAATTTCTTTTTCATAATGTCCAGTTTGTCTTGGTTCTTTCCCCCATCAAGCCAGAGAAATAAGCCACTGTTCATTTAGCTGTGTATACACTTGAAATCTAGGGCACAGCAGCACTTTAAACTGTCCTTACAATGACACAAGAGCCAGTGTGGTGTAGAGTGTTGGTTTACGACTCTAGGAGACCAGAGTTCAAATCCCAGCTTGGCCATGGCAACTCACTAGATGACTTTGGGCAAGTCACATTCTCCCAGTCTCAGAAGGATACAACAGCAAACCCCCTCTGAACAAATGTTGCCTGGCAAACACCATGATAGGGTTGCCTTTGGCTTTGACCTAAGTCAGAAAAAACTTGGTGGTGCACAACAACAAAAACAACAATGGCCCTTTTCACACACCATTTCCCATGTGAAATGACCACAGGAGTGCTGAAGGATCACGAGGATGGTTCCGCATGACGTTCTCGCGATTGTGTGGCACTCCTGTAGTGATCCCATGGCAATCGTGGATTATATCATTTTAGACTCTTTGTTGAAAATGACCCACATTTGAACATTCCTCCTGCATTGCTCCCGCACTTACCTGGCATGCGGAACCTCAGGAAGCGCGATGGCCGTGCTTCCTCCCCCAGCGCAGCCTGGAAAAGTAGCTGGCTGTGCTGCAGAAGGAAGGGGTGGAGCTATCGCACTTCCTTCCATCCAGCATGGAGCTGGTGTGGAGGGAAGCACTGGGGACGCGATTCTCTCCCACAAGAGGCTTTTTGCACAATCCTTGTGTGATGGCAGTGAGAAAAGGTAAGGTGCAAAAAGGGCCAATGGCTCACCTGCTGTCCCTGAAGTTTCCTTGTAGCCAGTTGAACTTTTTACCTGCTGATAGGGATAGGGATGAGTACAGCCTATAAATACTTCAAAGTCAGAGGGAGGAGCAGCAAGGAGAAACTTCAGATGACATAGAAAGAAACACCAGGGTGGCCTCCACAGGCTGGCACTGCAGATGTGTGGGAAAAGACATGGTGGGTGTAAGTGCGGCAGAAAGTGCCATAAATCATTAATTAAAAGGATGACAAGCATCATAGCCAGGTGAAAAACTGTGCTAATTTTCTGAGTACCTGATCAAATGAAGTGGTTGGCCTTGAGGGATGCTGTTGATACTTCAGGGATTGATTGCCAGAGTTAATACAAAGAATCAACTTCACAGTTTTTTGCCCCAGGCAGACCCTTGTCCTGAACAATGTGCAACTTTCATGGCACTCATTTTTAACAGAACACTCATCCACACCCCTCCTTCCTCTGTGCCTCATCTTCATTTGGCAACTGCCTAATTAATGAGTTTCTTATCAATATTAATACCAAGCAAAGTTAGCTGCCTTAAAGGTGTGTCAATATGTAAGTTTTTTCTCTCTCTGTGTGTATGTGTGCCAGTTAAAGCAAGTTTGCCTCTGGCTACCTTAAAAATCTAAAAAGCTATTAATTAAAGCTCACAGCAGTACTTTGGGAAAAGGAAAAGAGTTGGCGTGCCAAAGTCTTTGGGGGGATATTGCTAGAGAAAATATGCCAAATGTCTCAATAAAGCGTGATATATTAAAATGCTTAACTTGAAATATTTTTGACACATTTCTTTCTCAACGCTTCATTACTCTCTTTCTCTCTCTCTCTCTCTCTCTTTTATTAAACTTTCCTTAAAAGGCACATCAAAATACTGCCTTCCATATTTTCATAATAAAAGTAGGAGAGGGTAGGGAGCGGAAGAGTGCTAGTGGCTGAATGAAATACATACAGTTCATTATAGTGTTAGAAGTCAGATTTCTGCACTCAGACTAAATTAAGGATATAACTATACACACACACACACACAATTGTAACTGCATCTGTTGTTCTCACTGGTATTTTCCCACTATGTTTTCAACTGCTGTTGATACCATCTCCTTGACAAAAGAAGCATATGAATAAACTAAAAACTATGAAAAATTTACCTGTGTTTGGCTTATTTGCATGGCTGACATCCTGCTGGGAAGTGACATCATTGTAAACTGACCGATGATCATGCAAAGTTGAATTGTGTTGTTGTTCAATATTCTTATTCTCAGGAGGGGAGCAGAGATATAGCTCTACCATTGGTACTATTGTGCAAGCAGACCCAGAATTTCAGCCATTGTGCAACAGTCCTGATGCACAATATGTCCCATTACACAAGCTCCCATTGCACCTTGTGTGTTACCCTATTGTCCATTGTCACAATTCACCAGCAAGGTTGTGTATCATGTTAGTGACATAGCTCTGTCAATATTAAGTTACACATTGTAGCCTCTCATGCAGGATCTTGGCCCATGTTTTATTTGGTTTCCTCTTTGGGGCCTGTTTTCCTGAAGTTCAAATCACCAGCTGAACTTCAAAAGGCAAAGCTACAAATAGCAAGAGGTTAGAGACCCATACAATATCTAACAACAGTATCATACCCATCTAACATAGCAGAGTTACCAGAGCGATGTGTTTCCATACAACCATTTCAGAGCAGAGACATCCTTTTGAAACTTCCTTTCAAAAACATCAGACTTGCAACTTCTAGGACTGGCAGCGGAACAACTTTTGTATCAAGCCTGTACATTTCTGAATCTTGCAGTGCCTTTTGGTGAAAAAAATGATGTATACATCTGAAAAATAGTACAGTTAAAATTGGGTGCATTTGAAACATGGGTATTGATATGCTGTTGTCAGCTGCTTTTGAAACAAGCAGAAAAATTAATGGAAATGTACATCAAGAAACATAAATACCAAAATACACACTAATTTCTGCTCACGAAGAAGACAATGTCTCACAAACCAATACAGAACAAGGACAGGACAAAAAGCCAGTGGGATTCTGAGAAAAACGACAATGAGATGTTCAGATATCTGCCGGGAGCAAAGGACAAAAATTTCCCTTCCATCCACACACCCACCTAATTCCATACACAGAAGCTGACCAGAATATTAACCAAATCTTCCTTCACTACTGGCACTGGGGGAAGGAATCCACTCTTCTTTAGGGAAGAAGGCTAGTTTAGGAATTGTAGGAGAGACAGCAGAATTCTTTCCAGGGGAATATATGGGAGAGGGACAAAATGAGGGCTTGGGCTCCCAATAACAATTCTCCTCCCATGAAATTTCCCTTCAGTCCCCTGACTTCTAGCATTGCAAAGAATGAAACATTGAAAATCATTACACCTAGAACTTTTAGCTTTCCCTCCCCACTTTGCTTTGGCTGCCTAAACTATATTTCTAAATGTTTAACAAAAAGTTTAAGTTATTACAATGCTAAAAACCTGGAGAGTGAAGGAATATTTCATTGGGGGTGCAAAATTCTTAGGAGCAATGCCCTCACACACCCTTGCCCATAGCTACACCCTTGGTAAGCCCTCTCCAAGTGCTACAACATCACAACTAACCTGATTTGACAGGGACAGTCCTGATTAACCCTCTGCCATCCCAGTTTTTCAGCTGTTTTTAAAATGTCCCAGTTTTTCCCTCACCCTCCCACTTCCTCCCATATCATTTGTTTATCTCGGTTGCTGCAAACTGAGTTCAAAGTATAAAAGCAGTTTTCAATCAATTGACCATGCAGAGAGATGAGGAAAGGAAGAGAAGGAATTTTGCCCTTCCCTGTAGACTCAGGCAAAAGCAAAATGCTGCAGCCTTACCTAGCTTGTGTATTCTTCCTCATTTATAACTTTTCCATCATGATCATGTTTTGTTGTTGCTTGGCCATGTGTCCCAGTTTTCATCTGTAAAATGTTGGAGAGTATATATTACTTTCCACACTTTCTCCAATGTTAAGATTAGAGAAGCACTTAGCCATCTCTGTCATCACTTCCTCATATGGAAAGTGATGCCCTAGTTTGAGTGGAAGTTTTTCATACCAGTAGAATCCCTGCTGTCCAAGCATTTTTGCTCACACAGGGAGCCTCCACACAAAAGGTACTGCTTTTGTTCAGGTGTACCACTTTTTTTTCCTGTGGTAGAAAGTATATGTGGTAACATCAGAACAGGGCTCTGGTTAATATGTCCCACCCCTCAGCTCTTCAGGGGGCCACCTTACTCTTTCCTTCATGGAAAGGCCAGAACAAAGTACATTTATCTTTTTCAAAGTGCTGCACCATATGGCATGGTCATTTGCACTGTATAACAACAACCTTGCATGATCTAGATTTAGAAATAGAGCACAAATGATGAGGCCTTGAAAAACACATTTTGGAAGAAATATAAGATAGGATTTGTGTCTTTCTCAGTGTTTGCTTTTCCAGAAAGTCAAAGTTCTGAATGTTGTTTTGTTCAGATTCTCCCCATATTTACAGAACAGGCACTAGCAGGATGGGTGTGCTGTAGGCCAGGCATGTCAGAACTGCAGTAGGTTGGATGATTTGCATAGCAGATGCCTCTTGGTTGAAATCAACTTGTAAGTAATGTGTTCTGATGATGTGCATTGCAGGAAAATCACACGCTACTCTTTAGGCCAAGTGAACACTAATTAAGAATTGCAAGGAGCAGTGATTCTGCTAGATTTTAGCTAAAGCTAGCATTCCTGTGAGCTACTCACTGCCAGCATGGTGTAGTTGGATTAGGATTTTGGGGTCAAGGGTTCGAATCCCTGCTCGGCCATGGAAATCCACTGGGTGATCTTGGGGAGATCACACTCCTTCGATCTCAGAGGAAGAAAAAGCAAACCCCCTCTGAACAAATTTGTGAAGAAAACTCTGTGATAGGGTCACTTTAGGAATACCACAAGTCAGAAATGACTTAAAGGCACACACCAACAACTCTCACTGCTTGCAGGCTATATGCTGGACTTGTGCAGCTGGCAGATCCAGATTCACAGTCCTGTCTAACCCAGATGTTTCAGATGACATAGGAAACAAGTAACATTCTCTTCAGATCTCATTGTTAAACAAATTATACTTGGACAAAAGATAACCAAAGTCAATTAAAACATGTCCAAACCAGGTATATTTAAAGTCAGGCCACAAGACTTTTTTTTTCCTAGTACCATTAGTGGTAGCTAGTGGTTTCCCAGTTGTGGAGCAGCAAATCAATTCTGGATTTTAGTCCGAATGTTAAATGAGCTATCCAAGGTACTGACCCTATTTGGGAGATAGGCCATTTCCACACTAGACTGTTATAGCGCTATTATTCCACTTTCAACATTATATGGAATCCTGGGGTTTGCAGTTTAGGGAGGGGCCAGGGAATAATAGTGGAATAATAGTGCTATAGTGCGGAAATGGCCATAGAGTTCAGCTCCTTGGACAACTGCTTTAAAATCCAGAGTAAATTCATTGCCTCATCAACATGGTAGCCACCAGCCAACACTGATTATCACTTCTTATAGTAAATGCTACACAAACTTCATTGTGCATGTTTGAACTTCCACCAGCCCAGTGATGTACAACACTATTATTTGTATTTGGAACATGGAACTGGAGCTAAGATAAAGTGACATCTCCAAGGATATTCTGTGATGCTGAGCAGACTGTCAATGTCAGAGAGAGTAGAAGTAGCAATCAAGAACCTCTCTATCATCCCTCCATCCAGATTTAGCTGAAATCTCTGCTCTCCTGCAACCAACTACCTTTGCTGGGGCCACCAGAAGAGGAAGAACTAGCCATTTAACTGTACTCAAAATTCGTCCTACACCGCCCGAGCAATGCGAGTGGCGGGGGGGGGACGGCATTTGCCGCCCTCCCACGAGAAGAGATCACGCGGCTGGGGCCGACGGGAGGAGGCGGGGCTGAGCTTAGTATTTAGGGCTGCCCTGCCTCTCTCTCGGCCTCTCTTTGGATTCAGGCGACCCACCCTCCCCCCAATGGTTTCAGTGTAAGATAGCTGGTCGCTTCGGGGCCGGGTAGGAATTTTTTCCCTCCCTATATGGGGGGGTTTTTTCGCCTACCCTACACTGCAACTAGGGCGGGGTAATTGGCTTTACAGGGTGGTGTCTTAATTTGGTCCTAACTAGGTTGCCACTGTCATACATAGTGTCATCCGGGCCGGTATGGGGGGGTCTTAAGGTTCGGCGTGTACCTATGGCACCCCCTTTTCGGGGTGTAGGATAAATCCTATCCTTGAGGAGGGCCCTCGGATCACCCCACTTGCTATGCAGCGGGGGGTGGGGCTTGGGGCTCACCTCCCAGACAAGGGCTGGCCAAAAGTCATCATGCAACTTCAGCAGTTGGCTTTGGGGCCCGGTATCTCGCTCAACGGGCTAGGGGAGATGGTTGGGAGCTGCCTCTTGACCCTAGTCCGAAGATACGGTTGACCCCCCCTTTCTCAGGTCATAAAATACAAGTTCAAGGTCAAGTTCAAGTTCAAGCTTAAGTTCACCCCTTTATGTTAATTAGGCATATTAATAAATTGCCCTAGTTCAACCCAAGCTCTGTCTGTGATCTCGTTATTTCGTGGGTTGGGCGGCAAACATCTCCACAATCTGCTGAATTTATTGCCTGCTGAACTTTATAAGCAAAAACTGGTTACCTACCTTTTTCCTCCTCCTTTCCAAACCCTTTTCCTTTTGTGTCGTGTCTGTTAGATTGTTAGTCTGTGGGCAAAGATTCTTGCTCATCTTTTGAGATTTTAAGGGGAGATCCTTCTCTCCAATTCATCACCTTACAAGTACATTTTGTGGAGACACAGGAGAGGGCCTTCCTTAGTGGTTGCCCCCAGACTTTGGAACTCCCTTTCTTGAGAGGATAGACTGAGACTCTCCACAGTGTCCTCCTTTTGCTTCAACAGTCCTCTGGGAATTGACTGCTCACAGGAAAAGGACTTATATATCTTTATTATCTGTATTTGTTATTTGATTAATGAGTGTGGCTATAAATTATTTTTATATTTATTGATAGTTTAACTGTATTTTAACTTGTCTCTGTTTTATTGATAGAATTTTTATCTGCATCTGTTTTAATTTTTGTAAGCCACTTTGAGTCCCAGGATGGAGAAAAAGGTGGAATATAAAAATCATCATCATCATCATCACCATCATCACTGGTATACAGTTGCATATTGCTATTCAAACTGGAGGTTCAATTTAGCATTTATGTACAGACTAAACCTCCAAATGACAGGATGGTGTCCCATCCAGGCACTGGTCAGACACAGCTTTGTCCAGCAGCAGCAATATTTCTAATTGCAGCCCTAGTTTCCCATGGTACCATTTTACAGAATCTTGAAATTTGCATTGGATACTTTGAATTATTTGCTAGAAAGTTTCAGTGCTATAGCTTAGAGGAAAAGAGATTTCTAATCAATGGAATTTGAGTAAGTGTTCACTTACCAAGTTTAGATTAATTCAGTAGGAATACTCTAGTTGGAACTAACTATTGGATTTAGATCTAATGCTTTACCCTACTACAAATGTCAGGATTCTTAGGATGCAGCCATAGCCATTAAGGTGGTATTGAATTGTTTTAACTATGTAGCATTGGCAAACTCTTAGTTTCAATAGCTCAGTGAAGCAGTCATGAATGTTTCAGACTACAACCCATATCACAGTACTAGAGCTTTCTAGCGAAGAATTCAAAGTAACTTACCAAACTACAATTCCTAGTATTCTTTAAGATGGAGCCATAGTTAAAACGGCTGCAACAACAGTGGCCCTCCACTTTTGTGAGGATTAAGAGTGCAGTAACCTCATGAAATTGGAAAAACTATGAATAATTCCCTCTCCATGTTCCTTCTTCCATTCTGTTGTCTTTTACACAGATGCATGTACATTTCTTCTTCACACCCAGGCCAAAAGAAAGGGAATGGAGAAGGAAGGTGTAATGCCTCCCCACTCCCATTTCCTTGCCTTTGCCCTGGTGCACTTGCCTTCATTCTCTGCACCCGGCAAAACACAAGAGAATGGGAGGAGGAGGAGAGGGAAAGGCACACACATACCTCACTAATAATCATATTCACAAATGTGGACTTATTGTTTGTTCAGGAATGAGCATCATAAACTGATGAGTTGCCTGGATGAACAAGCCATCTCAGTTTAATGTGGTGCTTGGAGACTTCAGCATCTGTGCTGAGAGTGCCCTGTCAAGAATAGGTCACATTCATCATGATAACCATGGGTCTATCTTAAATGGTATCTCACCAAAGAGTTGAAAGCACTGAAGCAAGTAAGAGGGCAACCAGAACAAAATTGGCAGAAAACTTGGAGCAAATTCAACCAAACATGGACTAAAATCTATTTGACTCATATTCATTTTGATTTAGATGCTATAGTTGATATAGGTTTGGGGGATTTAACTATGGCTCCTCCTTTATACTGGATACTTTTCCATTTGTGCAGCCCATGCATGTGCACAGGACTCTTGGAAAGGCAAGATCCTCCATGACTGTACTAGATATTTGCCCCTCCTGACATTTTAAACAGACCAGGTGGGAAACTGGCTGAGTAGGAAATGGGACTGATTAATCCTTCTTTACATCCAGGCAGGTTTGCAATAAGCCTGAAGAAAGCTGCTATGAGACCTTTCCTGGGGGGAGGGGACCTTCCCTGGATCCTACTATATGTTAGGATCCAATTATGAGGATTGGCCAGTCTCCAGTAGTCCATTTTTCAATAAAGTACTATAACATGTCATGGCCTATCCTGAATGAGATGGATTATCTATATCCATGAAATGGATTCTATATCCATTTCAGTCTAGCTTTAAGCATGGTTATGAGATTAAGGCCTTTTCCACACCAGGTGAGGGAATCGCCCCATGCTGCTACTCACCAGATCTTTTGGCTCCCCGGTCCTGTCCACGGCACTCCGGAGCAGTGCGTGCTCATCAATACACACTGCTCTGGCATCCCAAATGGCAGCTTCTGGTTGGTTGAGGGTCTCGACCCACTGCTGAAGCTCGCCAGCCTAAAGCCTGCCCCCGGGGCAGATCACAGGCTTGCATTGGTGCGAGCCTGTGAATCTGCATGAGAGAGCAGGCTTGCAGTGGCTCGCTGCATGCTTTTGAAAGACCGGAAAAATCAGATCTTTCAAAAGTACGTTGGAGGACCACTTGGGGTCGTTCCGGACCGGACTGAGGTACGAATCTACCTTAAATACGTCCGACCCAGTCCGGTCCGAGGTGCAGACCTCCTCCTTGGAGGACAGACTGCACCGTTTCAAAAACCCCGTGTGGAAAAGGCCAGAGACAGCTTTGGTGGATGACATAGAGTAGGAACTGGACAGAGAAGTGTGTCCATGTTGGTTCTGCTGGAATAATGTTGGTTCTGGCTTTTGATACCATGAACTACCATGTTCTTCTGGACCACCTTGCTGGGATAGGGATCAGAAGTATTGTTTTACAGTGGCTCCCTTCCTGGAGGGGTGCTCTCAGAAGGTGGCGTGAGGTTTTCTGTTTGACTCCTTGTCCATTGGCTTGTGGAGCCCTTCAGGGTTTTGTTTTGTTTTTTTTTGTTCTATCTCCTATGCTCAGTAATATATAAATTAAACCACTGGCAGAGGTCAGGCATCACCAGTATATTGACGGCACCTAGCTCTATCATTCCTTTACACCTAATTCTAAGAAAACTATGTCCATTCTTACCTAGCGCCTGTCATTGACTGGATGAGGGGTATCAAACTGAGGTTTAATCCAGAAAAGAGAGGTGTTTCTGGTCAGTCAAATGGCAGAACAAGGATCCATCCTGTTTTAGATGGGGTTACACTCCATATGAAGATGCCCATTTGCAGTTTGGGCTTATCTCTGAACCCGTGGGCCCAGATTTCACAGTGATCAGGAATACATTGGCATAGTTAAAGCTAACATGCTAGCTGCATCCGTTCCTGGAGATGTCTGATCTTCCTATGGTGATACATGCCAGTGGAGCACTGCATTTGGATAACTATAATGCTCTCTAGTGGGGCTGCCTTTGAAAAGTGCTCAGAAACTTCATTTGGCCCAAAGAACTTCAGACAGATTCTTAACTGGGGCTGAATACAGGGAGCATACAACTCCCCTGTTGCAACAGCTCTATTAGTTGCCTGTCAATTTCCAGACACAATTCAAAGTATTTGTGATGACCTATAGAGCCCTATATAACTTGAATCTGGACTCTGAAAGATTGCATTTTCCTTTGTGAGCCTGGTCAAGCTCTAAGAGATGTCCTTGTTGCCCCACTAACTTCCCAAGCAAATTTGGTGGGAAGAAGGAAGAAGGCTTGTGGCTGCTCTAAGACTTTGGAATTCACTTCCTAGGGAGGCCTGCAAGTGAAAATCTTCCATTCCATCAGGATTTTAGGAGCTGATTGTGATGAGCTTTTAAATGTATGCTGTTTTGCTGAATTTTTATATTTGTTCTTTTAATGAATTATAAATTGTTTTAAACTCTATTGTTCAATTGTTTTTAATAACTTATATATGCATTCTTATTGATGTTTTTAACCTGTATTAGTTTTAATGATTTGTAAACTGCCTTTAGTTCCAGTATTTGGGAAAAGGTGGGATATAAATGAACAAAATCATCATTATCAAGACAACCACCACCATATGGTCCAGTCTCAGTTTAAACACAGTCCTTGCCAATAGAGAGAATTTACACTTTATGTTATGTTATGAAATCAACCTCAACTGCTGAGTAGTCAAGTAACAAAAGACTGAGGGATGTGCACATCCATACATGTGCTAGCCCTAAAGTAAAGACAGGACAGAAAATTTTGCATGTCCAAAGCAGAAAGGAATAGTTGTAAATTGGCTTCCAGTACCTTCTGTGCAATGCCAGACTCTCTCATATTAATAGAAGCTTGCAAGTGTGTTTCTGTGGTAATTATATGGGCACTGTTTACGCTGAAGAAGACTTGAAAAGGTTACAAATGTGTGGAAAGACCAGCTACACAATGTGATTTGCATAATCTATATGGTTAACGTTACATCATCTCCTGCTTCCAATCTGTTCAATGCAACAAAGACAGAGAGGCTCCATGTCTCCTCCTTGTATCTCTAGTTCGTTTCTTTTTCAAAAAGTCTTTCACAGTTGCACATCATAAACCCACTTTGCAAGGTGGCCTATTGTCTAAGGTTTGCAAACTTACTTTACTCACAATGTGACCTCAATTTGAGCAAGGACTGCCAGAGGGAAAGCCTTGCTTAACAGTCTATTACACGACAGAAACCACCCAACATAAAATGGATTGCTCCTTTGCCACAGGGTGACTTGCTTATACAGGTCTGCTTTGCTAACAAAGAGTGATTTCTCCGTGAGGAAACTTCTGCAGCCTCTCCTAGCTCCTTCTTTAACAACTTTTGACATGGTCAAGATGTCAAAAGTTATTAAAGAAGAAGCTAGGAAAGGCTGCAGAAGTTTGCTTTTGCCTGAGCCCATGGGAAGGGCAAGATTCTACTTCTCTTCTCCTCTTGTGAGTTAATTGAGTGCAAATTACTTTTGCACTTTGAATTCAGGTTGCAGCAATCAAAGTAAGCTGGGAACATAGGGGGGAAGTGGGAGGAAGAGAGAGACCCTGGAACAGTTTTAAAACAGCTAAAAAAATAGGATGACAGAGGCATAAGGGAGACTGTCTATGATGAACAGGGACAGTTGGAAGGCATTTTAATAACTAAGAGGGGATGTGTTCTGCCATAGGAAACTTCCCTATGGATTGTGCTAGAGACAATGACAGACTGAAACATAACATAAATCAAACAGCCAGAAAGCTTTTAGACTACAGGTCTTAGGATCCCCCAGTCAGCATGGGCAACATTGTCTTCCAAATTTTCAGATGAAGTGGTTAAGCCTAAATCCAACAATCACACCAAACTAGAAAAAAATGATAGAATCAATGGAAATTTGGTAAGTCAACCATTGATTCATTAGCTCTAAATTTGATTCTAATTTTATTTATTCAGTGGGCCTACTGTAGTCAGGACTAAATAATGTTTCTGGGCTTTAGTCTTCCAAAGGTTTGGTTTGCACGTGTCTTAGACCCAAATGTGTTAAAGCAGGTAAATAGACCTGTATAAATCACAAATCTGACCAAAGCAAAACACTGCAGTGCAAAGTGATCCTCTTGAGAGTTCTAAGCAGCTAACCAGCCCTACCCTTGCCCAGGATGCCCCATTCCTCTTTCAGTATTCCATTTGTCCTGTCCAACAGCATTCTGTAACCACTGAACACATTCAATGCTCATTGGGATGTTTGCATGGCAGGAAGATTCCATCTACTTTTCCAAACCTTAGAGTTCTCCCAAACTAGATTATGTTGTACTGCCATTTTGAGAGCCAGTATGGTGTTGTGGTTTAAGCACTGGACCTCAAAGGTCCCTCCCTAAACTGCAAACCCCAGGATTCCATAGGATGTTGAAAGTGGAATCATAGCACTATAACAGGCTAGTGCAGAAATGGCTCAGGGTTCCATTTCCCTCTTGGTCATGGAAACTCACTGGATGACTTTATGTGTGTCAGACACTCTTAGCCCCAGAAAACCATGTGATGGGTTTGCCTTTGCTGTAAGTTGGAAACAACTTGAAGGCACAGACAACAACAACATCAACAACAAAGGTGCCACTTTGGCTGTATAAGGACTCATACTCACATACTGAAATCCAGTGTGGTGTAGTGATTTGAGCATTGGACTATGACCTTGGAGACTAGGGATAAATTCCTCACTCAGCCATGGAAGCCTACTGGGTGACCTTGGGCACATCACATACTCTCAGCCCCACAAAATTCTGTGATAGCTTTGCCTTAGGTTTGCCAAAGGTTGGAAACAACTTGAAGGCACGCAACAACAACTCAAATCCTAGTGTAAGTTGTGTAAGAAACAAATAATTAGATTTCTTTCACTAAAAATTTGTTTACTGTAATGACTGATGCCATTTAGTAATGCCTGTCTGCGTACTTTCTGCCTGTCCAAATTAATCAAGCTAGCATTTCAACATATGTCTTATCAATTATCATTACAGTATCATATTGCTGTTTGGATTACTGCAGACAGTAGCAACTGTGCATTGATTTCCTAGCATGGCATTTCATAATAGTTTTGTTGTGGTTTTCCCCAAAAACTTCTGCAGTTGAAATTCAGCCCTATTTTTCAAATGTTTCAGTAATATTTCAGCATTTCCAAAAGAGGATGTTTCATGGTTATCAGGGGGATTTTCGAGTGATTGTTACATTTCCTCTTTTGGGTATTACAGAAATAAATAATTAGCAGATGTAATTATTAACCATGCCATTGCATTGTGGCTACCGCCCAGAATTCTTCCTTTAATATGTATTGAAATGCTTTCTCGCCCTGGTACAATAAGTATTCTCTGGAACAGCAGAGGATGATACAAATTTCTATACTTTCAAAACCTTGTGTGATTATCAGATTGTCCACATATGCCCCATCAGTGCTGCAATCCTGGGCTTTCCAAATTGCCTGTATATGCAATAAATGTACATTTGCTTATTATAAGTGGGACTGACACCAAAATGTTCCTGTGGAGTGTTCCTATTCAAATCAGGCATGTCCTTCTCCAGGATACTCCATCCCATTCCCATTTCTATTGCTTATCCTCAGTAGTCAGTGTTGCATGTTCCTTGAGCATGGTCAATCCTCACTGGGCAATTTGGGACTTTTTTTTCTCTTCAGAAAGATGGGAGGGTAAGATTTTTCTTTTGGCAGCTTTGAGAAAAAGAGATTTGGGGTGGGGGGAACCTTTTTTTTTTTTTTAAATACTTTTTCCAAACCTCAGAGTTCCCCTTGAGCCTACTAATACCTCCCTCATGTACTGGTATAAGATGTGATTAGGCTATATTTGTGAGGGCACCTAAGCTATTAGAAATGATGCAGTGGCTGAGGTACTTAGTTAGCATTCTTCAAAATTCTTCAATTGAATGGATATCCTCCTTTTTTTATCATGAGATCTCAGTAGACCATTGCATGAAAATGCAGTCCACTGATAATGTTTGAACATTTACTAAACTATCCCTTTTGTCATATACATTGTAATTGTGTGCCTGCAAGTCAATTCTGTGGTGACCATAAGACAAGCCTATCATGGGCCTTTCTGGGGCTGAGAGTGTGTGACTCACCCAAAGTCACCCTGTAGGTTTCCATAGCTGAGCAAGGAATTGAACCCTGGTCTCCAAGGTTATAGTCCAATGTTTAAACCACTATACTGCACTGGCTCTATATCATAATCATACCCTCTAACATTTCACTGGTGAAAAACAGGATATGTGTTACCAAGATAGCAAAAAACAAGGAAGAATGCATAAGATAGGAGAGGCTGCCTACTGGCAAGGACAAGATTCTGCCTCCACCTCTCCTCTCCTCCCTGCTGAGTTAAGTGAGTGAGTATAAACTTCTTTTGTATTTTGAAATCAGTTTGTAGCAATTAGAGTACGCAGAGGACAAAGTTAAAAATTGGGAAGAGAAAAAAGAAACTGGAAGATATTAAAAGCAGCAGAAAAAGTGGGATGACAGAAGATTAATGGGGTGTGACTGTCCTTGCCCAATGAGGACATTTGAGGCATGTGTAACTGACTAGCAATATGAAACTGAAATACCAACTATCTTCTCAGAACTGACCAATGAAGAAACTACTTTACTGGAAGTAATAGCCAAATAATCACTAATGTGCAACAGGAGGAAGGGGGCAAAGATAAGAAACCTGATGAAACCAAATTTGGGAATTATTTTTCCCTCCAAATATTCTGGCCTACAACTCCTAACATCCTCAGCCTGAATAGCCAATGCAAATGGATTGTGGGAATTTTTTTGATAGACCTTGGAATGTTACTTTTAAAAAGTAATTGATTATGAATATAGTGTCAAAGCACTCCAAAAGAACTAAAGAAAGTAACTTTTCAATCTCCCATTTCTCAACAGTAACTAAGGTAATTTGCTCTAGTTACTTTTAAGAAATCTTAATGCTGTACGCTATGGACCTGGTACCAAGCACATTCTCTTCCCACCCATCTTCTTATCACCCATAACAGAACATAAGGCAACATATCAACCTTGTGCTATTCCTGCTGTACTATTTAGTGAGTCCACCGAAACATAACTATGAAAGTAACTAAAAGCAATGTTACCCTGTTTACTGGGGGTCCCGGGAGGGACACCTATATGCACTCTCAATTAACTAAGTTTGGGGAAATTAGCTAAAGCACAAGTTAGCAATGCGAGAGGCACAGCAACGCAGCAGAATCTTTTACCCAATGTCTACGGGGTCAGGCCAAGCCAAGAAGCAAACTGGAGTTTAAGAATAATTGAGATTTTTATTAAATACAGACAAACAGTGTATGCAACACATGCACTCAGATAACTATAGAAAATAAAGGTTGGAGTGGTATAGAGGGATTTTTGAGAGAGATTGTTGAATTGGGTGATACGACACCTGTCCTGAAGCCCTGATAGATCACTACGAAGGTCCGAAGTTGCGCAGTCAGCCAATATGATTGAGGGGAAGGCTCGCCAAGCAGAGTGGCGGCAAGAGGGGATGGAACTCAGGAGTGATCCAAGGATGGTCTTGGAATCGGGGGGTTTTATAGGGAGAAATGTAACTGCAGGATATTCCGTACTTGGGGAAAACAATGAGTTTCGGGCATGAGACAAAGCTTTGGAAAGGTCAAAATTTAACATGATTGAGTTAAGTCCGAATTGACAATGGAGTAGCCAGTAAGCAGATGCGCAGAGTGCTTGACAATTGAGAATTCAGCTTGCCAAGTTGCCTGCTCCGGGCAGGGATCTCTTTGTAAGTAGCATGCATACATAATGGAGTGTTTGCAGAGAGGTCTCCTAAAGCGGCGATCTGGCTATTTCTGCCCTGCCTGTATTATAGAATCATAGCAATTCAGAGTTGGAAGAGACCACATAGGCCATCCAGTCCAACCCCCTGCCATGCAGGAACACCCTCAAATCAATCCCGACAGATGGCCATCAAGCCTCTGCTTAAAAACCTCCAAGGAAGGAGACTCCACTACACTTCGAGGCAACAGATTCCACCGCCGGACAGCCCTGACTGTCAGGAAGTTCTTCCTGAGGTTCAGGTGGAATCTCCTTTCCTGCAGCTTGAATCCATTGCTCCTTGTCCTGGTCTCTGGAGCAGCAGAAAACAAGCCTTCTCCCTCCTCTACGTGGCATCCCTTCAAATATTTAAACATGGCTATCATGTCCCCTCTTAACCTCCTCTTCTGCAGACTAAACATACCCAGCTCTCTAAGTCTATCCTCATAGGGCATGGCTTCCAGGCCTCTCATCATTTTGGTCGCCCTCCTCTGGACTTGCTCCAGCTTGTCAATATCCTTCTTGAATTGGGGTGCCCAGAACTGGACACAGTATTCAAGATGGGGTCTAACCAAAGCAGAGTAGAGTGGTACCAGTACCTCCCTCGATCTAGACACCATACTCCTATTGATGCAGCCAAGAATTGCATTGGCTTTCTTGGCTGCCGCGTCACACTGCTGACTCATGTTCAGCTTGTGGTCTATGAAGACTCCTAGATCCCTTTCACATGTACTGCTATCCAGCCACGTGTCCCCCATCCTATATTTCTGTATTCCATTATTTCTACCTAAGTGTAGGACCTTACATTTCTCTCTGTTGAATTTCATTTTGTTCGCCCTGGCCCAGCTCTCCAATCTAGCCAGGTCATTTTGAATTTTGATCCTGTCCTCTGGCGTATTAGCAACCCCTCCCAGTTTGGTATCATCTGCAAATTTGATGAGCATGCCCTCTATTCCTCTATTGTGTTGGAATATTGCAGCATTTAGTGGCTGAGCCTAGTTCTGTGCTTGTCTGGGGACCTCACAAACACGTGGAGAGGGGTGGTGGAAGAGAGCCAAATTATTGATATCAAAAAGATATCTATGTCACCTTAAGTGCGGCCCAGCCATGGCATTACACCTTGGATTACTACACTCAGAATTCTCTTAGACAGCATGGTCAGTAACTTCTCCAAACTCTGCTAAAAGTTACCCCACAAAAGGGTTAGAGTTATCTATTCTTACACTGTAATCATAATGCAATTTAGTTGTACCTTTATTATTGGGTTCCCAGTTGCAACTAGTGATTTCCAACTTTTGGCTCTAGAGTTGAATACAAATTAGTAAAAAGCAACTGAAATAAGCCACAAGGCCAGCTGAAGCTGTGCTGAATCCAAACCCTTCCCAGTTAGGGATGTTGGAAATGATTTAGAAGGAATATCTACACCCTGGTGTAATTTTGTACTGTCATTTTGACTATATCCCTGGGCTGAAAGAGGTTTGAATCTAGTGTAATTTGGCTATTTTCTCACCAAATCCATTCTCCACCCCATTTTTGCTCTTGTGCTAAAAAAAAAAAAAAAAAAAAACCCAAAAACTTATCATTGTCAGCAGATTTCTGAGATCAGCCAGCAGAAGGCAGTTCTGCCAGCAGAAGGGGCTTTCTGCCAGTAGAAGAGATTTGTGTCTAATCCATTTGGAGTATCTTTGATTTCAGATTGCATGACCAGTCCAAAACATCTGGAGCCCAAAACATTCTCCTCCCTGACTTAAACTGGCTGGCACTGATAAAGTGTCTATTCCTGTCATCGCAGCTAAATTTCTACCAACAACATACTGAGCTTCAGACTGCCCCTATATTTCAGCTCTATCAGTATCAGTTTGCTATGACTTTAACAGTGACGGCCCAGTCCTATGGAAGTCTAGGATTTGTAGTTTGATAAGCATCTTGGAATTGTCTGATACAGCATTTCAGTACTCTAGCTCAGACAAAGGAACTAGAAATCACTGACAGAGAATTTTGAGTGCTTCATCAAACTACAAATTCCAGAACTCTATACAATGGAACCATGTTGATTAAAGTGGTGTGAAACTGCTGTAACTATGTGTTGCAGATGTGCTCTTAACAAACTGAACTAACTCTGGAAACAGAAGAGAGATCAGTCTAATTTGAATTTATGTCAGCTTTTGAAATTATTCATAATTAAGTTTCTTCTACCGTCTTTCTCAATTAATGTGCATTTTTTAAAAAAAACATGCATACACACAAACACAATCACACATACATGTACCCATGTGAAAATACATGCAAACTTTATTAAAATAAATATTTTCTATTAAATGGTCTGAGGGCTGTATTTTAAAAACTTTTCTCTTCTCACTTGATATTTAATAGCCACTCAAGGCAGTGAATAAATCCAGCTGCTGCCCTGATCAGCACAGAAATGTGCAAATGATGGCTGTAGATAACCTCTCAGAAAGATAGATTCTCATCATGTCTCATTGTATCCAGGGGCATATCTGTAGCTACATTTTGAATGCTTGCAATAGCAGCTGGAGGCTTCCTTTGAAGCAGTGAATTCAGATTTTAACCTGAACTTTAAAGGAACTATCCAAGGTGCTCAACCTGTTTGGGGGATATGGTCCAACACCTTGAGCAGTGCCTTCAAAGTTCAGAATAAAACCCAGAGCAAATTCACCATCCCACTCACCCAGAAGCCATTAGCTGCCATTGGATGCTTGCATGACAGCTGCTGTGGCCACTGGGTTTATTTGCCTTCCTAAAGTCGCTATTACCTAAAAGCAATAATTCACTGTTTGAAAAGGCATCTGTTGAGCCCACCATGATTCCTCCAAGTGCTAAATCCCAAAGATAAATACACTCTGATCATTGTGTTAGTCTAAAGCAGGAGTATGCTGCAGGAGCAAGAGGAGTGTAATTTCTCCATTCTTGAGTTTCAAGTGAGTACATGAAGCGATAAAAAATGGGTGTTTCCATCCCATAATGTAAATCAGTCAGTCAGTTTATTTATATCCTGGGTTTTTTTCCCCTCAAGACTAGGACTCAACTGGGACTCAAGTAAACAGAGTATAAGTAAACTGACTGACTGATTTATGCTATTGGATGAAAAAAACCATTTTTCATTGCTTCATGTACACAGTTAGGTTTGGGCAGCATTTTCTTTTTTAAAGGAGAACCCAAAAAATATTTTGGGGATACTTCTGATTTTATACTCCATGTGCCTGTGGGAGGTATGTTCTGTGTGCTTGCAAAATCAGAAGGATAAAGGTTATAATCATCCAGTCTGTATCAGTCAAAGCAGCACCACACAGAAGAGGAAGGTTACAGCAAACTTTGAGGAATCTTAAGACTTACTAAAGGAAAACAAAATAGATGGAAAACCCCATATGTTTGGGAACTCCCAACCCACCATACGTGCCTCTGTATATCAATTGCTGGTAAACCCAAGTTGGAGGATGCACTTAGACTATTGTCTTGCTTGTAGGCTTCCTGTAGACTATTGGTTGGTCACTCTGTATACAGAACGCTGAATAGCTAGGTGATTGAGCTCCTCTTCCTCATCTGTTCTTTTTCCAGTAAGGAGTGGACATATTATCATGACCATGAAATGCTGGCAGAGTATTGCCTTTGATTTGGCCTGGGAGTGGGGAGAAAACTGAGTTGGAAGTCAAGTGGAACACAGTATTGTCAGGATGATATTAGGCACTGCAACATCTTATTGCAGGACAACATGTATTGAACTAACTAGCCAGCTATATATCTTGCCTTGTCTCACTTAGTAATTGGAGAAACCTTCTTGAACCAAAGTACTTGTTCTAAATGAAGTCTCTAAATGACTGGAGGTATTTATAAAAAAAAATTGCTTACAACTTACATTTTTCATAATATTTCACTTGTTGAAAAGCTCTTGCTTGAAAGGTAGAGTCATAACATAAGCGTTAGTGATGCTTGATTGGTCCTACATCTCCAGGAAATACTAGTATCTATGGTTGTTATGTACACTGAAATACAGGATGCTTTGGCTATTGCAACATTATCATACCTAACACTTGAAAAAAGAGTATTATTTTCTATTGTTCTTCCAATAGTTTATGATAAATTAATCATAGTTTTCATTTCCCATTTTTTCCTTAAGTGTTTCTGGATAATTTTTGAAAGTTTCTCACAAAATAAAAATAATCTTATTTAAATCTTATGCCATTTCCAGCAAATTCAATATCTGAGATGAGCTAGAAACAGAACATGTAACTGGTTCAGATGTTTCCATTAGTAAATACTGCAGATAGATACATCTCCAATTATACTT
Organism: Ctenosaura bakeri; assembly: GCA_948474755.1. Lineage (NCBI taxonomy): Eukaryota > Metazoa > Chordata > Lepidosauria > Squamata > Iguanidae > Ctenosaura > Ctenosaura bakeri. The sequence continues at coordinate 216,133 of CAOLHI010001049.1, forward strand.
TAACATCTGTTTAGCATCAACAATGGCTCTGAATACCAACATTCATACAACACAATGTTCTTTTGCTTCACTGAAAGTGTTGATCAGCTTATACATTTCCAGTTCACTAGTTCCACACATTTAAAACCAACCTGTGTTTCTTTTTCCTGTTTTGTAATCATAGCTTTGTCAAAAAAAAAAAAATCATTACGGCAGGTGATATTTCACACACATTCAAAAGTAACAAACCCAGTTCATGAATTTACCCTGTTTACCCTGTTCCTTGAAACAATAACAAAAACCTTTTGTGTTATAGTTTAATAAAATTTAATAAAATTAAAAAAAAAAGAAACAATAACAAAAACCAGTTGAAGACTGGTCATTCTAGATTTTTTTCACTACAAGGAAACAAAAACATTTTTAAGTTTAATAAAGGAAATTCAGTAGAAGTTCTAACAGTGTTTCTCTTTTGGATCTGATTCATTTCGGTCTCATTCACAGCCAAGAGAGGTTCAAGTGCTAAATGCTAGAAAGCAGGTTCCATTAAAATAACAACAGTCATCAGTGGGATTGATCAGGATTGGGGTAAATAAAACTGAAATCAACTCTAGTTTCTTTAATTTAATGAAGTTCAAGATCGGACTTAAGGATCAGTAGTATAGTTTTGCCAATTTATGTAGTGGACTTCATTATTAAGTGGGAAAAGCTGGCTTTAGACTGGGGAGGGACACTTTCAGTCTAGAGCTCTAATCCAGTCCTAAGAGGTCTAGAGGTCTAGATCAAGGTGGACAACTGCAGAAGTGAGGTCATGTCCACTCAACCACCCCAGTAGGTCTCACAGCCGCTCCCCCCCACCCAGTCTCCCCTGCCCAGTGGACTGGAAGTGATGCAATGTCACTTCTGGTTTTGGAATCAGACAATATATGACTGATTCCTGTGAGGGGCTGGGTTTAGGAGCTTTAAGGGAATGGGAGGAGGAGAAGCAAGGGGAGTGTTTTTGTGGTGATTTGACTGTGTTTTTCATGGTTTTAGCCATTCTCAAAAAAAGTGGGTGCTTGGGGAGGGTCCACAAAATGTTCTCCGAGGCCATACAGGTCACATTTTCCCCATACCAGTTTAGATTATGTATATACGCCTTCCAATAGACTAGGAGCTAATTTTGGGAATCATTATGGGCTACAGTAGACCCAGAAGTGCCAAAACATATAGTTTGCTTTATTATTTCAAGGAGGGGGAGTTTGAAGTGAGCTGTGCCCCATTTTGTGTAAAATATTGTTGCTGGAGAGTTTCAGAAATAGAAAAACCCACAGTTTAAACTTCAAGACAAGGTGGTGCTCTAATGAGACTGAACTCCATTTCTTCCTCCTTTATTTGATCTTGATTGCTTCAGCTCTTGCCAGTTAGATTGGAGATCAGGCAAATGTTTATGTTTTATGTAATTAAGCTGATTGTTGCTAGTTTGCTCTGAGACAGTGTGCTCCAAGAAGGATATTGAGAAGCTGAAACATGCCCAGAGGAAGATAGCCAAAATGATAAAAGGTCTGAAAACCAAGCCCTATGGGGAACAACTTAGGGAGCTGAGTATGTTTACCTTGAGGAAGACAAGACTGAGAGGTGACATGATAGCCATTTTTAAATGTTTGAATGGATGCTATGCAGAAGACAGAGAGAGAGTTTGTTTTCTTCTGTTCCAGAGACTAGAATACAAACCAATGGATTCAAATTACAAGAAAAAAATATTTTACCTAAAGGTTAGGAAGAACATTTTGGCCGTGAGAGCTGTTCAGCAGTGAAACAGACAGCCTCAAAGGTTGGTTCCCTCCCTTGGAAGTCTTTAAACAGAGGTTGGATGGCCATCTCCTAGGAGTGCTTTAGTTGTATATTCCTGCATGGCAGGAGGCTGGACAAAATGTCTTTTGTGGTACCTTCCTATTCTGATTGATTCTATGAGGGCAATAGGGAAGAAAGGTAAAAAGTATCAGCTTCAGAGGGTTCCCAGCTCCAGTTCCCCAGTTGCTCACAATGAGACGGAAGAAGAAAGAAAAAGAAGCAGAATATCTTTACTCAGACAGTGGCCAGGAATAACATTTCAGTATTGGATTTTGGTTCTGTTAGTACTTTGGTTCTGTTAGTACTTATGCAGACATAATAACATTGCAAAACTTTTAATGATATATTTATCTAGAAGCCCACACGGTAATCTGTGTATTCTGGGGGGTTTATAGCAAAGGCTAAAACAGGCCATCCAGGGTTTTTTTCATGGAAAATTTACTGTGAGAGACTGTGAAATCTCACAGATGATTATCAGCTTGACATAGAAGATCATGACATGGTTTAAATTTGGGACAAACAGCATCCTGTTCAGCAGTTATGAGATCATAAACTAGACTTACAATCTCATAACCACTGGGGTTTCATGTTTACAGTTGTGAATATCTGAATATGACCCCCCAAAGAATCTACTCTTGCAGACCAGGAGCAATGTAACCAAAGCATTTCCAAGGCACTGAAAACCAAGATGCTGGGGAATGGCTTCTGCAGCACTCTTCTCGTTGTGAGGCAAATAAAAGAATTGTGGTAGGACTCTTATGGGTCTCTCTAGCTGACTGTTCTTGATAGAAATGCTTCACTTGGAATGCTGCTAGGCTGTAAAAGTATGTTGGGAAGGTGTCATTGGCAGACATAACCACAGCAATGTAGCTGCATTCTCATTGTTACATTGATGATGCAGGATCTCAGTCAAACAACAAGGTCTGATCAAGGGAAGTAATAATACCACTCTATTCTGCTTTGGTTAGACCTCATCTGGGATACTGCATCCAGTTCTGAGCACCACAATTCAAGAAGGATATTGACGGCTGGAATGTATTCAGAGGAGGGCAACCAAAAAGGTGAAGGGTCTGGAAACCATGCTGTATGATGAGTGGCTTAGGGAGCTATGTATGTTTAGCCTGGAGAAGAGAAAGTTAAGAAGTGACACGATAACCATGTTTAAATATTTGAAGGGATATCGTGCTGGATGGAGCAAGCTTGTTTTCTGCTGCTCCAGTGACAAGGACAAGGAGCAATGGATTCAAACTACAGGAAAAGAGATGTTACCTAAACATCAGGAAGAACTTCCTGATGGTAAGAGCCATTCAACAATGGAATATGCTGCCTCTGGGTGTGGTGGAGTCACCTTCTTTGGAGGTTTTTAAGCTGATGCTGGATGGCCATTTGCTGGGGGTGCTTTGAGTGTGTGTTCCTATATGGCAGATGGTTGGACTTGATGGCTGTGCTGGTCTCTTCCAACTGTATGATTCTATGATTGCATGGATCCTTACCTCTTCTGTGCAGGGTTGACTAAAAATGTGTACAATGTGTTTGTGTTGGCCCACAATGTTTTATTAGTGCTTTCTAATGTTATTCTACCTGTAACAGTACTTACAGCATAAATCCTTATATCTTCATCACTATTTAACAGCACGTTTGTTTATCATTTCTCAGCCCACTAGGACCCCCAAGGCAATACAAAACAGATAAAAACATTGTTTAAATTCTTTATCTGTTTATCTTTACTAACAGATCAGAGCATTACTTAAATGTAGGCTAAAACAATTTCCTTAGAAATAGTTTAAAAGTACACACAGTTCATACAGCTGGAGCAGCCACCCCGGTTTTAAAAACCAAAGGTCATGAAAAGTAATACAATTTTAGCTGCATGCACAAAACTCATGAGACATGGAACTAGCCTGATGTGCTTTAGAAGAGTGTTCCATAGCCAGGGGGCTGCTACAGACAAGGCCCTGTCATGTGTACTCATCAATCTAGGGTCTGGGGGGATGGTTCACACAGTAAGGCCTTTACTGATGCGCTCAAATTTAAAGCAGGATCAATGGAGGAGGTGTTCTTTCTGATATTATGGCCCTCAGCTATACTTTTAGAGTGCTATGTTCCTGTGATTTGGAACTTAATAGATCCTCCAGATGAAGCAAATGCATCTGGAGGTTGCAAAATGTGTTGCTTTTGTTCTCTGGTTTTTCTAAATATCCAAAAGATGTATGATAAATTGAGCATTATATTACAGTTATTACATGAGGTTTTCAAGTTCCAAATACAGGATTTATATATTCGCGTACACTTTTGAATATTCGGCAAGAAAAAAATAACAATAGTAATGAATAAATAAAAAATAAGTCTAAGTTAGAGAGGATAATAGTGGATCTCTACATATGGAAGTCGTTAGTAGAGATTTTGATAATCATCATATAGAGATACTCAAGAAATAGGTAGGAGGAATTTATTGGAGGGTACATTTAGATGGAACTATAAATAATATAAGACATGGAAAACCCTCCATAGAATCATAGAATCATAGAAATACAGAGTTCGAAGAGACCACAGGGGCCAACCAGTCCAACCCCCTGCCATGCAGGAACACCCTCAAAGCACTCCCGACAGATGACCATCAAGCCTCTGCTTAAAAACCTCCAAGGAAGGAGACTCCACTATACTCCGAGGCAGCAGATTCCACTGCCGGACAGCCCTGACTGTCAGGAAGTTCTTCCTGAGGTTCAGGTGGAATCTCCTTTCCTGCAGCTTGAATCCATTGCTCCTTGTCCTGGTCTCTGGAGCAGCAGAAAACAAGCCATCTCCTTCTTCTACGTGGCATCCCTTCAAATATTTAAACATGGCTATCATGTCCCCTCTTAACCTTCTCTTCTGCAGACTAAACATACCCAGCTCTCTAAGTCTATCCTCATAGGGCATGGCTTCCAGGCCTCTCACCATTTTGGTTGCCCTCCTCTGGACTTGCTCCAGCTTGTCAATATCCCTCTTGAATTGAGGTGCCCAGAACTGGACACGGTATTCAAGATGGGGTCTAACCAAAGCAGAGTAGAGTGGTACCAGTACCTCCCTCGATCTAGACACCATACTCCTATTGATGCAGCCAAGAATTGTATTGGCTTTCTTGGCTGCCGTGTCACACTGCTGACTCATGTTCAGCTTGTGGTCTATGAAGACTCCTAGATCCCTTTCACACGTACTGCTATCCAGCCACGTGTCCCCCATCCTATATTTCTGTATTCCATTTTTTCTACCTAAGTGTAGGACCTTATAGTTCTCTCTGTTGAATTTCATTTTGTTTGCCTTGGCCCAGCTCTCCAATCTAGCCAGGTCATTTTGAATTTTGATCCTGTCCTCTGGCGTATTAGCAACCCCTCCCAATTTGGTGTCATCTGCAGATTTGATGAGCATGCCCTCTATCCCTTCATCCAAGTCGTTGATAAAAATATTGAACAGCACTGGGCCCAGGACAGAATCCTGTGGCACCCCGCTAGTCACTTCTGTCCAGGATGAAAAGCAGCCATTCGTGATCACCCTTTGGGTTCGGTCAGTCAACCAATTACAAATCCAACTAACAGTAGCCCTGTCCAGCCCACATTTTACTAGCTTCATTGCAAGAATGTCATGGGGAACTTTGTCGAAGGCCTTACTGAAATCGAGATATGCTACATCCACAGCATGCCCTTCATCTATCAAGCTAGTAACTCTTATCATAAAAAGAGATAAGATTAGTCTGGCATGACTTATTTTTGAGAAATCCATGTTGACTCGTCGTGATTACCGCGTTGCTTTCTAAGTGATTAGAAACTGACTGCTTAATGATGTGCTCCTGGATCTTTCCGGGTACTGATGTCAGGCTGACTGGGTGATAATTGTTTGGGTCCTCTTTTTTTCCCTTCTTGAAGATGGGGATAACATTTGCTCTCTTCCAGTCTGCTGGAACTTCTCCTGTCCTCCAAGATTTCTCAAAGATTATAGCAAGCGGTTCTGAAATGACCTCTGCCAGCTCTTTTAATATCCTAGGATGCAATTCATCTGGCCCTGGAGACTTGAATTCATCCAGTGTGGCCAGGTATTCCTGAACCACTTCTCTACTTATTATGTGCCTCATTTCCTCTGCTTCCTCCTCTGCTCCCCAGCCGCCAGGTTGAGTGCTTGTATCCTTCTGGGAAAAAACTGAGGCAAAGAAGGTGTTAAGTAGTTCTGCCTTTTCTCTTCCCCCTGTGAGTAATTCGCCATCTTCTCTGCGCAGCGACCCTATCATCTCCTTCTTTTTCCTTTTGCTGCGGACATATTTAAAAAAGCCCTTTTCATTGTTTTTAATGTCTCTGGCCAGCCTAAGTTCATTCTGTGCTTTAGCCTTTCTGACCTCCTCCCTACATCTCCTCGCTACTTGCTTAAATTCTTCTTTGGTGGTTTCCCCCTTCTTCCATTTCCTATACATGTTTCTCTTAACACTCAGCTCAGCTGAGAGTTCTTTAGTCAACCATTCTGGTTTCTTCAGATGCCTTCCATTATTCCTCCTTATTGGCACAGTTTTAGACTGTGCCTTCAGTATCTCCTTTTTAAGGAATTCCCATGCCTCCTGAACTCCTTTTCCTTTCACTATTCCTGACCACGGAATTCCAGCCAGCAGCTCCCTAAGTTTACAGAAGTCCGCTTTTTTAAAATCTAAGATGAGTGTCTGGCTACCCTTATCTTCTCCTTCCCACTGAATGCCAAATTTCAATAGGGCATGGTCACTCCCCCCCTAAAGATCCAACCACTTCTACCTCATTCACAAGGTCATCCCTGTTGGTCAGGATCAGATCTAGAATATTTGATCCCCTTGTGGCCTCTTCTATCTTCTGGACCATGAAGTTGTCTGCAAGACAAGCAAGAAACTTGCTGGACCTTGCTGTCTTGGCAGAGTTTTCTTATTCTTTTCTTTGACAATCAATATATGCATCTAAAAGAAAATATTGATTTATAGTTCACAATGGTTGCCAACCTACTTACCTTCTGTTTCTTTTTTTGCCAAACTTTTTGTATTAATTATATGATAAGCTAATAAAGAGATAACTGGAAAAAAACTATTCAAATGATATTTCTGTTGTCCCAGACCATTTTCTGGCAATACTTAGGACCAGTTGCAGCATTCCACCTTTGTGTAGGTTTTTTTTAAAACAATTTCAAGGCAAATTGAAACAAGAAAAATCATTTTTCTTCTTTTTTTCTCTATTTTCTTTGAAAAAAGCTATAGAGTTATACTGGATCAGTACATTTCCCTCTCACTCAAATGACAATGACAGACACAAGAGCTGATGATACTACAACTTGTACAAGCCCCCATCCTGGTGAGCAAAAAACAGCCAGAGAGCTGCCAACTGGAGCTACATCTCTCCAGTCCCTGATCAGTTGCAAAGTGTTACCCAGACTTGTTTTAGCTAATCTTGAGCACCAAAAGAGGCAGAACTAGCCTTATACTGGAACAGAGCCTATTTCTTTCTTCTTCCCTTTGTGCTCAAGAGCAGTCAAAACAAGGTACACACCTAGAACCCATCAGTGGCCAGGAAGACAGAGCTGTATTCTGCCATCTCTGAAGTGCTTCCCATCAGGGAAAACAGCGGGCAGAAAAAGCAGCATCTCCTACCCTGCCTGCCTTTGACACTTCTTCATAAAGGTGCTAGTAGAGTATTATTTTCTGCCAGAATGATTTCATACCTTCCAATTATACCAGTTTGGCTCAGACAGTTCTGATAAACCCTCTGCTGTCCCATTTTTCCCCCAGCTACTTTCAAAATGCCCCACTTTCTCTTTTCTCTTCCCACTTCCCTCCCTTCTTCCTAAACTTACTTCCATTCATGCAAATTGAATTCAAAGTGTGAAAGTAGTTCTCACTCAATTAACTCCACAATGGGGATTGGAATAGAGAGGAAGAGGTGGAAACTTGCCCATCCCACTAGACTTAGGCAAAAGCAAACTCCTGCACCTGTTCCTAGCTTGAGTTTGGCCATCTTGATGACACTCTTAATGTTGCTTGGTCACAAAGATCCCTATTTGCATCAGTAAAGTGTTGAAGGATAAGCCAATTTAGCATCTTGGCCATACTCATCTTACTTTAGTATACATGCCTAGTCCATATTCATCTCTTATATACTTCTTCCTCCTTCCTTCCTCTTTCCCTCCTTTCTTCGCACATGTATCTATAAAATCCATTGAAGGTATTTTTTTAAAAAAGAAAAAGAAACTTTGGGATCGAATACAGTTGTGATGAGGACATGGACATGGGACTGCTGAGAGACTTGTGGGCCATAAAAATTTGAGACCTCACTGGGCTCTATATCCAGTCTATTGATGAACCAGGTCTCTGTCCCATTCAAAATTCTATCCCCCCACAACTGGGAAAAGAAATTCTGCTATCTCTGACCAATGACTGGAAATAGCAGAGATATCTTTATCCACTTTCAATGGGTGCTTTCAGGAACTTGACCTCCTCAGTGAATTAGTTGATATATTCTTATCCCACATTTCCAGGGGCTCATGGAAATGCCAGCTGAGTAACTTTCACTCCTACATCCTTCTTCTGAGCTTCAATGAGAGGATAGGGGAATAAAACCTGATTGTCCTAGTGCTACTGCCTGGAACTTGATTACCTCAGAGGATGTGATCACATCCCCAGTGTAATTTGGCCCACATGAATGTGCTATAATTGGGGGAATGCAACCTCACAGCCCACCTCTTAGAGGGTACTGCCTATACTTCAAAATGTGTTACATCAGTCCTGCTGCATATGGGGGTCCTCTCACATGAAGCCCACTATTTCTCCCTCAAAGTTCCATCTAAGTGGTGCCATCAAGCCAAAATTAATTACCCTGAAAAACAACACAGCTCCAAACTGAGAGCTTCTGTTTAATACCTCTGGGATTTGCCTGTGAAGCTGAAGCTAACACTGTGTTGTGGAATATAACAGGCAGCTGAAGTTGTGAGAAGACAGAATGTTATTCCATTATTTCTGAGAGCAGAAGAAAAAATAGCTCCTAAGAAAAAGGTGTGAATTTTTATTGCTAGTAAAGGAGGTGTTTGTAACCACTAAAGCCCTTTCTTCAACACATGTTGTACATATGTACATATAAATAACAGAGAGACTTTTCAGATGATATTGTAGTGAACTGGTTGCAGATTTGTTAGCTTTATGGTTTCTAATAACTGTGCTTCTGCTCTGAGAATATCACATCTTCCAGATGCCAATATTTTGTCCGAAGTGCTGTTAAAGTTGGTCAGAATTTATTTATTTCTACTGAAATCATCACTTTCCTCCAAAGTATTCAAGGCTGCATACATCATTGCTTACATCTTCCCATCACATTTTATCCTCACATTTTATTGTCACAACAGCCTTCTGAAACAGATAGGTTCTCTTCCACCTCCACTTTATCCCCAAAATAACCCCGATGAGGTTGAGAAGCACTGACTGGCCCAAGGTCACCCAGTGAACTTCATGAGTAAGTAGAGAATTGAACCTGGGTCAGTACGGTTCAAGTCTGACAGACTGACATTCCTGCCACTACACCATTGTGGCTTTTTGGGAAGAAATTGTTCTGAGTAGCAAAAGGTCAGGAGCTGTCAGAAAGGTGCCAAAGGCCAAAGAGTCTTCATTATCATTGCCACTACCAACAATTATATTTTTACACCCTGGCCTTTCTCACAACGTACATCCTATTGTGCCAGATGCCTTCATTGTCATTGCTATCTAGGTCCACTGGGGCACATTGTAAATGGATTTGCTAAGTCCCTTAGCAACTTCCAGATATATTCTTTTAGTAGTTCCAATTAAACTGATGCCAGCCACATATTCTAAACACCCTCAGATTAAACAATCTCTGCAGCTGTGGGGATGGTGAAACTCAACTATGGGTGCATATTCTTTAGGGGAGACTTCCCCAACCTGCCATCTTCCTGTTATGTTGGACTACATCACTCAACTCCAGCCTGAATGGTCAATGGTAATAATAGGAGTTATAATCCAACATCTGGAGGACAGAAGGTTGAGGAAGACTACTCCATGGTTATCAGGAAAGAGGGGTTATAAATGGGATAATGTTGCTTAAAAAGGGAGAGGATACAACCTATGTTTCAAGATGGGGCTTGTACAAATGCCACTTGCCTAGATTGTAAAATTTCAACATGGGCATTGTAAATAGAGTACTAGTGGATAGACTAAAGGCTTTTCTAGTTCAACATCCTTTTCCCACAAAGGCCAACCAGATGTCTATGGGAAGCCCACAGCAGGATATGAGCAGAACAGCATCCTCATGCTTGTGCTCCCCAGCAACTCATCTGTTACCCTTTATCTCTGCTGAATCTCCAGAACTGCCTCTAGTATTACACAGAGTGAAGCAACAAGCTCAGGTGGCAGTAGGTAGCTGTGAGAGCCCCTGAACAATTCTGCTACATGACATAACTGTGCATGCCACACAGCCTGGCTTTTAGTCTACAAGTACTAGCAGAAACAGAAAACAGAAAAACAGGAAGAAAAAAAAAACCAGAAAAAATACTTTTAAGCAATTGTAACTTTGTCAAGCAAAGCAGCAGCAAGGTGGTCTGGAACTTGGGAACCATCCGAGGATGGTCTCGGAATCAAGGGTTTTTATAGAGAGAAATGAAACTGCAGGTTATGCCTTACTTGGGGAAAACAATGTGTTTTAAGAGCAGGACAAAGCTTTGGAAAGATCAGAAGTTAGCATGATTAAGTTAAGTCCAAATTGACAAAGAGGTAGACAGTATGCAAATGCTCAGTGCTTGGCAGTTGAGTATTCAGCTTGCCAGGGTGCCTACTCGGGGCAGGGAGTTCTTTGTAAACAGAGTGCATACATAATGAGGGTGTTTGCAGAGAGGTCTCCTAAAGCAAGGATCTGGCTATTTCTGGCCTGCCTGAGTGGAGAATGGAATGTTCAGCAATTAGTGGCCGAGCCTAGTTCTGTGCTTGTCCAGGGGCCTCTCAAACATGTGGAGAGGGGTGGTGGAAGAGAACCAAATTATTGATATCAAAATGTTATCTAGGGGTATCTCCAAGGAGGCCTAAACTGCAGTAACACTGGTGAAGAAGAGAGTGCCTTTTTAGTCTTTTGCTTCAGGAAGTAGAATGTCTTGAACCAACCATGGCTGTAGAAACTAAACTTCTTTGCCCATGAGAGCTTCCCCACCTCCCACTTTTTTTTATCCTTCCTTGAGATTAGGTGGTTGAGGATTTTGTTAGAAACCTTATTTGGCCACCGTAGAATGCAGGTCTAGTTTGAAGGGTGGCCTGTACCCTACTCAAAATGGAATTGACCTATTCAAGCTGAAGCATGGGGTGCTGCATTTCTGAGTCCTTCCTTTTAGATGGTGAATTCATCATCCTCTTCTGTCCTAAGAACAAGAGCTTAGATATAATACTGTTTTGGACTATAGCTCCCGGAATCCAAGTAGTCATGCTGGTTGGGGACCTCTCAGAGTTGTGGGTCCAAAAAAACAGTCAAACTCTGAAAAATCCTATGCCATAGAGATGTGGCATTTGATTTCAATACATATTGGTTGAGATCCTACATCGAAGCATGCAGACCAGGCAAAGCGTGAGAGAAATGTTGTAGCTGTCAGTTTGTTGGGAAAGAAACAGAATAGGCAGCCAGATATCACTCTCCCAGATCTCTATTGATTGTTGCCTGGTCACTTCCTCCCTCCTTACTCATCCAATAAATGGCTGTGGCAGCACCCCTATGCTGGTTTTGCACTGTACAAGAGGCTAGTGAATAGCTCACTGGGCAACATCCAAAAATAGGCTTATATAACCCAAAGTTACATACACGTATATGTCACTAACAGGATTCTAGCCATCACTTTGGATGCATTTGTTCTTGAAAGTGGTACCCACCCAATTTCCCCCCTTATCTGACATTCATACTACCACAGGACTCATTCCCTCCACATCATGTTTCCCCAGCTTGATTGACTCTCAGGAGTGAAAACAGGAAAACACACTTCAGTGCCTTCCATTGCTTCCCCAATTAGACATTACAGCAATGGAAGTCACTGAGAATAAATGTATGTTTTAATGTACCGCTTACTACAGATGTGGGCAACCTGTATCCCTTCAGATGTTTTTGACCTCTTCCTCCAGTCAGCCCTAGCCAACAAGGCCAATGGAGTCCAACAGCTTCTAGAGAAGTGCAAACTGCCCAGTCCTTGCCTAATGTGGATCTTGATGGCCTGAATTTTAGAATTAAATGTATAAACACTTCGGGTAGAACAAGGCAAGAAATCATATATATTCCTTATCCTCCAAGGAACCTTGATGGAAATGTCATCTGGAACAGTAATTATGTCAAGGAGAAAGAGGAACTCACAGCTAGCTCACTCCATATTTTCCTTTTTTTTCAGTCTGGCCAAATTTTCAGGTATGAACAGAACAATATTTGGGCATTTGCCAGTTGAGGGGGAATAACATGAGGTTCTTTTGAATTCATGAATTAAGAGCCAGATTCAAGCACACAACACACAAATATTGACCCACGCAAAACAATATGAGAGAACTAGAAACAGGAAATCTAAATTGTCCAATTAACACAGACACAGAGTTCTTTGGTGGTTCATTGGCCCACACATTTCTCCATGCAATCACTGAAAACACAGAGGACCAGAGGAATATGTCTTCTAGCATAGCCTGGCTACCATAACACCACTCTGGCAATGCTACTTCATGCCTGAACTTTCAGCTGAACAGGGCCAGAGAAGTACAGGAAACATTGGTATGAAATCAACAAATCTAGACTCACTCAGCTCTCACCATGATAACTGAAGAAGTAGAAGGGATCATCTGAACTTTAAGTGGGAAGAGTAATACTGGTCCATTTCTACAAGATCTGAAGCAGAGACACAAAATGGTGCCTGTGAGAACTAGAAGATTTAGAAATAAGACAAAGAATGTCTAAGGGCCAAATTCAATTTCACTAAAGTTCTTGAAGGCTGCATTCCAGTTCAGCCAAGGTCAAAGGCAAAAGAATGGGACCTGAAATCCCAGCATGTTTTAGCTTAAAGCTCTTACTAGCAGTAATTAAGCCTTAGAAGAGGCCTTTCAACATTTTACAATGGGAAAAATACTGTACAAAAGTTGGGAAACCACTAAACAATATTGTCATGGGCTATCTAGGGAACCTCAAGGTAACATCTTCAACCGCAAGGCCTAAGTGTTATTTTATTCTAGCTAGGTAAGAGCTAGCAACAGAACATCATGAAGTGAAAAGTGATATAAGGAAGAAGTTCCTAGCCATCCCTTCTGTATTTCACTTTTGGAAACCTCCTGTGTTTTATAACGTATGAATAACATACCTGGTTCTGCCCAGTCTCATCGGGCCTGGACTTCATCTCATCCATCTCATCTAGCCTGGACTTCAGCTATTCCCTGACTTTAACAACCACCTACCTCTTGGGCCCTTTTTGCATGGTTTTTTTAAGCGTGAACGCCCCTTGAGCACCGCGCAAATGGGAGCGCCGCTCTGTACAATGCACTCCCACTTGCGCGGCGCTCACAAGGCTGAAGCGGGGCGTGGGCGCATTTTTTTAATTTTCGGCTTTAAGCCAAAAATGACCTGCACTCACGCAATGCTCACAGCGCTCTCGCGCACTTACCTGCGTGTGGTGCGTCGGCGAGCCAGGCAGGTCACGCTTCCTCCCCCAGCGCAGCCTACAACTCCCATACTGCACTGCGGAAGGAAGGGGTGGGGCGCTAGAGCGACGGTCGCACAAACAGGAAGCGACCTGCGTTAGGAAGGAGAGGGGAAGCGGCAGCATTTTGAACGAGGCTTCTCACGCGAGACGCCCTCCCCATTGCGCAAACAGGTAACATGCGAAAAGGGCCTTGGTCTTGGTTAATTTAAATATGCCTCCTCTGCAGGCTGGATGGCTGCACTGCAGAAATGGTGATCAAACATGCCTATATAGTTTGTGTTCTGCTTTTTGACATTAACTAGTAGACTTGAAAGAAGAAAATAAGAAATGGTATGATTGCATTCAAAATAAAGGGTCATCTGTTGTCTGTTAGTATAATCTTGAGTCAGTTCCATACTTAGGTGGAAAAACATTGCTGAGCTGCCTTTTTAAAGGAACCATGCAGTTTCCATAATTGCTTGGCAGCTCCAACACATTCAAACAGCTAATTCTGTAATATAGACAGTAGCTTTCTGATCTTGAAACTTTGCTTTTCACTCCTGGAAAACGACAGTAGCCTTGGCTGTGAATTACTATGATGTGTCAGCTATAATTTGTAATATAAGCTAAGAATGGAATTGGATGATTTTTTTTCCAGCAATGGGTATGAGAAAATATTTGATGTAGGCTTTGTAAGTTAATGATAGGAGTGGAGGTACAAGAGGACTCACAGAACCTGCTTATGCTTATTTCCTCCGTTCCAAGCCTAGCTCACCAGTTCTTTCAGAGAGCAGTTTGAAATTACACACTTCAATACCCAAGACAGATATTAAACTGAAAGCCTTCTTTGACACTGCCAGACAAACTTTCTCCCAATTCTTGGAAATTGTTGTGTTTATCCCATGTTTTCAAGTATTAGATTTCCATTCTGCCCTACTATACAATTTGGTCCTGCTCAGAGACTGGAAAGGTTACTTTTTTGACTACAACTTCCAGGATGCCCCATGCGGATAGCTGGAGGATCGCAGGAAATGTTGTTAAAAAAAAAAAAAAAAAAAGCTCGAGACCCACTATACAAAGGATTTTCAATATAAGGTATCATTTGATGACAAGTTTATGTAGTTTATAAGCAAGGTATCTTATACCTAAGTTTGTTGTTTGATTGACTGACTATTATATTTGCATTTCCATTTTTCCTCCAGTAAGTTGAAGGTGGCATACATGGCTCTCCTCCCCACTTCATCCTTTCAACAAACCTGTGAGGCAAATCAAATGGAGTGGTTGTCCCAAGGTAAGTGAGTTTCATGGCTCAGTGGGGTTTAAAATCAGAACCTCCAAAGTCTCAGTCCAACAGCCTACACAATCACACTCCGTTACACTGACAGAGGACTAGCATTATAAACTGGAAACTGACATGGAATGGAAGTATCCCCTTGGGTGGCTGAGTCTCTTTCTGGCTAATGGACTATCCTTTTTAGGGTTTTTTTTAAAGGTTTTTAAACAGAGGTTGGATGGTCATCTCTCAGGATTGCTTTAGTTGTCTATTTCTGAATGGCAGGAAAATAGGTTTGGTGTGTCTTGAAGTACCTTCCAGCTTTTTGATTCCATGATTTTATGGATCTGGTAAATTCTTCTTAAAAATTCTCCTTAAAAATCCTTCTGCAAAATCCAGCCAAACGAAGGCAACTGCAAGAGGAGAAGCATATTCTGGGCTAGGCTGGAAGAGGTGTGCCCTCATTGAACCCATTCTGTCAGATATAAAAATAATAAAAAGTCTTCCTCAAGCATTCCCTAGTTTGAATCTAATGGGCCTATCTTCACTTCCATCTTCTTCACTTTCCTCAAATTTGGAGAGAAGAAGTTATGTTCACATGGGGATTCTCCACAAGAGCAAGGAGACAGAAAAATCAGGATACTTTCTGGCATATACATTCTGAGATGCACACACTAGATCTGTGTTTAAGCAAACAGAAAGGGAAAAAAAATAATATTCTGCTTTTTGGGTTTTCCCATTGATGGGAAACTGAAAGAAATTCACACATTTCAGAAATATTTTCACAGATTATGACTAGAATAAGTTCATTTAAAAAAGCACAGTTATTATGAATTTCAGTTCCATTTCTCTTCAACTTATGGAATGCTTCAAGTAATATATATAAAGCTCAAATGTTTCATAAGACAATCTAAGACCAGGGGCCCATTCACACTATACAGTTATAGGGTTATTATTCTACTTTTGCTGTCCTGTCTTATGGAATCCTGATGTTTTTAGTTTGAGGAAGAAGTAGAGTGCTATGGCTGAAAATTTTTAGTGGCCTTCCCTACACTGCAAATCCTGGGATTCTACGGGATGTTGTCATGGCAGTCAAAAGGAAATGTAGCACTATAATTGTTTAGAATGAATGGCCACTGGGCAAAATGAGACATTTTTGCTGTTCTAAAGCATCCCTATGATGAAGCTATCATGGAGTTTTCTTGGCAAGATTTGTTCAGAGTGGGCTTGTCCTAGCCCTCCTCGGAGACTGAGAAAGTGTGACTTGGGCCACTTCTGCACTACAGTGTTATAGTGCTATTATTCCACTTTCAACATCCTTTGGAATTCTGGGGTTTGTAGTATAGGAAAAGGCATTTACAGTTCTCAGCCAGAGAGCTCTTTGGCTTTAGTAAACTACAAACCCCAGAATTCCACAGGATGTTGAAAGTGGAATAATAGCACTATAACTAGTGCAGAAATTGCCATGCCCAAGGTCACCCAGTGGGTTTCCAGGACTGAACAGGGATTCAAACCCTGGTTTCCAGAGTTGTAGTCCAACATTCAAACCACTATACCATGCTGGGTGTCTAATTTAAGGGGCATGGCCTTTTAATACAATGCAGATAACATTTTTCACCTGCTTGGTGGGGCATTTGATGTTACCCATAGTTCTTGATGCCATATAGACTAGAAAAAAATTATTTAAAAGGAGAAAAATTCGCTTTTCACAAATGCCTGACACCTGCCAGGCCTCCAAAAATTCCTCCTGGATTAGTGAGCATGAGAGAGAGAGATTTTCCCTCACAGCTTCTCTATGAAAAAGGTGGAGTTCATATTGTTCCAGAAAGGAAGCTGAAGAGTAAAGAATCCAAGAGATCTGTGTTCCCGCCTGTTCCACTCCAGGAAAGCAGGGTGGGGGGAATCCCATTGATTTAAGTTTGCCTAGAGAGAAGAGAGAAAGAGAGCGGGAAACAGAGGAGTGAACAGGAAAAGCACTTTTGGGACAGATTGAACTGTAACTCAAGTCTTGCTGACCTTTCCAAGTGGATATCCTGCTGTATTGAGCCAGCCATTTAGAGGGAAGACAAATAGCTGGTAAATCCAATCCAATAATCTCAGTTCATTGCTAGTTTCTTGCATATATTCTCTAGATGTGGAATAGAGGGGTGCTGAGTCTGGGGGAGGCAAGGATGAGTGGGAGTCAATATGTTGCAAGAATTGCGGATGGGTCGTATGCGAAAACAACACAATCCCCACTCCAGGCCTCTGGTTTGTCAGCCTCCTGGAAAAGGCATAACATTTCCATTCGTGTAAGTGACTGATGAGCTACCAGTGATTGTCTGGCATATTAATTTCTTTCTAACCCCATTCTTTAACTTTAGCCTCTCCCTTTCTTCCATACTTCATTCAGAAAGAACCACCAGGGACTAAGAACGTGAAAGCTTCTATCCAATTATGATCTCTCTCTCTCTCTCTCTCCCCTTTCTCTCTCTCTCTCAATTCCTGTGCTTGGAAAGTAGAGGAAGGGAGCTCAATATGTAACTGAGGTGGATGGAATATTAGCATCTAAGAAGATTTATGTTCATGACCTTCTGGATGTAAGGTGACAGTACAGCCTCTGCCCCCACTCTGGATGATATGCATATTCATAAGTCGTTTATTCACAGGCAGAAGTGACTGGATTAGCAATAATTTGAAAGATGGTGAGTGTGGGGTTGAAAGAAATTCAGGTGACTTCATGTAGAAATGAGGACACCATCATTTTTGTCACAAAGTACCCTGCTGTATAACCTTATACCTCATGCTTATTATTATTATTGGAAAAGTCATGCATTTTGAAGGCTGGCATTGTTTTGCAATGTTTAATCTGCCATTTATTTTAGTGCAACACAAGGTTTCTTTGATCAATAGGCAACCATTTGAAATTGTGTTCATCTTTTTCAACTAAACAGTATTGGTTTCTGTGCAAGGAAAGTTAGGAAGACATCAGATTGTGACAACATAAATAGTACTTCCATATTCAAGGGCGACATTTATTTATCTATTTTCATTTTAAGCACTTTATCCCTTCTTTTCACAGGTGAAGATTCCCAGACCAGCTTACCTGTGATGCATAAAAACAAGACCAATCCTACCCAAAGGCTTATGATTTAAAAAAAAAAAAGAGGAAAAGAAGACAGGAAGAGAAGTGGAAAATAAGTCATCTCAGGAACTGTTTCTTAAAAGTGCGTGTTATGACTGGAACCTTAAAAACTGAGGAGCAGTAGGAAGGAAATCACTAAGCACCACTACATTTTTGAAAAAGTTCTAGATGGGAGTTACCCCCACACCAAGGGCCTTTCCGCGCTACACTGTTACAGTGCTATTGTTCCATTTTCAACATCCTGTGGAATTCTGGGGTTTGTAATTTACTGAGGCCAAAGAGCTCTCTGGCTGAGAATTCTAAAGGCCTCTCCCTAAACTGCAAACCTCAGAATTCCATAGGATGTTGAAAGTAGAATAATAGCACTATAACAGTGTAGTGCAGAAAGGCCCCAAGACTCCTGACCAGCGATGTACCCTTGGTGGTGTTTCCCCAGCAGCAGTGGACTAATGTAGCTATTGGAATAGGGTGGAATGTCTTTGAATCCACAAGTTCCAAAGCCCTCTTTGTTCCCCAGCATACCTTCTGAAAAGGGGTCTTCATGGAGAAAGACAACAGCCCTATTGCTAGTGCAGTTGGGTATCTCTCATTTCACTCAATGGAAGGGAGAAAAGAAAAGACAATGATAAGCAGATAGTTCCCAGCATCCCATTTGTCTGCAGTGAGGCAACAGGAATTTGGATGAGAAGGTAGCTCCACCATGGATTGATACATAACCCAAAATACATGGGGATTGCTCTAAAATTCTTTTGATGACCAGCTGGAATGTAAGATCTTCAGGGACAAGAGAATCCAAATGACTATTGGACTTTCAATAGAGATCTCTAATGGAGCAGACATCTGGTTCTCTCCAGAATTGCTGTTGGTAGTCTATATGTCTTCCAGATATAATGGACAAATCTAAGGCTGGAAACATCACTCTTTTGTACTGCAGTTCCCAGAATTCCCCAGCTAGCACAGCTATTGCCTGGTTATCAGAACAATAATGGTGAATGGGTTAGACCCTTGGTTTGATCCAAAATTTCCCTGATGTGTTCTGCTGAAGGGAAAGGCTGTGTTTCTTTTTCAAAATACTTCCCCAGTAGTGATGATCTTTAGTTTTAATGTCAATCAAATGTTTAAATGGAAAGCTTTTTGCCAAGTGAGATTTTTATAGGATGTGAAGTTTGTATATGGAGTGTGAGGGTTAAAGTCAGAGCAAAAGTTTGGCAGCCTGCAAAGAGGCAAGTGATTCCAGACCTGTAACAAATCATGAAAATGGATGAAGTATAAAGAAAAGTCATCTCCTTTGTACTAACAGTCTCTGCTTTTATTCAGAACAAGGAAGCTTTCTGGCATCTCATTTCCCTCGGAAAGTCTAATGTTCTACACAAAACAAAGATCTGGAGAACAAATTTGGGCCTTGTGGACAAAATGTAATATAAATGCTACAGTCATCTAATCCTCCCCTGTAGTAGTCAAAATAACGTCAACAAAACAGTTATGTATCTCAGCCACAGTGCAAAGGCAAGATCTTAAATACATTCTACATATTTTCATACAGCATCTAGATGGGCAGCCCTAGCAGGTGAAGGGCTCAGTTTTCAACTCTGTGTCCTCACGACAGGCCACAATAATCATTTTCAGCTACTGAGTTATCTACAAATAGAAACTTCAAACTGTCCCTTCTGAGTTCAGTGGCAGCTTTGAATGAATGGGTGGGCTTTCCAGAACTGAAACTTCTGCTTGTGTAGGACACTAGGGGTGGTGTACATACATTTTGAGAGGCAAAATTTTCAGAATTTAAAAAGAAAGAAACAGCAAAACAGAGATTCTGGAAGTTTGGGAAGCTGGGAAGAATTTAGGAACTGTAATCTCTTCTAGGGGGAAAAAAAAAAGACTTAAATGCCCTAAAGGTACCAGATCCTGTCTGATCTTAGAAGCTAAAGCAGGATCAGTTGTGGCTAGTTCTTAGATGGGAGACCACTAATGAATATCAGCAAATGCAGGGTATATTTCAGAGGAAAGAACTGGCAAAACCACCTCTGAGTATTCTTTGCCTAAGAACACCCTATGGAACTCATGGGATTGCCGTAAGTTGACAGGTGACTTGAAGGCACATACACACATGCAATCTCATCTTGGGGATCACTTGTAGCTCACAGGCTGCATGATTCCCACACTTAAGCTAAATGCTAAATAGTGGCTAGCATTCAGTATTGCAATTACAGAGTTGTAACCTAGAGTTACAGATAACTGATCTGTATTCAGTAAGACTACACAGTCTTACTGTAAAATTATATAAATCTCACACTAGCCTACACGAAATGCCAGCAGCAAAGGAGATGCATTCAACGTCTGATCAAAGTGCAAGGGGGACTCCTTCCCTGGCCAGTGAGTGAGGCTGCAACAAGGACTTGTGACAGGGGTATGACTTCTATTTGTCACAGCCTTACTTACTGGTGAGAGGGGTGGAAACATCCTCCTCCTTGCACCCCAGTCAAAAACTGAACAGACTCCTTTGCCCAGTCTAGCTACTGACTCTTAAGGTGAGTTGGAGAGGATAGGCCAGGATATGTTATTTCATTATGCAGATGTATCTAAGTAGGCAGTGTAGAATATTGGCAAGTTTGATTATTCTCCAGGTAGTATAGGCCATTTCCACACTACACTGTTATAATGCATTATACCACTTTCAGCATCCTGTGGAATTCTGGAGTTTGTAGTTTATTAAGGCCAAAGAGCTCCCCAGCCAAGAATTCTAAATGTCCGTCCCTAAATTACAAACCACAGGATTCCATAAGACGTTGAAAGTGGAATAATAGCACTATAACAGTGTAGTGCAGAAATGGGCTCAGTCATATGCCCTTCTTTACAGATTCTGTGACTCCCTCTGAGATTGCAATGACACTAAAGTGTTTGGTAAGGGGCTAGATGCACCTTTGGTTCAGTTGGTGCTGCCCCAGCTGTTCTCATTGAATCATAAACCTCTCTAGATAAGGCTGGCAGCAAACATCCTTCAGATGCTGGAAGCTATGTCTATCACTATCCTGTGTGAAAGACACCCAAGCTTGCTTGGAGATTCTGCCCTGCTTTCTGGAAACTTTGAACATGACCCTGACTACTGTTCTGTGTTCCTCTCTGTCTGCCAGTTACTGATTGATTCCTTGGCTTCTTGACCTCTTGACCACTACTTACCCACATGGCTTTTTCTGCTTTCCAAGTGAATTGAACAACAGAGGAGAGGAGCTTTGATATCCCCCAAGAGTGTACCACCTAGACATCAATTTGAAATTAGAGTTACATTGTTGCACTACGCCAATATCATTATTACAGCATATATGATGGCAGCAGAAGAAAAGAGGGCACACTGACTGTGAAGAAAGTAAAACATTGGAGAAATAGGACGCTAGGAGCTGAAAATGGCCTTTCCTCACCTTCACCATTGCTACACAACACATGAAAAGTAAAACCACTACCATAGTGCATTAGCAAGATTCCAACCTGAGAACAGGGTCCTCAGGTGTCCCACTTCATGTCAAACAGCACGTATTTTGGGGCTAAGATTCCAATCTTGAAAGGAGGTCCCGAATCATGTATTTCTTGAACTGGTGAGGGTAGGCATCAGCTGTGGACTCAGAAAAGTGAAACCGTCCCCCCAAAAAATTGTTAGGATGTTGTGATAACGGGCTCTCAAATTATCTGGGCAACACAGCTGAGGGGTATAATCTCCCTTCCAGGTAAACAAAGGGTTAATGAAGTATGGGTTTAAGTTGCATTTATTGGGGTCAGCATCATAGAGGAGCAACAAAGTTCATGAGAAACAATTGCCCATGGAGGATGACCAATACGGGAAGAAGTGTTAAAGCTTCAAGATGTTTCCAAATAAGCATCTTGCACACAGAAGTAGGTATGCTGGGGAAAGTGCCTATAGAAAAATAGATATTCCTGAAAATAATTTTCAAGCATTCATATCATGAGGAAATTGCTGACAAAACTGTATATGAAGCAAAATGCATACAGATTTTCATGCAAAAAAATGTAATAGAAGTATGTGCAAAATAGGTGACAGATTTCCATGCAATTTTTTTTAAAAAAAATCTTAAAACTTGAGATAAATTGAATTTAAGATTAGAAAAATTAGAAAATGAGAGCAGATATAATTTACAGGCATGTCCATTTCTGACCACTGCCAAAGGATATGGCACAAGGGAGTTCAAGCAGATTCAGGCTGTGTGTGTCTTTGACACTTTCCGCACCAGGCAATTAGAACGGGGCAGTGCGTCCTCTCACGGAGGTCGTCTGCATCTTGGAGTGGACTAGGAGCGGACTACTTACCAGAGATCTGCACCTCAGTCCACTCCAAAACGACCCCAAGTGGTCCTCCAGCGTGTTTCGAAAGACCGCAAAAAACAGGTCTTTATTTTCCTGGAAAGTGCCATTGCGTTCCTGCTCCCTTGTGTAGATTCGCAGGCTCGCACCAATGCAAGCCTGTGATCTGTGGAGGGCAGGCTTTAGGCATGGCAAGCTTCAGCGGTTGGTTGGGACCCACAACCAACTGGAAGCCACCATTTTGGAGGCCGGAAGCCGCCATTTTGGAAGCTGGAGCAGTGCAGATCTACAGACTTTGCACTGCTCCAATTCACCCTGGACCAAGGAGGAGCCCATGGAAGGGCTTCAGGGATAGTTCGCGTTGCTTCGGACCCCAGAAGAAGCGGTAGGTAATGGCATGGAGCGATTCCCTCGCCTCGTGCGGAAAGGGCCTAAGTGTGTTTGCGTGCACACATAGCTGAATGACTACACTGATCTAATGTAGAAGAGGACAAGCAGAACACAATGGAGGAAGTGAGAGATACTGGGAGATAAGGGAACACATTACTTATCTGCACCAGCATCCAGTATTCAGAGAAATATAAGGGGCCAGTCTGCAACCTACTGGGCCTCAATCTGAAAATTTCATCGAGCATGTCAGATGGAAAAAAGTAAGTTATTTCTGATTTCCTTGCTTTCTATATCTAGGGGTCTATATTTATAAAGGAAAAAAATATGTATCTCATCTGTAGTCTAAAGTGGCATAATCTTCTATCTTCTGCTTCTATGTAATGCATAGACTGAGTGTGTTCTTTCATGTGTACATTGCTGGCATCTTTCAACTTTCACCTTTCTTTCTAGCCCTCTGGATTTGATTTGGGCTACATTCAAGGCTCCAAATTCAACTGGATAAAATAATATTGAAACAGTGAAATTCTTCATACTCATGCCACCCAAATCCCACTATATGAAAGTTGCAAAAGATAATATTTCTATAAATTAAAGCTGTTAGATATTTATGGTCTTTTAGTTTCTGCTTCACTAAGTTGTCCTCCATCCCTAAACATCCAAAGACCTATTCTGTTGCATGTTTCTACTTTACATTTAATGTACACAGTGAAAAGAAAAGACAAGACAAGTCGAGACTGAGTAAAGGAAATGCCACTTTCAGTTAAATGCAGGGAGAAAGCTCTTGCTGAATTAAATGCTATTTAGTAAAGAAATTTTAGATTTCAGGATCAACACTTGTGCCTTCCCAGGTGCAGTAATTCCCCATAAAGTCCTGCATCATTTTTAAGTAATTTGTTGTTTGTTGTTCTTATTTTTGCAACGGGTGACTGAAGCCCTTTATTTCAAAAATCAAAATAAGGGAGGTATTAACTTTTTTCCCCGCACCAAGCACTGGCATAGCAATGGGGGGAGCAATGGGAGAGGTGCACCCTGGGCAGCAATTTTTGGGGAGCGGTGCTGCTCTTTCCCTGCCCCCTGTGTACCATAGCCCCTCCCACATGCACCATAGCCATGCCCACACATGCCGTTGGCCCACCCATGTATACCATAGCCCCACCCAGGCACACCTTAGCCCTGCCCACGCACTCTGTAGCCCTGCCCACAACCCTTCATTTCTGCCCCTACTCTGCTCACGCTGAGCTCTGCCACATAACCGAGGCATCATAACCACTTGATTTCAGGTCATGGAATAAGCAGGAGCCTATTAAAACAGAACTGTAAGCATAAGGTTGGACAGATCATTGGGGCAGATTGTTGGAAAGAAAACATGTTGGACTATGGGTATGCTCTGTCTTGCTCCAGTTCTTCTGCAAGATATTTATGTGCATGTGTGTGCATGTCCACGCATGCACCAATGGAAGCTGATCTCTCCTGTGTCAGTGGAGCAATGAACGAATACTAGACTCTAGTCTGGAGTTTAAAGAAGCAAAAAAAATTATGTAAACATTTTTTAAAAAAAACAGATTATGAAAAATTGGACAGTCATTGACCTGGAGTATTTCACTGTGTTTGAGAGGATTATGCCTTGTGCTTATTGAGGACTAGAAAATGTGTGATTATCCCTTGTATCCTTACTTAGCAAGCATCTCTCTCACTGAGACAGCTTGTGGCTAGCCAGAGAGTAAGATATAAGGGAAAGCAAGTGTCTTGCCATTCTGTTGCTTTAGCCTTTCCCCACAACAGCCGACTTTTCTTAGTACTTTAAAATTGCTTTCAGAAAACATAAGAGTTTCCTGCATGAGGAACCCAGAGGGAGAAACAAATACAATATGAAGGAAACAAAACCTTGTGCTTGGGAGAGAGGAAAAAAGAAAGCAATTAAGGACATCAACTGAGATGCAGAGAAAGCCCATTAATTCATCAGGCCCAGAAGTTAATTAACGGAGAAGCATCATCTTCATCAAGTCATCCCAATACTCAGTAGCTCTTTATTTGCAAAAGGCACAGCCATTCCATTAACCACAGTAGCTCAAAAAAAAAAAAAAAAACCTGGTTTCTTTAGTAATGAAGCTGTTGAGTTGTTAATTCAGAATTGAAATAAACACACCCTTTCCTTGGGGTCTTAGGGTTTTGGCTCAAACAATCTTTAGCTCTGCCCTGTGTGTGGTGTGTATGTATCAGTTGGGTGGGGCAAATGCATTCAAGCAGAGACAGATACCAATTGCAACTAAATTAACCCCATCATCTGAGTTTAGACTGTCAGCCCTCTCTCCTTGACAGATCAGTGCCTCCTTACTGATTTTGAAATGCTAGCCTGACTGGATATTTCACAGGTCTTTGATAATAAGATGACTAGACCACAGTTTGGAAAAAGTTGGTTTTAGACTAAAATGCCCAGAATCCCCCAGGAAGCATGGCCTCCTAAGCTCTTGGCAGGATTAGGTGCATGCAGATGTTAATTCATTTCATGCTCTCTGATAAAGCACATCCCTGCATGTAGAAGGTCCTAGTTCCTGGTGTTTCTTGAACGTTATGCAGGCATTATTTGTTCAAAAGTTCTAGGGCAATTGGACTTCCAAATGCTTTGGATTTAAAACTCCCAGAAGCTCCATCTAACAAAGTCAATGCTCAGGGATTCTGGGAGCTGAAGTCCAACTACCTAAGGGGAAGAAAGGTTTAAAACCACTGAGGAGCAGGGAGCCCACTTACGTTTCTCCTAACTGCCTTGTGTTGATGAGAATGATCCACAAAGAAGCTCTAATTGGGTTCAAGTCAATATGTCTATACGATCGGCAACCCAAATCATGTAAAAAATTTTCTGATCTCAGAAAGCTATATATTTGTTTTCAGCTGATGCAATTACATGTCCTTTGCAAACATTCTCTGTCAGCGTGGGTAGATTAGGAGTAGAGGAGACAGGCCCAAAACACATATCCCCAGCTCTCTCCACAAACCTTTGGAGAAGATACCTGAATAGGGCTCTGGTGAAGTAGGAAAGACCCCCTATTGAAACCTTGCATTGCCAGTCTGTATAGACAATATAAGGTCATAGTCAGAGTGAGTCAGATTAGTTCCTGTGTTCCTTTAGACAATATACCTGAAAATATTTTACCAAAAACCAATCAATGGTGGCATGATTTCTCCTGCTTTTTTTGGGGGGAGGCCTCCCCCAACCTAAGGCTGGAGGACCCAAATGGGGCAAATACCCTATCATATCTTCTTAAAATAAGCCTTTTGGGGCCTCCAAATTCACAGGAGGGACCTGGGGGTCAGAGGGAGTGGGGATGCTTAGACTGGAAGGATGGTCTGGAGGGTCACATGTGATTCATCCATCAACCACACTTTGCCCACGCTTGCTATAGAGCAGTTTCCTTCTTCATACTGTGAATAGAGCTCTGTAATGCTTAGTACAGGAACTTGCTACCAGAGTACTGTCTAGTGCAGCCAGTTTTGTACTAATTATGCCAATTTTAAAAGATTATGCCAAATTCACATAGGCTGTGCATGCCTCTTTGCTTCAGTTCCCAGTTCAAGGTGTCAGTACTTACTTTTAAAACGTTAAATATCTTGAAGTATGCCTGTATTTTTTTTACATATGTTCTACAGAGACCCTTCTTTTAAGTGCCCTCCTTTGGGGGAGGTACATGGCATATCTACAGAAGGTGAGGGACTTTTCTGTGGTGGCACCATGACTTCTGAACATCTTCCCCAAAGAGCTGCATCTAGGACTGAAGATCCAATCTCTGCCTTATGAAGTTAAGTGTATTTAAAAAAAAAATAAACAGCTGAAACATTTCAAATTGTCATAATGCCTCTCCCTGATCTGTGTTTTGGCATAATTCTATCTTGTCACTTGTTTGCTCTCAGGATTTTGATGTTTTATTATATTGTATTTATATGTGACCTCCTTCGGGAATCCATCTGCACAAAGAGCAACTTAGAAATATTATAAATAAATACATATGAGATGTTTGGGACTTAACAATTTCAGATATGATTGACTGAATCAAATGACACAATAATTCTCTACAGAAAAGGAAGCCTTAGACAACTTTAGTTCAATTCCTAGCAAACGTTGGGTTTTTCTGAACCACGGAGAGCCAGGTTCTTCACACCCCTAGGCTCAGCGAGTAGCTCCTGGGCCAGATATTCTCCATCAGCCTAACCTCCCTCATAGAGCTGTTGTGAAAACAAAAGGTAGAGAGAAGCCATGCAAACTGGCTAGCCAGAGCTGTTTGGATGAAAGGTGGAATCAAATGAAAATTAACATCAATTGTGTGGGGGACGGAGTTTCTAACCTAGCCTTCTCCTATATATTCTTATTTTATGTAGGTAAGCAGTTTTCCCATCATGTTGGAGCATATATTGATATCAAAGACTGGATTGTGACATGACCAAGGCCCTTCTCTAAACTGCAAACCCCAGGATTCCATAGGATGTTGAAAGTGGAATAATAGCACTATAACAGACCAGTGTGGAAATGGCCTGAGTGTGTGTAATGTGCTCAAGGTCACCCAGCGGGTTTCCATGGCCAGGCAGGGAATCAAACCCTGGTCTCCAAGGTTGTGGTCTAACATTCAAGCCCCTACACACTGCGGGCTCTTTACTGCTGCCACTGAATGCAAAGCATTTGCCATGTATCCTCTAGTCAGTGCAAACTCTGAGCCCTTAGACAGCCAAACAGTATTGCATACATACAAGGAGGAGGGATCAGTAATTTAAGAGGAAGCCCAAGCTTTGCAGATGTGAAAGGGAGGGAGGGAGAAGAAAGGGAAGGAAACAATGGAGACAACACAAAACAGACCAATAAGGGCTGAACTTGCTCATTGACCACAGATTGCTGACCATCTGCTTGAGAGATAAAAAAGAAAATTGAAAGAACAGAACAAAGTGCCTTAAAAAAGGACAAGTAACTCTGAAACAGAGCACTCTGCACTGTCCCATGTTGGTGCAGCTCCTTCATCTTCAGTGGATATTTTCTGCTTCCATCTAGATGAAACTAATGAGAAGAACTGGGAATATGATAGAATTTGTTTCAGCTTTAAGAAGCATTTCCAGAAAGAAAGCTTATATCCAGAGGACAGTGGGTTAAATCCAATATTAGTCCTATTGAAATTAACAGCACTTGCTAGTTCCATTCATTTTCAGTAGCCCTACTCTAGTCAGAACCGGATTGAACCCAATAGCCTTTCTTTCTAAACCAAAGAAAATAGCTCTGCCTCAAAAAGCCTATACAGGAAGGGATCAGGGTATGTGACTGTACAGTACAGTAGAACCTTTCATTTTTGTTTTATGTTTCATTCCTTTTTATAAAGAGGAGTGGGCAATTATACCCTTGACTTGTAGCAGCCATCAAGTTAACAGGTCACTTGTCTGTTCTGTGGACTGAATAAATCTATGCAAACCTCTGAACAATTTAGTTTAATTACTTGCCAAGCCTGCAACAAGACAGAAACCCACATGTAACATTACCAGTGGAACAAGTACTTGAACGCAGGAGCTAGAATAATTTGACAGCTAATATAAAGCATGTAATTTATATTTAGTTGTGTTGAGAGAGCTGTGGGGTGGTCCTTCCCTCCTTTGAGTACTTCATATAAATATTTACTTGGTTTCAGAGACCTTGCTTAACCCTTTAAGTTTTGCAACTGATTCTCCTGCCTACATGGGGAATCCTTTGTTTACCATACAGGTGACGACAAACAAAATAAAATCATCTATCAACTGCTGCATACATCAACACCATGTACCTGTAATTATGGTGTATTTACTGTAAAGTACAGTTGGATACAAGATTAAAGGAGAGACAAAAGATGTGGAGGTTGCATCGATTTATTAGAAACAGTATTTTTAGATTCGGTGCCAGAGACAAGATGATAAGTCTGTTATGTTTAGGTTTCATCCAAATTACTTCATAAATTATGGAACTGGGTGACATTACTGCACTGCCTCTTTTGAGAAGATATTTAACTCTTACTCTGGGTTTAATTTTAACAATGAGCTTACCAGAATCTATTTTCAGCTTCAGGCTTTTAAATATGATGTATTTATATAAAAACACATTTCTGTAATCTAAATCACAGAAATAATCAAGAGAAGAGCACAGTAGGTCCCCCATAATCCCATGACTGGTATATGTGATTTCAGCTACTCATGATGAGGTGCAGTCCGAAAATATGTACTTTGAATTTAACAGAAATAAGAAACAAATCACGGTAATAACATGAAATAAAGCAAAATACTGTACTGCACATACAGTACTACATGGAGAATGGCAAGGAAAGTAAAACTGAAGCAAATGGCATCCTGTTCACTTGCAGTATCATATTGCCTCTTGTTGTTTGTGTGGTTTCACATGTTCTCACTGCCGACATTATACACATGCTCTTAACACTACCTACTCTCATAGTAGGGCTCTTAATTATTGTTTGTGATCTGATTGCAGTAGTCCATCTGCAGAATTCTTGTGCTTGCACAGTAAACTCCTTATCCTTATCCAGTACAGTCCCTGGTACAGTCCTTCTGTTTGAGTTCTTCTGTAGTTTGCAATGCCGTCAAAGGACAAGAGAGATGATGGTGGCAATCCTGATAAGACTAAGGCCCTTTCCACAACTCACCTTTTTGCAGAGCTGGGGTGCGGGGATCATACAAGCGGCCTCTTGCGAGAGGCTCTTGTGTCCCCATTGCTTCAGTTCTGCAGCTGCTGCCTGTTTGAGAGCAGGTAATGCAAGAGCCCCTCCTCTTCCTTTCACAGTGCAGCTTTGGATTTTCCCAGGCTGTGCTGGGGCAGGAAACACGAGCGCTGTGGCTCAGGTGCTCTGCACCCACAGCAAGTGCACACGGGGCCCTGAAGCAATGTGCGATCATGCACCATTTTCAGCCCAAAGCCGAAAATGAAATAGTGCATGATCAGCACCTGCCAGGCCTTGGAGCGTTGTGTGATTGTGTGTGCGTCGTGTGGACCACTCCTCGCAGTCACACAACACTCCAGGGGCCCTTTTGCATGGCAAATGCCATGCAAAAAGGGCCTCAGAGAACCGTTAAAATTCTTCTTTTAAGTGAGAAGGTGAAAGTTCTTGACTTAATCAAAAAAGAAAACAAAACATGCACTGAGGTTGGTAAAATGTATTGTAAGACTGAATCTTCCATTCATGACCTTCTGAAGAAGAAAAAGGAAATGTATGCTCATTTTGCAAAAGTAATCTTCACAGGGCATGATAGATGATTAATTAAAATGGAGAAGGCATTAAATTTGTAACTGGAAGGCATGAACAGAAAACAAATCCCCAATAACATCAATGTCTTTTACCACAAAGCCTTGAGGATACACAAAGATATCAACAGGGCATCCCCTCAAAGAAGTGCAACCAAGCAATTAAGGGATGTTTGCACAGATTTAGGAACAGGCTCATAAAATGGCAAGGCTACTTCTGCAAATGAAGCACTTGATATTATATTTCCAGAGCAGTTTAAGAATTTGGTTCAGGAGAAAGGGTACCATCCAAACCAGGTGTTCAATTATGATGAAAGCAGGTTCTTCTGAGTAAAAACTCTCCACCAGAACCTACACTCATAAAACAGCAAAGGTGGCTACTGGACATAAAACATGGAAGGACAGATTAGGTCTTCTCCTATGTGGCAACTCTGCAGGGTATATGATAAAGCCAAGTGTAGTGTACATATCCAAGAACTCACATGGTCTTAAAAACAAAAACAAACCTTATCTGTCCATGTTTTGGCAGCACAAAGCTTGGGTGATGACCACCTTGTTTACAGAATGGTTTCACCAGTGCTGCATCCCAGAACTTAAAAAAATATTTGCAGCAGGAAGGGTTACAATTTAAATCCTGTAAACAGTAGGCAATACACCTGGCCACCCTGAATCCTTTTGCTATGAAAATGAAAATGTTGATGCTGTTTTCATACCTCTGAACATAACCTCATTGATTCAGCCCCTCGACCAGAACATCATTCATTTTTGTCAAGGCTATGTACACCTGCCTGGTATTTGATTGCATTTTATCAGCAGTCGAGGCAGACCCTGATGTAGACATAATGCAGTGCTGGAAATCCTTCACTATTGTTGACACCATAAACTTCATGAAGGCTGCAATGGATGAATTAAAACCTTGCCTGCTAGAAAAACTTGTGGAGGGAGTCTGTAGATGATAATCAAGCTGTCTTGGGGATCAATGGAGGAGTTAGGAGAATCATCCATACAACAAGGCGTCTTGGTGGAGAAGGATTTGCTGACCTACTGGATGAGGAAGTAGAGGAACCTATTAAGGACCATGAAGAAGTGTTATCCAATGAGGAACTGGAGAAACTTGTTAAGTTATATTCAGAGAACATGGAAGAAGCAGAAGCAGAAATGGAAGTAGAACCAGCCAAATAGACTTCAGAGAAATTTGACTAAGTGTTTCAAATAGCACAGACATTAAAGGACAAAATTATGGAACACAGTACTTGGGTGGAACACAGCATTTAAGTCACCTGTATGATCACTGAAAGATTACAGTCTCTGCAGGAACACTTTGATGAGTTAAAAAGAAAAAGATAACAACTTCCTATTATAATGTTCTTCCAAAAGTTCCAGGGAAAAAAAAAGTCAGATGATCCTCAACCATAAACATCAACATCATCTGCTCCTGAGATGAAGAGCCAACCATCAACATCATCCTTATGCTATAAGCCAGGATCGCTTTCTGATGATCTTCCTTCTGATGATAGACTATCTTCTCACTTGTCAGAAGGTCAATAATAGCCTAACACTACAGCACTGAGACAGTAGCGTTAGGCTGCTGTTGAAGCATTCTGCATATGAAAACATTTTAGTTTTGGACCACATGTTGTTAATTTTTATGTTTTTCACAGTTGTGCACTGGCTTTGGACTGCATATAACAAAGCCTTCTTTTTCTTAGTTGCTAAAATTTCAACAAGTTCTCTCCAATCTGCATACTACATCATTCATCTCACTGAAAACAACAGTGTTTGTATTATCCACATTTTTCTCTGTTCTTAGTAAGTCCTGGAACATATCTCCCATGGTTAGGGTGAACCTACTCTATATTGGAACATATACAAAATGTCTTTCATTCAGCTATCATCAGTCATTAAATATTTTGGAATATAGGGAAAAGATTCAAGTCATACAGTATGGTTTAAAGATAGGCTTCTGCTCTGGCACTTGACTCACTCTTTAGACCAAGCACTTTTCTTTTCAGTGTTTCACTTTTGTGTGTATGTGCTTTCAAGTAACTTGTCGACTAATGGCAACCCCGTGAATTTCACAGGGTTTTCTTAGGCAAGGAATATCCAGAGGTAGTTTTGCCATTTCCTTCCTCTGAAATATACCCTACAGCACCTGGTATTTGTTGGCAATCTCACACTAAGGCTAACCAGGGCTGGCCCTGCTTAACTTCCAAGATCTGGTGTCTTTAGAGTATTTAGGCTTCCCTTTTACTGAATTGCAAATAAAGACAAGCATCCTGTTGCTTAGTCCCAACTAGAGTAGACTTATTCAGTCAGTTGATGCATGGTGAATAAACCCAAAGTTAAATCCTATTGATTCAGTGGGTCTATTCTAACCAAGACTAACAACAGGACTTAGGCCAAAATATATTTTGCATAGGTGTAACTTTATATCTTATATATTGTCCTAATATTATCACTGAATTAATTCTTTTGAATGGCCAAAACACTTCACAGTCATCATCACAGTACCTCTGGCAACAATGCTATATTATCAACAATGCCATATTATTATTTTTATGTTTTTACATAAATATATCATAGTGCTTTAACTGTGTAGAGTGAAAGGGCACCAAGTTTTAGACATGCCATCTTGGACTCTTTC
Source organism: Ctenosaura bakeri (assembly GCA_948474755.1). Lineage (NCBI taxonomy): Eukaryota > Metazoa > Chordata > Lepidosauria > Squamata > Iguanidae > Ctenosaura > Ctenosaura bakeri. Next base: position 248,597 of record CAOLHI010001049.1, read on the forward strand.
ACACTACACTGTTATAACAATATGATTCCACTTTAACTGCCTTGGCAACATTCTATGAGATCCTAGAATTTATGGTCTTGGGAGTTTTCTGGCTGAAATTTCTAAATTTTAACATTTTAGAGGCTGTTGTGGTTGTTTGTTTACATGAGATTTCTAAATACTCTTCCCCAAACTGCAAACATTTGGGATTCCAAAGGGTATTCCTATGACTGTTAAATGAAATCATAGTGTGATCTACACATTGTTCAAGTAGTTCCTAATTTATGGTGACCTTAAAGCAAACCTATCACAGGGTTTTCTTGCAAAGATTTGTTCAGAGAGGGGTTGCCTTTGCCTTCCCCTGAGTCTGAGAGACTGTGACTTGCTCAAGGTCACCCAGTGGGTTTCCATAGCTAAGCAGGGATTGAAACCCTAATCTCCCAGAGTTTGTGACCAATGCTCAAACAACTAGACCATGCTGGTTCTCTCTAGTCTACAAATGCTTCAGAATAAAATGACAAGTTGTGTCATTTTACATTGCAGATGGCATAGTGGGCACAGCTCATCCAAGATAACTTGTTGCTTGAAGCAAAAAAACAAGTTTGTGCTCCATACCCACAAAAGGGGAATTGAGTCTTTCTTCAGCACCAGCTATGGGACAGCATTCTCTTCTATGGCTGAAGGCAAGCTGCTCTTTACCTGTTTGATGCCACCTCCCGACATCTCCTGCCTGATGAACCTATATCAGTCCGGTTAATACTAATCCCAGCTCTGGAAATGGAGGAATCATAATTGTGGGAATATATAGATGATAATTTAATATGGTCTCAAAGGTTCCACCAAACTTGTGTTAAGAGAGACTACAAAGATGAGAAGAGGAACCCAAATTATTAGGACCATCTGAGGAACTGAAGAGTCAACTATTTTTTATCTTGCTTCCAAATTTGCTTTGCAATCCATTATGTTTTTCTTCAAAATACTTGCCAGCATTCAGGAAAAAATGTATGTAATATCTTTAGCAGGTTTCATTATCTACAAAATAAAAAGATCAGTAACCAGGCCTGCTCTACCATTAGGTAGGGTGTGGTGATTACCTCAGAGAACAGATTTTTTGTTTCATGAATGGGCAGCAAAATTTTAGCTACTTAGTTTGTTGTATTGTCTTTTGGTTGCCAAAGGGGAAATTCCACAGCACTTATGGAATGTGCTGCTTCATGTGCTAAAACACCTTGACTTCATTGGGTGGGGAGCACAATTTGGAGAGCAGATCATGTTTGCCAAGTCATATAGACAACCTCCTCGAAGGAACAACAGAACTTCTTATGGCACATTAAGGGAGCAAATTTGATTTGGAATAACATGCCATGGATCCTTAACCACTTCATCAGGTGCCTCTGGTGCAGTGGACTAGAGTCCAAAAAGCTTTTTGTCACATAAATTTATTAATTTTTAAGATGAAAGAATCCTAGAGTTGGAAGAAGCCACAAGGACCAGCAAGTCCAACCCTCTGCCATATAGGAAAATACAATCAAAGCATTCCTGAAAGATTATCACCCAACCTCTGTTTAAAAACCTCCACAGAAGGAGACTTCACTACACTGCACTACACTACACTGCAAGGCAGCATATTCCATCAGGAAGTCCTTCCTAATGTTTAGATGGAATCCCTTTTCTTGAAGTTTGAAGCTATTGCTCCATATCCTAGTCTGAAATAACAGAAAACAAGCTTGCCCCAACCTCAGTATTACATCCCTTCAAATATTTAAACATAGCTATCATGTCACTTCTTAACCCTCTCTTCTCCAAACTAAACATACCCAGCTCCATCAGCTACGGCTCAGAGGGCATGGTTTCCAGGCCTTCTACCATTTGGTTGCCCTCCTCTGGACCCCTTCCAGTTTTGTCAATATTCTTCCTGAACTGTGGTGCCCAGAACTGGAAACAGTATTCCAGGTGGGGTCTGACCAAGCAAATTGAATGGTGCTATCACTTCCCTTGACTTAGACACTATCCTTCTATTGATGCAGCCTAGAATCACATTGGCCTTTTTAGCTACCATATCAACTGTTGACTCATGTTCAGCTTGTAGTTTACTAAGACTTCTGGATCCTTTTCACAGGTACTGTGGTCTAGCCAGGTATCACCCATCTTACAGTTATACATTTCATTCTTTTGCCCAAGTATACACTTCTCTCTGTTGAAATTCAGTATGTTAGCCTTGACCAGATCTCTAATCTGTTAATGTTGAATTCTGACCCTGTCCTCTGGGTTGTTAGCTATGCCTCCTAATTTTGTGTCATCTGCACATTTGAAAAGAATGCCCTCTAGTCCCCCATCCAAATGATTGATGAATATTGTAAATAGCACTGAGCTCAGAACAGAACGCTGTGGCACCCCACTAGTAACTTCTCTCTAGGATGAAGAGGAGCCATTGGTGAGCACCCAGTTATAAATCCATCTAACAGTAACATTGTCTAGCTCACTAACTTATTTACAAGAATATCATGGGGACCTTGTCCAAGGCTTTATTGAAGTCAAGATATGCTGTGTCCACAGTACTCCTTTCATCTACCAAGTTAGTAACACTATCAAAAAAAAGACATAATATTAGTCTGGCATGAGCTTTTTCTTTTTTTTTAGAAAGCCATGTTAACTGTCTGCATTCCTTTTTAAGTGCTTACAGACTGTTTAATGATCTTCTCTAAAATCTTTCCCAGTATTGATGTCTGGCTGAATGGGCAGTAATTGTTTGGGTCCTCTTTTTTCCCCCTTTTAGAAGATGGTGACAATATTTGCCCTCCTCCAGTCTGCTGGGACTTCTTTCATTCTCCAGGAATTCTCAAAGATTATTGCTGGGGGTTCTGAGATTACTTCTTCCAGATGTAGTTCATCTGGTGCTGGAGACTTTACTTCATTTAGACTGTGTTATCTCTTTACCTATACTGTGCTGCATTTCCCCTATCAGATCATCTGTTGCATTTTCTCCAGGTAGAACACTGTTTTCTTTTTGGGAGAAGACCAAGGCAAAGAAGGTGTTTAGTAGTTCTACCTTTTTGCTGTCTCCTGTTAGCATTTCATATCTTCTCCACACAGAGGCCCTATCATTTCCTTGTTCTTTCTTTTGCTACAGACATAACCAAAAAAAAGCCATTCTTATTGTTTTTAACTTCTCTAGCAGGCCTGAGCAAATTCTGCACTTTAACTTTTCTGACTTTCTCCCTGCATTTTCTGGTTATTTCTCCCTACGCTTGCTGGCTAGATGTCATAAGACTCTCTGTTCTTTTTGCTGCAGCTAAGATTACAATCCTAACCATCCAAGAGAACAAATGGCCAACTGAACCAATATGAGGCCAGACAAAGCTATGCTAAATCCAAACTCTTCTCGGCATAAGGAAGTTAGAAATTACTTAAGACTATGTTCACTCTGGCTTAACTTTGTGTTGGCATTGTGGCTGTGTCCCTGGCCTGGTGGAGGTTTGGGTCTGTTGTAACTCTATCTCATATCCCTTTCACCCTTCTGCCAGCAGACTGTAGCCAGCAGAGAAGTTCTGCTGGCAGATTGCTTTCTCAGCAGATCTTTGGATCAGACATCAAGACATGATTATTTGATAAGCTGCTTTGAGCTCAGGTTGGGAGAAAGGCAGAATTTAAATCAATCCAACAAAAAAAAAAATAAACAATGAGGATTTCTACTGGCAAAAAAATATTGTGCCTAACCCTAACCACTGAGTTACATCTGTACTATGAAGATATTTTGTTCCTTCTATGTTCTGCTTGTATAGTAAGCCTTCTGTTTGTGTGAGATAAGTGGGGAAAAACCACAGTTATAACAGCAGTATATATAAGAGGCTGCCTACTTGGTCCACATGCCACTGACTTCTAACTAGAATTCCCCTTGCTAATGAGATCCTATAATACAAAAAACCTACATGTTGATGTGCATTCAATCTCCGGTCAATCTACCTAACTATAAAAATGGACAAATCTGTCAGATTCATTTTCTCCTTCATCCATTTTTTAAAAATCCTTTCCATTCTATTAAGAAATTTGTGAATGTAAGTAAGTTCTTATAAAAAAATGAACCAAACAAAATTATCAAGTGTCTATGCCATTAATATTCAATAGCAGAGCTATTCCCAGCATGGTGAGAACCACATTATTTTTGCCTTTTACACAGATGTTAAATATCATCAGCCTGTGGAGGACAAGAACCCAACACAGCATCACAAGCATTGTTAAGCGCATAGCGATTCAAACCCAGACTTTTCAGAGTTAAGCACTCAAAGCTTAGATAAGCTTACTGCTCAGTTCCACTTTCTTCCGCATCTATTTATTATTGCTATTCTTTCTAGCGTGTAAACGAAGAAATTTGTGAATTTAAGAAGTTCCTATCTGAAAATTATTTCAAATTCAGAAGAGATGGCCAAATAAAGGAGGACTTCTCTGAAGAGGATCAAATCCATATCCTAATACTGCTTAAGTAGGGTTCCCAGATCTCAGGGCTTGGCCAGAGCCTCTAGTCCTCAGGAGGAGGAATCTTAGAGCAAGAAGGCTGCCTTGAAAATTCTTATGTATACATATTTTCATCTTGTGTAAACTCTTATGTATAGATATTTTCTGTTACTTTCTGTTACATGGTGCTTATCACTTAAAATAAATACTCCGTACAACTGAGCTTAATAGATCATATTTAATGACATCACTGGATCTGCCCTTTGTAACCATCACCCTTGGAGCCTGATCCCCATGACATCACAAAGAGTTGTACCTTGATCTCAGGTCTGGATACTGAAATCTCAGGGCCGGGGTAGTCCTGACCCTGAATTCAGTAGGAATATGCATTCAGAGGAGATGCAGAAGCAAAATCGACTGTTACACACTGAAATCCTGAAACAGGAAGCCCCAACTTTTATTATAACAATTGGACAGTCTGGAGGAGTTTGAAGCCTATTAGATTCAGCAAACCAGTGTCCAGACAAGATCTTTTGGTTTGTACACCTACATCCATTATTTTATGGTTAAGAATATTTTCAGCACACAAACCATGCAAGGCAGTTAATAACTTCCCGCACAAGGATTCTTTGCTAAATTTTTTCTCGTAGAATCATAGAATTGGAAGGAACCTCATCACCTACTAAGATCAATCTCAAAAGAGAAGCATGTACTTTTAGCAATTTTCTTCCTACTCTGAGAAAGTATTTGGAAAATTTGCAGTTTTGGAAGACTATGCACAGTCTGGGGCTTATTCTGTGCAACATTCATATGCGGCATTTTTGCATAGAAAACAGCAGTTTCTGGGTCAAAAAGAATATCTTCTGTACAGAAATATACCTCTAGTCAGGTCAAGCTCCAGGATGCTCCATGCACCAGATTTCCTGCCTTGTCCCTTATCCACCCAACACACCAAACAACCTCCTCTGTCTCTCCCCTCAGCTCAGTCTGCCCACCTGCCTTCCTTGCTGCCATGCAGCAGGCCTCCAAAGTTGTTTCCCAGCCCAAAAGAAGTCAAAGGGAGGGGAGGAGGAAAAGACTCCTTTCCTTAGATCCCTCTACTTCATCCACAACCATTAGTCACAAAGCCACAGTCCCAGCCCAAAGACACTTATCTGGCTTGTTGTTATGCACTGGCAGTCTCTGCTGCTGATGAACAGCTGGAAGACCCACCAGAAGAATTTTTCATTTGGATTTCAATCAACTTTCAGTGGCTCTAGGTCAGGTCATGAAGCACTGGTTGGCCCAAGAGCATTCAGTTAGCTCCTTGGCTCAGTGAAAACTAGAATTTAAATCTCCCAAGTTCGAGGTCAACGCTGGAATGCCACACTGGCTCTCTCTTCTGGATTTGAACTAATTCTGCGTGGCCCATTGGCACAATTAGGAAAGGCAGCCAATGTAGCTGCTGGCAAGGGTATCTCATGTCCTGTGTAATGTTGAGTAATGCAAGCTAAAGTGTCATTCAAGAAGTGAGTGCCAGGCAATTCAAGGAAGTGAGCAGAAATAGCAGAAGAAGCATTAGTTTTGGGATGGAGGGCAAAATTATGAATAAGACTGTCTGGAATGGCCAGAGAGAAAAATATAGTAGTGTAAGGGAAGAAATACCATTGAAAAGGAAGTAGAGGGTTGACATGTAAATAGTTCCTGGGCAGAGGCGGGGAAATAATGGTAGACTGACTACACTTCTTATCTCTCTCAATCAACCAAAAGTTTTGAGACAGAACAATTTTTGGAAACTCAACCACCTTATTTCATAAGAAGTCAATAAGTTAAACATGTAGCATGCAGAGCTTTGATTGTCACTCACAAGGAAACGTGTATGGGCCCGATCAGGATCCACCATACATGAAGAAAGGGTTTAAACCATCATCCCTTCCTCTAATTTTGTTCAAAATTTTGTCCCATAAAGTGACAAAAAGTGGGGAGAAACTTCCATTGGCACCATGCATGAGCAGGAAAAACAGAAGACACTTAACTGCAGCCTGCACATTTAGCTTATTGTGTAGTTTAGCTCTCAGGAACTGCATATGACTAGAAACAAAGTATCTGTAATAATAGGTCTCATAACATCAAATGGCTTCCAGTACTCAATGTTTGGTGATAATTCCTGCAGTACTACATGTACTTTTTGGGAAGAATTTAACACAGAGTATTTCCTACTCAAAATTCTGCTCTTCTGTCGGAGGATTGGACCCAGTTCTGTTTTAAATGAGTGTGAACAATTATTTCCTTCAGAAATCTGTTGGCTCCAAAAACATTATGCAGCTATATTCCACTCAGATTGACTTTCTCCAGGATTTGTTAACAGTAGAGTAGCAACCAAGCTGATAGATATGTAGGAATTTTGGATTCTAGTGAGAGTTGGTTGCTGTCTGATTTCTCCTCCAACTGCTCCCACAAGAATCAATAAGCCTAGTACTCAATTAAGAACAAAGCAGGAAATGAAAGAAGCTATCCTGTGACAGAGATGATCCTGCATCGGCCCAATTGTTGCTTAATGTAAATGGGTTACGTTTCATGAAAAACTTCAATCCATGAAAAATGCTGCCCCATCTATTTTGAAAATATGCATGCACACATTTCCATCACATTCGTGGACGGAGGATGTGATATGGGGCAAAATAATCCATGAGAAAGAACAGAAAACATCACATATACTTTGTTTTCATCTGTGATGTTATCATATAGCCAAAAAAAATCAGCTATATTTCCTTGAGCTAGCACTGTATAGTGGTTTGAGCATTGGACTATAACTCTGGAGTATGTGTATGTGCCTTCAAGTTACTTGTTGACTTATGGTGACTCCATGAATTTCACAGGGTTTTCTTAGGCAAGAAATGCTCAGACATGGTTTTACCAGTTCCTTCCCCTGAAATGTAGCCTACAGCACCTGGTATTCATTGGTGGTCTCCCATTCAAGTACTAACCAGGGTTGGCCCTGCTTAGCTTCCAAGATCAGAAGGGATCTGGGACCAGGGTTCAAATCCCTGCTCAGCCATGGAAACCTACTTAGGTAAGTCATATTCTCTCAGTCTCAGCAGAGGGCAAATGCAAACCCTCTCTGAATAAATCTCACCAAGAAAACCCCAAGCTAGGTTCCCCTTAAGGATGTCATATGACTTGAAGGCCTACAACAACAACAATATTTCCTTGATATATTATCACATTGGCTACATCATCCTTGATTGGCTTGAACCATGTAGTGCCAATGGGCCAGGCAGGGAGATCAAGATTCCCCAACGTATCACTGTGCCTGCAAGAGGTAGCCTTAAGAAAGATGACATCAAAACAGTTTCCTGAAGGATCAGTGACATAAGAATAAGTGCAAAAGTGTTTTCACAACAAGAGAGAAAGAGATGGTACATTGCGGAATGTTATACTTTTCAAGATCATTTCAGACTCTCCAAATTTCATTTTCTTTCCTTTTGTTGCCACTCTATGTTCAAATCAAACTCTATTCCAGTCTGTGTGACTGGAAAATAATATTAGCCTAGGTTTACCAGCAGGATGAGAGCCAGTCTGGGCTAGTGGTTTAAACATTGTACTATGACTCTGGAGATCAAGGTTCAAACCCCTACTCAGCCATGGGAACTCACTGGATGACTTTGGAGAAGTCACACACTCTCAGCCTCAAAGAAGGCCAAGGGCAAACCCCCTCCGAACAAATCTTGCCACAAAAACCTCATGATAGGATCATCTTAGATTTGCCATAAGTCAGAAATAACTTGAAGGCACACAACAACAAACCAGAAGAATGATGAGACTGATTTCATAAAGCTTTTGAGAGAGATGTAAGATTGTTTTCAAAGTGTCCAGAATGGTACTAAGCCAGGGATTGGGCAAACTGTGGCCCTCAAGATGTTGCTGGACTGCAACACAAATCAGCCCAAATCCTCATAGCTCATGTTGAGGTAAGGAGACTGGGGATGGCAATCCAACAACATCTGGAGGACCACAGGATGCCTTTTTCCTTATTTCTAAGAGCAGAGCAAAGATTATCACAGGAAAGACAGAGGACTCTTTAAAGATCAGATCCATAATGGGGAGAAATAAATAAAAAATAAGATCTAGGTGTCTTCTTGATCACAGGACATGAACTAATAGCTGCTAAAACAAACAAACAAAACTTTGATGCAAGCTTACATTTAGCATGCAGGCAGGCACCAGGGTAAAGATAACATAGCACTCCGCACTGACATGCACACACACAGATGTCCAAACATACTAGACAAACATTTGCAGAAAAGAAGTTAACATACAATTGTATGGTAAGCATATACCATAAGGTGCAGCTATAAAATATGCACAAAGCAGGAGTGAAGCTATATGGCAGGTAAATGTAAATGTAGGCAGTTTCTCTAATGCCCTAATAGGACTATATTTCTACTCCATCCTGTGCTGATCAGGCTGAACCTAGAGCACTATAGCTAATATTGGGTTCCATGTTTTACAAACGATGCTTGACATGTCCAGAGATGATGATAAGGGGGCTGGAGACCAAAACCTATAAATAAACAATGAAAAGAGATGGCTATGTTTTACCTTGAGCTCAAGGCAGCATTCATAGAAACTCTAAAATGTAGGCCAGGCTGAGAAAGAGCAACCACCCCCAAGATACCAAATGAGGTTCATGGCTCAGTGATGACTTCAACCTGGATCAGCCATGGACCGGTCCAACACTCTAACGCAGAGCTTTCCAAACTTTTCATGTTGGTGACACACTTTTTAGACATGCATCATTTCACAACACAGTAATTCAGTTTTACTAGTAAACCAGAGGTTAAACTAACCCCTTACAAGAGATACAGACACATACATAAATTGTAATAACAAAATGTATGGGGACACAACATATCTCATGAAAACCTTTCATATATTTTTAAAAACATATGATTTATAAATAATAACATACATTTCCAAGATTGTAGGCAACACACCTACACACTTCAGACAATACACTAATGTGTCGCAGCACCGTTTGGAAAGCCCTGCTCTAAGTGTTGCAACATGACACAGTGATTATCTTCAAATATTTAAAGAACCATCATGCAGCAAACTCAGCAGATTCTCTCTTGCTACACCAGACAGGACTAGACCCAGTTGATAGGAACTACAAGGGTGTATGGATTTTGGTGAAACAGTAGAAAAAGCCTTGGAAGTAGAACTGTTGTCCTTGGGAGGTGGCAGGCTTCCCTGTGATGAAAGTATGTAAGGAAAAATGGGACGGCCATCTATCAGTGATTCTATAGCTTCATTCTGCATTGCAGATCCTATATCAAGCTGAGGGTTGAACTCGATGGCTTCTAAGACATCTCCCAATGTTATCATTTTGTCTTTCTTTGATATACCCATCATTTGTAGACAGCATATATTTGCACATTTCTCAATACTTTCTGATGTCAGCAGTTGAAGAGAACTGTAACAATAGCTGGAGGTCTCCCTGTTGTTGTGTGTCTTCAAGTCGTTTCTGACTTATGTCAACCCTAAGGCAAACCCATCACAGGGGATTTTGGGCTTGAGAGTGTATGATGCACCCAAAATCACCCAGTGAGTTTCCATGGCAGAGCAGGAAATCGAAACCTGGTTGCCAGAGTTGTAGTATAATACTCAAACCACTACACCACACTGGTTCTCGAAAGTCTCCTCAAAATCACAATTATAGGGAAATTCCTCTTATTTTAATAAATAATCAGAGTGTAGAGTTTTGTTTTGTTTTTAGATGACAATTCCCAGAATCCCCCAAGCCAAGATACTGGCACAGTGATTTCAATTCTCCCCCCTACACACACACCAAAAAAAAAAAAAGTGACTGGCAATATCTGAGATAGTCCAGGATTTGGCAATGAAAGCAAGAACCTGCTGAAAAAGCTAAAATTATTCTATTGTCCACATTTTACTGCCATTGTCACGAATGCAGTTCATATGACAAACAGAACCTTACCCCAGACTGTACCTTCCATCATCTTAGGAATAATAATTTTAAAAGTTTTAAATATGTTTCCTTTTTTTTTCAGAAAGCACAAGAAACTTGCTAAAAGGACATGGCTCTCCTACCTTGCACCCTGCCCCTCATGCCGCAGGATATCATAAATTTTTGATAGCAATAAAACAGAATTTTTGATGAGCTGCTATTTTGCATTAAAGCAACTTTACATGCAAAGATTGCATAATAGGAAGTAAAATTGAATTTTGCCTCAGAACAAGTCCTTATTATTAATTTAAGTGTTTTTATACATCTTAGCAGCAGCTTATCATTCTATATATTTAATTTCTTTCTCAACACTTAGTACCCGTTTCCATGGCTAAACAAATCTTTTAAGGGAACACATGTATGGCATGGAAACATTGCGTTTCCCATTTGGGCCTTTAGAGAAATAATGAAAGTTTAAAAGGGGAAATAAAATACATTAGAAGGACAACTCTCTAAAAGCTTGTGCTAACCACTTGGGCAAAGAAGGGAGAGAGAAAGAAGAATTATTCAGAGAGAGGTGCTTCCCTTACTCACGTTTTTTTCTCCTGTATTTGCAATTTGCTTATTCCAATTACAGCCACACCAAAATTGCAAACATTCTAAAATATCAATAAATCGTTCAGCGAAATATAGCTTTTCTCTTCTGCGACACTGAAATTGGTTTCTGAGCATTTCTAGAGTGTAAATGCTGTCCTCTCTTCGTAGCATACAGCTCTGTAGAAGGCTGGCAGACTAGTTCAGGCCTCCTTCAGAAAAAGCATATCATTTATTTAAGGTACCTTTTAAACAGGAAGAAGAGCAAACACAGATACCTTCTCTCTCCCTACTCCATCCCCTTCCCTCTCTGATACAGAAGAGGCAACCAGTACTGGCTTGTGCTAATCTTCCTCACAGGATGCAAGGGTATATAGGTGGGTGCATACAGATAATCTTTTGTAGATATATTTAGAGAGAGGGAACACATGTGGCGCAATCTTGTGCATGTCTACTCAGAAGTAGGTTCCACTGAGTTCCATGGACCTTACTCCCAGGCAAGTAGATGCAGCAGCCCTCTCTGTTCTGCCCCTGGAGAATAGCTCCCATAAATCCCACCATCCTGGCACCTTGGATGATGGGCGTTGTAGTCCAGACAGTCTGGTTCGGAAAGGTTGAGGGTACATAGGATTGCATCCTAACCCACATGGAGAAAAATATCAGGTTTTAAAAAATAGATGTATGGTGATGGAGGTAGTTTTTGAGCTTTGAAGTAGACTTGGACATAGTGATCTTATCCTAGCATTTTCTTCCTAAGATTTATTCAAAGGGGGTCTGCCATTGCCTTTCCCTGAGGCTAAGAGAGTGTGACTCGCCCAGGCTCACACAGTGGGCTTTCTGTGGCCGAGCGTGGATTCAAAATCTGCTGCCCCAAAGTCCTCATTCAGCACTCAAACCACTACTCCACACTACCTCTCCAAAAGCGTGTCCGGAGCGGGGATCAAAATAAAAAAGAATACTTCTTATAACTTAGTCCGTGTATTTATAGGGGGTGGAGTCACTTTCCACTCTGCAAATGAAATGGGTCAGAACCTTTTTTAAAAAAAAAATGTTACAGCTGAAAGCAAAAAGAGAAAAGATATTCGAAGGGGGGAAGCTTGCAGCTGCTCCAAGTGTTGACAGTTTGCAAACAGGCGAAGCTCTGGGTTAGAGGGTGAGTCCAGGCTTCTCTGTCCCCCCCCACTCAAAAAAAAAAACATAAAAATCTCTGAAGCTTTAGCCGCGCTGGCTGGAGGGAGATTTGTCAGACTTTTTTTTTTTTTTGCCAGCGTCCGGACTAAGCAGAAACGAAACGCGTCTCGATAAACTTGCCCAGGTAAGGCAAAACGTCGGCCGTCCTTGCTCTCCTAGGTCTATAAAAGCAGCGGGGGAGAGCGAGGCGTGTTCTGCCCCGCCTACATCGCAAGGAAAGAAGGAAAGAACCGGGGAGGGGGAGAAAGGAGAGACAGACAGAGGCCATTTCCGCACTAGCCTGTATAGCGCGATGATTCCACTTTCAACCTCCTCTGGACCTGGGGTTTGCAGTTTCGGGAGGGGCCGGCCGGCCCCTCCCGAAACTGCAAACCCCAGGATTCCAGAGGAGGTTGAAAGTGGAATCATCGCGCTATAACAGGCTAGTGCGGAAATGTCCAGAGAGAAAGAGCTTCTCGGCTGCTTTATCTGTCTCCTCTGAAACTTGACACCAATCGCCCCGAAGAGCTTCGGTGACCTTGCTCTGTCAATCAGCCAGCCCAGCCGGCTTACTCGAGCGACGCGGGCATCGGGCCAAACTGGGGAGAAAAAAGAAGAAGAAGCAGCAGCAGCGAAGAAAGAAAAATATTAAAACTTAAAACAGCTGGGAACGGTTATCTCGCAAGCCCGAGCTCATCCTAATCATATTGCCAGCCTCCCCACCCCGTCCTCTCCCCTCCACCCGCCGCTAAACCCTCCGCGCCTGGCTTGCAAAAAGAGACTCTCGCTTCGGTTCACAAAAGGAACGTTCAGGCGTTTCTTTCTCACTGTCGTCTTTAGTATTGCAAATAAATAAATACAAATGAAATGCCCCAAGAACAACAAATTGTTATTAGTAGCGGTATTCGTATGAGTCCTCTAGCCAAAGCCTGGAAGAGTTCCTTTTCTGAACTACAGCTCCCCGGCTCGTGATAGAAAAAAGGATGTTACGAGTTGTCGTTCGGAACAGGAACTTCTCCAAACTCTGACCATTTCCGCACCAGCCTGTTATAGCGCGATGATTCCACTTTCAACCTCCTCTGGAATCCTGGGGTTTGCAGTTTCGGGGGAGGGCTGCAAACCCCAGGATTCCGGAGGATGTTGAAAGTGGAATCATCGCGCTATAGCAGGCTAGTGCGGAAATGGCCTCTCTCTGCTGTTCCAGACGTTTGCTGGGAAGCGAGTCCCACTTAATTTTACGGGGTTTGCTGAATCAGGATTTAATCCTCCCGGATATTTTCCTGGGAGTAAATCCCACTAACCGTGAGGTTTTGTTGTTGCGTGCCTTCAAGTCGTTTCGGACTTACGGCGACCCCATCACGGGCTTTTCTGTAGGGCTGAGAGTGTGTGACGCGACCAAGGTCACCCAGGGGGGTTTCCATGGGAGAGAGGGGAATCGTAGTCCTAAATTCAAATGACTACTCCACGCTGGCTGTCGTGGAACTATACCTGGGCTCGAGTTCTTGAGCGCACTTGCAGCCTGCAGATTTTACCTACAGTACATTTCCTTGGCCATTTCCGCACTAGCCTGTTATAGCGCGATGATTCCACTTTCAACCTCCTCTGGAATCTGGGGTTTGCAGTTTCGGGAGGGGCCTGCCGGCCCCTCCCGAAACTGCAAACCCCAGGATTCCAGAGGAGGTTGAAAGTGGAATCATCGCGCTATAACAGGCTAGTGCGGAAACAGCCCATGAAAGGAAACCTCACTGAGGATAAGAGATCTTACTTCCAAGATAGAGATTTCCGGACTTTACTCGGAAGTAAGTCCTAGTGAGTTAAAGAGGATTTTTTTTCGCCTCCTAAGTGAGTGTCCATAAAAGATTTAAGGTACTATTTCCTCACTTCCCTCAACTCGGAACTGGGGGGGGGAATTCTGGCGTAAGCTTTATTCAGCTGATCGTCCCTCCCTTCCTTTCTCCGCTCCCAGATTCCCAATTGCGTTTCCTGCTTGTCTTGTCTAATTTTGGGTTTTTTAAAAAAGAAAAGAAAAATTCTTGTTAGTAGTTCCCTGCTCTGCCCAGAAGGAAGAGAAAACCTGGAGCAATGCAAATCTCTCTACAGCTGTTAGCAATAGCTCTTGCAGAACTGGGAGATCAAACAAAATAATATGATTTGCACTGAAGGGGGCTTTCTAAACTGCTACACTTGTGTGCCAGAGCTTAAATGTAAGGGGGACCAAACGTGGAGATTAGACTACCTTAGCTTTCTTCTCTTTTTCCTTCTCCCCGCCCCTACACCCACAAACAAAGTGTAAAGTTCTCACTCCCACCAGCAAGGAAAAAAGAAAGGCAGACAGAAAGAAATCTCGGACAAATTGGATCAAGTACACTGAAGCTTTCCTTCAGAGAAAGAAAAAAAATTCCTCCTCCGCCATGCAAGTAAAAAGTGGCTCAGGGGTTGGGGAATTCTAGCAAAGAGGAAGGCACAAGTTGGCTGATAAATAGATATGTGGGAAACAAGTGAAGTTTTCTTTTATTGATTCTCTTTAAGCAGGTGTGCTAAAACCTTTGTTGTATTTCTGCCAAGTACTGTCCTACCCACCCAAGTGCCTGGCTCCAGGATCAGAGCCTTCAGTTAAACTTGTCTGACTTAATTCATGCTTGAGAGGCAGCACTGCATAGTGGTTTGAGTGTTGGATTAGGACTAGGACTGCAGGAGGGCAGAGTTCAAATCTCCACTCAGGCATGGAAAACCACTGGGTGACCTTGGGCAAATAACAGTCTGCCAGCCTCTGATGCAGGCAAATCTTGCCAAGAAAACTCTAGGAGTCAACTTGAGGGCAAACAACAACAAATCCATGCTTACCAGAGGTGGGAAAAGTGATCTTTTAGACTACAGCATTGTGAAGTATTTGATCTTAGGACAGAGATTTTAAAACTTAGGCCACTTACGCACTAGATTGTTATAGTGCCATGCAAACCCCAGGATTCCATAGGATGTTGAAAGTGGAATAATCACAGGATAATAGTCCAGTGCAGAAATAGCCTTATTGTTCATATTGGCTGGGAGATTTTGGGAGCTACAGCTGGGGAAAAAACACTTTTCCAAGTCACCATGTTTACTGATAAACAAGACTCCATTGAACCCAACTGCACTTACTGTTTAATGGATTTAGGGTAGTGATTAGCTTCTTAATCTTTCATCTCCAAAGGAATGAGAATGTGGAGAGCAAATAGCCAACTAAACCACTTGTGGCCCATATCACTGTTCCATTGACAAAGACCCTGTATAGTGCGGTCCTTAATCAGACCAAAGGGCCATTTATTAATTTAGTATATTCGTATTCTCTCTTTCTACCATGGAACTCAAAGCAGTGGGCATAATTCTTTCCACATCCCCTATTTTTACTACCACAACAGCCTTATGTAGGTCAGGATGAGAGGTAGCAACTAGCCAAAGGTTACCAAGTGAATTTCACAGCCCAGCAGAGATTTGAATCTGGACCTTCTGGACTTCAAAGCATATATGTAGTATACCATAATATCAGTGTAATACCACCTGAATTGTCATGGCTTCACCTTAAGGAATCCTGGAATATGTACTTTAATGAAATACTTAGAGTTCTCTGGAAGAGAACCTTGTCCTGAACTACAACTCCCATGACACGCTAAGAAAAAAGACTAAGGATTAAATCAAGGTAGCTTGGCAGCTGTAGTTCAGAAGAGTACACTACAGCTCTCCAACAAACAATATGTTAAAATCTCAGGACTTCTCAGGATGGATCCACAGTGGTTAAAAATGTACTCTGTCATTTAATACTATTAAACCATCCACTGCTCTCCACAGTGATCAACCAAATGAGAAGTTCTCAGGCAGGACACAAGCATTTCTACTCACCTACTCATTTCTCTAACAACTAGCATTGTGGGGCACACACTAGTGTTGACAGTAGCCATGAATAGCCTTGTCCACAAATTTGTCTGAATCCATTTTAAGACCATCCAAGTTGGTGGCAGTCACATTTTGTAGTCAGATTAAGACAGCTTCTATCATATGATAGTGGGCAAACCTTTAGATTCAGATCTGAGCATACTCCTCCTGGATACATTGACTTGGAATTAAGACCGATGCTTTTCAGTGGAGCAAACTTACAATTAAGTAACCATGGCATTGCATACTTGAAGCCTTAGTCCCTTTATTCCAGGGTTGGGAATCATGCAGCCCTCCACATGCTGTTGAACTGCAACCTCCTAGCATTCCTCACAAGTGCTGGCTCGGGCTCTTGGGAACAGCAGCCAAACATCTGGAGGGCCACATGACTCCCATATCTGATTTACTCAAAAGGAAGTTTTTACCATTGTTAGAGAATATACTTCCTAGTAAACCTGTCACAAAAGGTTGTAACACATTTTCTGGGAAGTAAGGATGTTTGGGTCCAATTATTCAGCTGGTAATCTAGGGCCAATTCTATAATTAGACAGGTGCTTCAGGAAACCAGTTTTGAGTACATGAAAGAATGGCAAAATGTTAGCTATTTCACAGATTGCTCTTGGATTTTTACTGACAAGGAGAGAAAGAGCTGCTTGTGAAATTGTCTTCTTGGTAAAACAAGTTACCCAGCTTTAGGTACTGTGCATCTTTACTTGAGTGGACAGATGCCATTTTCTGCTCTGCCTCAGGTAGCAAACAGTACTGGGTTGGCCCTGTGGGGAAGCTCAATCAGTCCTTGTGTCTCCTACCACCCTCAGGGAAGAGGAAGGAAATTTGTTTTCTTTGGCCTCAGCTTCTCATGTACCAAGGGATAGTAATAACTGTAATTATGCATTTCACAGTCTGGTTGCAAAGAAGGTTTCTATTAAAACATGCCAAAATGCAACACTTGGTGGCTGATGGTTCTGACACATAACTAGGTACTACTGGCAGGGCTGAAACCTACCTGGAATTTTTTCTTTTCTGCTTAGGGAGCTTTGATCATTACCAGTTTCAGTTTGGAAGAAAAGGTTGGTTGTACTTACTGATGGAGGAAGAGGATTTTGTACATCCTCTCAGAAAAGCTTTAGCTGTGTATTCCTGCATGGCAGAAGTTGGACTAGATGGCCTTTGTGGTTCCTTCTAGCCCTATGATATTATGATTCTATGACACTATGGTCTGCCCTCCCCCACTCCCCCCCCCACAAGACTCCTGCTTCCCTCTCAGTTTATCTACAATCCCACTTGAGCAATAGAGAGAACTGGTTGTTGTTGTTTGCTTTCAAATCATTTCTAAGTTATGGTGACTGTAAAGCAAAACTATTATTGCTTTTCTTGGCAAGATTTGTTTTGAAGGGGTTTGTTTTTGCCTTCCTCTGAGGCTGAGAGAGCATGACTTGCCCAAGGTCACCCAACGAATTTCCATGGCCAACTGGGAATTTCAGCCTTGCTTCTCAGAGATGTAATCCAATGTTCAACCAAGTTGGCTTTGTCCAGCAAGATTGTTATAAACTATCCCCACTATAATCCAAAATATTTGAAAATAGCTTTACAAAAGACCTTTTTCTGGTAGAGATGAAAACAACTAGAAACTGTTTCAGCTTAACATACTTTTGGTTTCACTGTGGAGAGGTTGATATGTAGATTCTCCTGGTAAAGGCTTGCACTCCAGATTTTTCCATTACACCACTACAAGGCACACTTGGCTTTATTGCACTACAATATTTAACAGTCCTAGTCTTGGAAATGGGCAGGAGGGTCAAGGTCAAATTAGGTTTTGGCCCTTGTTATTTGTAGGATGCATTGTGTGAAACAGGAAACAGACTATTTCTGTGGACCACATTGTGGACGTACAACATTCAGGGACTTCCTCTGTGAGGCTGCTGACTTAGCAGTCTTTCAAAATAAGGGACACTAAAAAGTCTGGTGTAATGCATTGATCTTCTTTCTCTATGCCTCATCACCCATTCAGGTTTACAGGCCTGCTGTTAGATACATTCAGGATTAAAGTGGGGCAGAGACTGAGGAAGAACAAATTAAAGAGCATTTGTGTGAAGAAAGAGAAAGTGCTCTTGAGACAGAATCACATGTGATCTGAGACAAAGAAAGGAGTGTTTGACCCCGGCACCCCTTGCTTCCTACTTTCCCTAGCCAATATTTATACTTCCCTGTCTACTCCACTTGCTTCCTCCATGCATAACAGTTCCTATTTCTGTTGCCAATCAATACAAGAGAGGAAACAAATGCACATGCAAGTTAGTAATGTGCAGGAATGAGAGAAGGCTAAGGAGAACATAAGAAGAAGCCTAGTGATCAATCAGACCAAACATTCATTGAATTCAGCATCCTGTCTGGATGGAAGAAAGCTGCTTTAAAATATAAAGATGAGGCTGTTGGGTAAGCATTTCCAGATGAACAGTAACTAGTGGGATGTTGAGAAACTTCACTTACAGACCCCCACCCTAGCTGGGTTTGGGGCAAAGGACAATGGGAAATATACTTCAACCCACCGGTAAGTCAGAGAATGAAGAAAGATAAGCTGTTCCAGGGATGGAAATCATACAGCCTTCACAATGTTGGACTGCAACTCCCAGCATTCCTCAACATTGTCTGTGCTGGTTAGGGCTTCTGGGAGTTGCAGTCCAACAGGACCACAATGCCCATCCCTGACTTAGAAGCCTAATTGGAAGTTTGGAAGAAACTTCTTTTCAGTGATGGAGTCTTAAATGCAAAGGTGGAGATTGTGCAACCCTCCAGATGTTGGATTGCAACTCCCTTCAGCCCAAGCCACCATAGACAAAGGTAAGGGATGCTGGGAGTTTCAGTCCAACATCAGAGGCAGGGGTTGACCATCCCTGCTTTATACTTAATACCTTGATGGGATGTTAGTTTGATAAGGTACTTATAATTCTGTACCAGACAGTTGTAGTATCATAGTTCAAAGCTGTACACTAGAGCAGAGAGTTCTAAATACCTCATCAAACTACAAATCCCAAGACGCCTAGGTTGGAGCCATGACTGCTAAAGCAGGATCAAACTGCTTAACTGTGTGATATAGCTAGGTGCAATTTAGTGAGTGTCCTAGAGGATGTGCAGACAATAACTTTCCATCGATAACGCCATCACCAGCCTCCACACATGTGGCATTTCAGCAGAGGGCGTTGAAACCTTGAGCTGAGCACGAAATGGTTTGTTCGCGTAAATACACACACTTTCCCCACTACATCCAAGTGCTTTTAAACCCGGTTGAGTGCGCATCGCACACACTTTCCATTACGCGTTTCTAAGGACCATGGAGCTACGCTTCTGGACACTATTGCGTGGTTTGTGACTGTCGGGACTCCAGCGGACACAACCAGAAAACAAGGCCGGGGGACAGATGGGGAGGCCGGGCCGGGACACTGAGAGAGAATTGCGGCCTCCTTCTTCCAGCTAATTCCTGTGTCAACAGTGCTTTTGAATCCAAAGTGGACCGAGAGTGGTGCTCAAAGTAAATAGCTAGGCTTTCATTACGCCAGCCGGAGAGGCTGTTAGAGAAGCACGAGTTAACCCTCTCGCCGCTAGAAGGAGAGAGGAGGAGAAATAAAGCACCTCCAGGAAAGGGTGGGGAGGCAGGCCTGCAGAAGGACAGGCTGTAAGGCGAGGGTCGGCTAACTAAGGGCAGGGAGCGCGAACAGGTCGAATCTCGCCTGAATGATGCAGAAAACGGGTGCCTTTCCTCTAAACAGAGAGTGGGGAAAGGACGGCCAGGGGCTTTACTTCGCTGGTAAATTCATCTGCTGCTGTGCAGACAGAGAGAAATCCACAGAAGAAAGCCAGGAACTCAGACAAGGTACTGTCTCTGTCCGCCCTAGTTTTATATAGTTTGCCTGGATGGTCCTGAAAGTGTCTGCCACCCATATCCAGCCCTCCGGGCCCTTTCCCACTATCCAGTGATGGCCCTATGACTCCTCTTTAACTGCAATGGCAGTATCCTACGGAATCCTGGGATCTGCTGTTCAGGAAAGAGGATTTGGAATCCTCAGCCAGAGAGCTCCTCTACTGCCTCAACAAATTTACAAGTCACAGGATTCCATACAAAATCGCCATGGCAGGCAAAGCGGACTCAAAGCACTACAGTTGTGTAGTGTGAAAGGGCCCCATGATTTGTGGGCTGAAAATCGATTTCCTCTTCCCAACACACACTGCGTAGCAAGGCCCATTGGACACAGTGAGACCTTTGACGATCCTAAAGAAGATCTATTAGGGGCTGTTCTTGGCAAGATGTATTCAGAGGAGGTTTGTCATTGCCCTCCTCTGAGGGTGAGAGAGTGTGACTTGCCATACCAAAGTTAACATACATAGGCTTGCACTGCATTCCTCGGATAACCCCAAATCCAATATGCATTGCCCATCTCGCCTGTTTTCTCTTTCTTTACTTTCGCCTCTACACATTTTCAGTCCAATAACCCTAGGCACCCACACACAAGTACACGTTTCGGTTTTGCTGTACCAGAGGGGTCCTTCTGCCCTGCTAAAAAGCCATGATGCCTGCTCAATGAAAGGTGTTGGGGGGGTTTGTTTTTGGAAGAAAGAAGAACAAATCTTAAGTCATTTTCTGATTGCCTTTTTTTTTTTTAAGGAAGAAACAAGGAGTTTATTTGTAGCTTAAGAAAGGCAAACATCGCTCATCGTCCACCTCATCCCGCCCCCGCTTGTCATTTTAAGCGTAAAGTTTCACTTCTCCTCCGATATCGGAAGAGTGAGGTTGCTTTGGTGGATGGAGGAGGCGCACATTTCGAGACGGTGCCTAAGTGGGTGCCTGCGTTCAGTGCCATTGTATGGCTGCGTACTCCGATGTAAGGCTCGCTCAAAAAGGGGAAAAAAAAATAGGCCTAGAGTGTGGGTGCATCCCTCTCCCACCCCGATTCACACGACTGATGCGTGCACATCAGTGTCTTGATGTCCCTAGAATTTCGAGTAGCCTAAGTGACATTCACCTCTTACAATATTTGAAGTCCCAAGCTACCAGGACGTAGTAGCATCTTTCTGTCTTTCCTTCCTCCCCGTTTCTGCTCCGCTCGCTCTCCCTTCCTTGTGTTATCCGCAGAGAACTCGGTCCAACTTCCTGATGGCAGACTTATTTGACCCCCCCCCCAAAACCAAGGTGAACTTGAAGCAGCCACTGGTTCTAAAGGCGGAGGCTTCGGGGCAAATCGAATCACTTTACACACAGGGTCTCCTGCCCACCCATAGTCCTATTTTTCTTACTTCTTTATTTAAAAAGTCAGCCGATTTGCAATTCACTCAGAGCGCCCGAACCCTTTGCAAAGAGACGCTTCCTACAGCCACGGCCCTCTGCCCTCCAGCCTTCCCACTGGCACAACTATTCGATGGGAAGCCCGTTGCCTAAAGGCCCTCTCTTATCCTCCTCTGAGGCCTGTTTTCCTAGAGGGAGAGGGGAGAGAAGGGTGGGGGAATGTTGTTCAATTAGCTTCAGTGATTTATTCAATGCATGCATGAGAGGACATTAATATGCAATGGCAGTTCCCACGAACAATATTCCTCTTAGGCCTTCCGACAGCCCGAGCGTGCCTCCCTTGGCAAGAGGGGGATAAGGAGCCCCCCGCCCACCCTTCTCTATATGGCGAAGTCTCTCCTGCTTCGCATTGTTACTGTTTGCGAATTGGTTTTTGCAACAGTGTTGTCCTTCAAAACCTTTCCTATATCTCACTGATCCTCAAGCCTTCTTCTGTGCCTTAAAATGACCCCTTTCTTTCCTCCCCTTGAAACTTTGCAAGAGTACCAGACTTGCCCACACATACCCGCCTTCAAAAGGAGTGAAAACTTGGAAGCGCGACAACACAGGAGTCTTCGTTGAGTTTTCCTACCTGCTCCATCAGTTCCGGTCAGAATTAGCCCGAACTGGCAGCCCACTTCCAACGTACTGTCAGGGACATCCGAGTGGAATAAATGTAGATACTGGAATGCACATACGGGGAAATAACGGCAAGTTTGCTCTGCTAGGCAGGCTGACTCTCAGTGTATAAATCCCACTGAGTTCGATTAAACTTACTCCGCGGAAGTAAGTACTGCAGAAGGCTGCAAAGGCTGCACTTCTCAGGGAGTAAGTCCCGTTCGGCCCAGTGAAACTTACTTGTGTATGCATATGCCGTGCTGGGCATCACTCTCCGTTCAATGGGTAGAGAGATGGGCATGGTAGTCTCTGGCTCCGGGAACGACAAAGAATCTTGTGGCACCTTAAAGACGAACGGATTTATTATGGTGTAAGCTTTCGGGGCGTGCAGTACTGCTTTACTTGAATTGATCTTGTCGGCTCAGTAAAACCTGCCAAGGTCAGGACCGAAGAATTAAAAGTTGGAAGGTTTTCGACACTGAAATCAAGGGGGATGGGTTGATTTCAGAGGAAAACTCTGACCCGGTTATCCTAAACTTTACTCCTCGATCGTGAACCCGGCGAGTCTCGTTCATTTTTCCCCCGGGTTTTATAAAAATGCCCGTTTTCGCGGGCACTTTGCGACGGTATGGAGACCGATCTGTGTCAGGATTCGGGGAGAGAAAGAAGGGCGGTATGTTGGCCGCTGCCTCCTTCTCTCCCAGATGTCAGCCAAGGCTCAGGGGGTTAACAGGAGAGAGGCGAACATGTTAAAGCATGAATCAGCTGCCGGGCCGATTAGCGAAGGCCACCCCTGGGAACCGAGTTCTCTGCCTCTGCGACTGGAAGGAAAGGCTCTCTTGGAGCCAGAGAAGACGGCTGGAAGGGGGAGTACTTGCTCGGAACTGGAACCAGCAGCGTTCCCATAAACGCCCCCAAATCCTAAACACGGACGTATGAAAGGACGACCATTAAACCCGGGAGAATAGTTTCTAAAAAGTTATCTACAGTCAGGCCCAGGGGCTTGCCGCCTTGTTGCTGTTGTTGTGTGCTTTCAAGTCGTTTCCGCCTTATGGCGACCCTATCAGGGGGTTTCCTGGGGGCTGAGAGTGTGTGACGCGCCCACAGTCACCCAGTGGGTTTCCATGGATGAGAGGGGAATCGAACACTGGTCTCCAGGGTCAAGCCCATCCCTCCAAACACTACACCAGGCTTGCAGCCTTATTCAACCATTTTTTTTTAAAAAAAAAAGGACACAATCACAGTTGATTTTGCAACTGTGGTGGGGTTTTGATAGTGAACTAGATTACCCCCACGCATATACCCCCGTTATCCGAGAACAAATGAAATTGATCCTCCTCTCCTGAATACTGGAGCTTTAGCCCTCACTGTCTCAGAGCCGGGGCAAAGGGTATGTGTGAAATATTCCCTTAGATGTAGACTGCACTCCAATGTAGGGTGCAGTATAAGTCTTGAATTTTTTTTTAACTAGTTTAACTCTCTTTGCAGATCAGCGGAGAGGACCAGGTTGAAGGGAGGGAAGTCTATAGGCCAAGAGATTTTCCCTAAACTGAAAGGACTGATAATTTCTTTGGATGTGCCCATGAGGCTGTTGGGGTGCTTAAGAAAAGAGCCCTGGGGGCTAGCTAAGCAGAGGCAGGGATTTGCGCTGCCTGAGCGTTGCGTGATCCCAAGGGTGTTCTTAAAGTTCCCTGATTCTCTGTGATTCCTCCACAGTAGCAGATGTTCTCTGTATCCCCCGATTGTGTGGCAAGCCCACCTCACCTCATCTCAATTAAGGGCAATTAAGGCCTGTAGCGTCAGGCAGCCAGATAACTTTGATGTGACATTTTGATCCTAAGCATCTTTGCAGTAGAAGCTTTCCCTCCAAGGCTTCCACCTATAAAGGCTTTTAAAATCCGGACGCCTTTCACTTTCAGACGAACTGGATGGAATATGATAACAGGAGTAAACCACTTTATAATGCCCAGGGTGTTTTGGATCATTAACTTGATTTACTGCTACACAAGCTGAGTCACCACTAGTGAGATGGGAGTAAAACTACAAGCTAGAATCCTATGCACGTTTATGTTGGAGTAAGTGCCGTTTGGCATCATGGGACTTACTTCCGAGTAAACACACATAGGCTGGAAGGGCATGGTATCGTTTGGTTGGAATCAGTTTGCCAGCAGGCTGGGATTAAATATTTCTTGCAGTCCTATAAAGGTCACCTGAGTGGATCAGTTTAGATCTAAATAATCATAAAATACTTTCCTCACCCTGTGAGAAAAAGAAACCCTCCAAAGAAAATTCCAGCTCCGGTGCCTAAGAAGCAAAATAGCAAACAGTTTTAATAATAAAACAACCCCAGAAAACAGTCCAAATGAAACTACAATAAGACCAAGAGGGTTTTTTTTTTAATATTTTTCATATCATAAGCAGGATTTGAAATTGATCCCTTCAGAACTTGTACATGAAATAAAAACAATATTTCTTTTTATTATTACTGCTGTTGCAATGCTGCGACTTCAACACAGTTGAATCCGTAAAAACCCAGAAAGCTCAGAGGGGTAATTTTTTTTTCTGATGCATGACTATTAATATCCACAATATTTAAAACAGCAAGCACCATGCTCTTCATTTATCCACGATTCTTGGTATTACTGTTAATTTATAAACTAATACAAACTTAAAATGCATCCGGCCAGCAGTGCCAGCAATCCCTAAAAGGAAACTAAAAAATAAAGGTTTTCATTTTGGTACTTTTGTCAGTGCAACGTAAAATCCTTTTACTGACCTGCAGGAGGAGGAGAAGGAAAAAAAAAAAGAACAATAGGAAATAAAAACACAAAACGAGAAATAATAATAATAATCATAGAACACCCATAAGACTCCAAGCTCTTAACTATTAGCAATTGCTAGGAAATTTGGCTGAACTCTCACTTGACTGCATGAAGAAGCAGATTAAACATTGCAAAAGAATACATTTGAAGAAGTGAAGTCTGTGTCTTGAAAACAAACTTTTTATATATATATTTTTTGCAAAAAAAAGTTGTTTTCCCTATGCATTCAGAATTCATTCATACTCTTACACTTAGCAACTTAACTCCAATCAGAGCGCAAGCACGTGAACGGCGGGATAGGCAGCCGCTGGAAGCGATTCGCCTCTCTTCGCCTTAAGAAATAATACGGAGCGGCCAATTGTTGCTGCGAGAATGGGGAGGAGGCGGTAGAAAGGGGAAGGAATCTTAGGTTCTAACCTCATATTTTCCTGAGTGGGTGATAAAATCAGGTTAGGAAGGAAGACGGCTATATCGGCTGATGGGTTTGGTTAAGACACAGCCTCAGATTCACCTACTGCCACTCCAAGTAATATTCTTGCTGGGTTACTCGTATTCCTCCTGGTTCTGAAGGACATCTCCCTCTTCCCCAAAACGCACTCATTTGGAAGTTAAGACCAGAGTACTTCAGTGGGACTTGGATTTCTCTCTGATCGCCACTGTCACCCCCTCCTTTCAGCCGAGTTGATATGTTTTACATGGGGAGGGGGAGGTTTAGAGCGGTTCGGCTTGGTCACTTTCTACCCCAACAAAAACCAAAATGAAAACTAGTTTTATGCATATACATATATCAAAAGTGTCACTTTGGGAAAAGTGCACCAAATATACAAAGTTGTTTTCTGAATGCAAAATGCCCAGAATCCCTCTCTTGCTCGCCCTCCCTTGTAGTTTATTATTTCTTTTCTGGAGGGGGGGGGAGAAAAGGCAAAAAGGAAAACAGCGACCAAAATCGTCGACAACCAGCCTGCTGAAATGTTTGTGTGTTTTGCCTTGTGTGGGTTGGTGTGGCCAATATTTACAAGCTCCCAAAGGGCCCGATCCACCAACTGTACTCGAGCACCAGCCCTATTCAATTCCCATGAGACATGCTCAGGAGGAGTTCCTGGTGGATTGGGCCCAGGGTTTAAACAACAACAAACAACAAAAATAATTATCATTAGAAAGAGACATAGGAACAAACAGTTGCATGAACAGGAAGAAGAGGGCTTTTTTTTAATCTATAACTCATGAATTTCCTTTTCCTTACTCAACGAAAGAAAGCAAACGACAGGAAAACAAAATAAGAAAGAAAAGAAGCAGCTATGGTCAATGATCAACGACATGCGAAAAAGTTTAAACAAGAAAATGGTACAAAATAGAAGTTACCATACATGTCCAGCATGCAGGATTAATATTTTTAATGCTGATTTTTCGTATTTTTCTATATAATCAAGCAGGCAATAAAACCAAGGAGGCGTCTCTCACACTTTTTTGTTCCCTTTTCCCTTTTGCACGGAAAGGTCCCGTGTGAATTCTGTCTCTCTCTCTTGAGGCAGGCAAGACATGAGGAGGTTGCATATATTGTCCTCCCTCTTTCCGTTTGCAGATGAATTGTGCCTTTCTGCCCCTCTCTTGTTTTCTTTCTTTGAGGGAAAAAAACAAACTCCAAAGCAGATCATCTAGATGGCTTGTCCAGTGCCCATCCCTTTGTTTTGCAAAGTCCAGGTTAAAGTTCTACAAGCAAGCAATCGATTGGTATAAAACATTTGTATTTTTTCTTCAAACCAGTCCTTTGCTTCCCTTTCCCACCTCTCACTCTCGCCTCCCCCTTCTCTCTCACCCCCCTTCTCTATCCCCGAGAGGAAAAGTTGCACCCCTTTCCTGCCCGCTTCTTCCCAGCTCAACTAGAAGAGGGTCAAGATGCTGAGAAGATCCCACAGTCATGGAGCAGGGACAATCCACCCATCCCAGGTTCTTCTTCTGACTCTCTTGCTACTCTTAACTCGCTCTCAGGAGGGGAGATGGATGGAGATGTCAGCGGATGGGAGAGAGGAGAAGGAGTGGGGAGCGGATGGGTGGGTGGGAATCTCGGTTGGTTTGGTGTGTTTTGAAAGGACTCACATGAAGAACTCGGGGGACGACGGGTTGTCACTGGTGGATCCGGCCTCCCGGAAGCCAGTGCTGGCCAGTTTCTCGCACTTGAGCTTGTAGGCGTCTCTTTCCCTGGCCAGCCGGCTCACCTCTTGCTTGAGCTGTTCCACCTGCTGGATGAGTTGGGTCTTCTCGTTCTCCAGGTGGTGCTTCTGCTGGACCCGCTTGTACCTGCAAGACTGGGCGTAGCCTCGGTTCTTCAAGGTCCTCCTCTTCTGCTTGAGGCGGATCACCTCGTCCTTGGTGAAGCCCCTCAGGTGCCGGTTCAGCTCCCGCACGGACATGGAGACCAGCTGGTCATCGGAGAACCGGTCCTCCACGCTGCTGGAGGAGGAGGAAGAGGAGGAAGAGGAGGCGGAGGAGGAGGAGGGGTGAGGCTGGTGCTGGTGCGTGTTCTGGAGCTGCTGGGAGGAGCTGGAGGCGGTGGAAGGGGTAGGAGAGGCCTGATGATGGTGAGGGTGGTGGTGATGGTGCGGGTGCCCGTTGCCGGCCAAGTCTTCGTGGGTGACCCCGGGGTACTGGTGGTGGTGATGCTGGTGGTGGTGATGGTGGTGATGGTGATGGGCGGCCGCCGCCCGGAAGCTCTCGAAGCTCTGGAGCTGCTGGGGGACCTGGTGGGACCCGATGAGGGCTTCCACCGCGTCCTCCGGGGTGAGGTTGAGCGCCTCCGGGTTCATCTGCTGGTAAGTGTTGGCCATCCAGTAGAGGTCCTCCAGGTGCGTCTTCTGCTCGGTGGGACTGAAGCTGGGCGAGGAGGGCACCGAGCTGCAGGGGGTGCTGATGGGGGTGGAGGACACCGATCCGGCCGGCTGGAGGCGGGTGCAGTGCCTGCCTGAGCGGTCGGCTCTGCCCAGGGGCTCCTTCTTCACGTCGAACTTCATCAGGTCGAAGTCATTGACGTACTCCATGGCCAAAGGGCTGGTGGGCAAGTCGGGGCCCATGCTGAGCTCGCCAGCCATCGCGCTGGGGCGGGGTGGGAGAGTCTCCTCTCTCCTGATCGGGGGGGGAGGAGGCCGAGGAGGAGGAAAGGGGGGCACCGGTTCACCGCCTCACTCCAGGGTCCAAACCTCCCCGGTGCCAGTCGGACCGAAGAAACTTTCTTCTCCTGCTTCTTTTCACAGCCTCGCGGCGGCGGCGGCAAGCAAACTAAGTCCAGGAACGAGCGAGAAACGCCCCCGCGCCCCAAGATCGGGGTCCCGCCGGCGCTTCGCCCCTCTTCTCGGTCTAGGACCGCGATGCAAAACAAACAAACAAACAAAAAAAAGGGGGGGAGTGCAGGCAAAAGCAGCCGCCCCACCTTTTCTTCCCCACCCCCGCCAGAAGCCAGCTGGCAAAAAGGAGAAAAAGGCGATGTTCTGGTCCAACAAAAAGAAAATAATAAGGGGGGAAAAAAATCCTTGCTGGTGCAGCGCTGGTGGCGTTTCACCCCCTTCCCGGGAGGCAATCGGTGCGACCCCCGCGGCACGAAGGCGGAATTAAGTCTCTGGCTCCTCGTTTGTAAGTCCGGCTTCTCCTTCGCCCACCGCCGCGGCGATCCAAGAGGAACTTTTGCGCCGCTTCGCTCGGAAACGACGGAAGGAGGGATGCTCGCGAGGGCAAGTTGCAGAGTCGGGATCGCACCGGGGAGAGGACGGGGGAGGACGCGGAGAAGGAAGCCGGGCGGGCGGGCAGGCGGGAGGGGAAACGCCGCGAGCGGAGGACCTCGGCGGCGGCGGAGGCTTCGTGCCGGGCTCCCTTTTCCGCCCCCGAGCCGCAGCCTCCAGCGCGGAGTGAACAGCTGCGATTCGCCCAGCCGCCCCGCTCGGCTTCTTTATATCGCTGTTCTCCGCTGACACTCGGGCGAAAGGGGCGGGGCCGGCGGGGCGGGCCGACCAACCGCGGCTCCGGACGCGGAGTTCCTGGGGTAGCCGGAGGGGGCGGGGCCAAGCTTGAGAGGAGCCTGACAGCCGGCGGTCAGCTGACGGCGCAGCTGGAGAGCCCGCGCGCTCGCTCGCGCCAGGCGCTGGAGGGAGAAAGAGAAAGGGACGGACTTGCATTCCCCAGTTGCTGTGCCCAGTCCCTTTCTGCACTGGAGCGCTATAGCGCTATGATTCCACTTTCAACATCCTATGGAATCCTGGGGTTTGCAGTTTCGGGAGGGGCCGGCCGGCCCCTCCCGAAACTGCAAACCCCAGGATTCCATAGGATGTTGAAAGTGGAATCATAGCGCTATAGCGCTCCAGTGCAGAAAGGACTCCAGTTCCATCCTCCTCCCCCCCATTTTCCTTAGCCAAAGAGCAAACCAAACTCTCCTTCCCGAACATTGCTCGTGCAGGAAGAATATAGACAGGGCGTCTCTTCTCCTGGGAAGGAGGGAGTGCAGATAGAAGCCTGAAGTGGGAAAAAAAAAAAAAAAAGTCCAGGGGCACAGTGGTTCTGAAGGATAGAGGGGAAAGAGTGCTGCCAGCCATGGAAGTGTTAGATGGAGGGACTGAGTGGGACTCCCCACACAAGCGCACCTTGGAAAGCAAGCAAAGAAAAAAAAATGGCAATCCCAGGAGAGGGTGGCCCTCCACTGCCCCTCATTTGCAGGAAGGGTTCTGTGCTTCCCACTTTCCCTTGCATGTGTGTTGTGGCTGCATGCAAAGAACTCATTTTGCAAAAGGATTTTTTTTTTTTTTTGGTCTGGCGGGGGTGGCACGGAGTGGAGGGGGTTCCACCAACAGTGTTTTTGTTTGAACATTTTGTAACGATTAAGGGAGATTAAGACTCTCGCTCTTCTCTCTCTCTCTCTCTCTCCCCCCTCCAGTTTTCCTGGTTGCTCAGCTCGGCTCCAAACAGACATAAAGCGCGACCCCAAGTGGCCACGCATAGAATTAGCATCCCTTTGAAAACCGTCAGGGCAGGAGGTGAATCCGAAGCTGCGGTAGCTGAAAAGGAATAGAAACTGCAGGTCTGTTCCTGGAGAGAAACTGCTTCCTGCAAGGGTACCGCAGGCACGACCCAAGTGTCCCTTTCTCAGGACAGTTTGCTGCGCGTGTTGTTTGTTCCTCCCCCTCTCCCCTTTGCCTGGAAAAGGACTCTCCCCCTCCCCACTTTTTCCATATGACCCTAATCACCATTCAGATGGGGAGAAAGATGCGTGTTAGTGCAATAAACGACGGATCCTCCTTTCTTTTTTCTTCTGAGATACGCAGCTGCGACTTTTCATAAAACAGAGCAGTGTGGGCTTTTATTTATCCTCGCCTAGAAACCGCGAGGTGTAATGGAATCGATGCCTATCCGGAGGTTAAAATCGGAGGGGCTTTGCTAATCAGTCCCTCTCCCCAGTCCCTGAGCTGCCTTAACGGGGGAGCAAAGGTAGCCTGATACGGCCCCAGCTCCCAAGCACACATAGGGGTGCAAACTGTCCCGTCACGCCACTGAAATCAATTGCATCTTGTTGTAGAGATCACTGGGGGATATTGGAGGCTTCCCAGCAGAGGAAAAAGTCTAGAAGGGGGGAAACCTCCTGTGTTGAAACCGCCCGAGAAACCGGGGAGAGAGAGAGAGAGAGAAAGATGGCACGAGAAAGGAAGTTCTATGGAAACCAGCGAGGGCAGTTGCTTCCGAAGAATCAAGGAAAGTCAGAGGCGTGTTGGAAGGAGATGTTCCCCATAAACCGTAATTGTTTCTCCAGGAAGGGGCACAGAGAGAGCGGGGGGGGGGGAGAGAGAGCAGGCCAAGGCGTTGCAAAAGAAAAGGGATCAATTTGCAAGCCTTTGTACCTGTTAACAGTAGTCTAAAGTTAAAAGGCATCCGCCGAGCGCTGAGGAACGGTTAGGGAAAGGAACGCATTACTGATAGTGAGAATCTTCCTTCTCTGGTGTTTTAAAAGGTTGGGGGATTGCAGACAAGATCAGCTCTGGGTAGGTTTTGAATTGCTCTCACAGAGCCGCCTCGATCTCTCTCCCTTCCCCAGCACATTTTTGCACCAGAGCCTTCCTCGGTAATTCTTTTTACTGCACCTACTTGGGCCAAAAATCCCTGGGGAATCCATCCCACTGCAGCTCGCTTGTAAGTAAGCAGGAATTCAGCGGGACTTATTCCCTAACCATCGTTCACAAGGGCGGGACTTACGCCCGAATCTGAAGATCTTCCGCTCTCTTGGCTTGGAAACTCACCTCGATTTGGCTTCCCGTACAGTTTCGTTGCACTCAAGCGACATATAGGAGCAGCTTGGTCGCCACGCCTCCCTGTCTGCCCTACACCACCTCTGTTAAGAGGCATTGGTACGCCACGAGAGCGAGAGCTGCGGATGGAACTCGCCCTTGACCTTGAGGCTTCCCATAACTGGGTTCGTGAAAAGGAGGATGGAAAACACCTGGAGGACCTGAATTCGAATTCTGATAGCATTCTGCGCTTGGCATGGGAGGCCTAGGGCTGCCATCTTTGGGTCAATCACCTTACAAACATTTCTCTCTCATAGGCACACATCCAGGCTTTTAGCTGGAAGAAGCGTGTTTACACCCATGAATTCGCAAACGTCTGAACACTCCTGTGTTGTGGTAACAAAGCAGCAGAAGGTTTAGGCCTAGGTTCCATGAACTAAAACTGTGAATTCCACTGAATTTTAGTAGATCTGGTTAGCCTTTCCGTTTTGTCCGGGAGGGGATGAACATGTAGCTCATCAGGGCTGAAGTGTTAAGGCACTGTGTTTAGGATCAGGACCTTCGTTTAAAGTCAAAGTTGGCTTGCTGCGCTCCCTGGCCTCAGTCTCCCAAATAAGGCCATTTCTGCACTAGCCTGTTATAGCGCGATGATTCCACTTTCAACATCCTTTGGAATCCTGGGGGGGCAGCCAGCCCCTCCCGAAACTGCAAACCCCAGGATTCCAGAGGATGTTGAAAGTGGAATCATCGCGCTATAACAGGCTAGTGCGGAAATGGCCAGAGTTCGCTTGAAAGTCACTCCTTGAGTGGACTTAAATGGCCCTTCCTGAGCAGGCGTGACCCCGTGGAACTCACGCAGGCGCTTACTTCTAAGTAAACAGGGGTAGGATGGGGCTCCAGGCAGTTGAAGATATTGCCTTAGGGAGTTCTCCTTGTGTGTTTTATTAGTAATTTCACAGAACAGTTTGTAATTTTACTTATTGAAGCCAATGAGGCTGTTTTCCCTGTGAGACTGTGTTTG
This sequence comes from Ctenosaura bakeri, assembly GCA_948474755.1. Taxonomy (NCBI): domain Eukaryota; kingdom Metazoa; phylum Chordata; class Lepidosauria; order Squamata; family Iguanidae; genus Ctenosaura; species Ctenosaura bakeri. The sequence continues at coordinate 280,686 of CAOLHI010001049.1, forward strand.
GCTTTGACGAGGCTACTAAACTTCAGATAGCACCGGCAGAGAGCTGCGGTGGTTTTGTCGCTCTTTAAGGTAGGAATGGGCGACTTAAAGCCTCTCCGCTCCATCGCGGGCCACGCCACAGCTGCACGTCTCCCACCTCTGCTTTAAAGGAATCTCTCAAGGTGCAAAGAGGGAAGCCGACCTTCTCCAGGAGGAGAGGACTCGGGAGGGCATGCAGGCTGTTGTTGGGAGAGGGCACAAGAGGCCCCGATCCTAACTAAAGAGCCTCGGACTACGTCCGCTAAAGAGGACAGATTTCCCAAGAGCGGAAGGTAGAAGACGCCCTAGGGACCCCTCTCCCTCCGGCGCCAGCTCTACGTCGCTTCCCACCCCCCGCGCCTGTCAACGGACACCTTCCCTTCGCCCCATGCGAAGTGCTGCGTTATCCCAACGAGGCTTCCGAGGGAGATGGGGAGGGGAGAGCCGGAAAGAGCTTTCCGCGGGCATCCTGGAGAGGCATTCAGAAGGCCGAGGACCTCTCTGCTCCCTTCTGGATGGGGATCTGGGTTCGACTCTCCCGCCGAACCATTCTGAACCGGAAAAAAAAAAGGAAGGGGGAGAGAACTGGACTCCTGTTTCAAATCCTGCCCATCTCTCTTTTAAAAAGGCTATTCTGCAAACTGAACCATCTGAAAGGCTGGGGGGGGAAGGCTGGTCGGATGTTTCCCCCTGGAGACTAGTTTTACCGATTTACTTACTCCTCCCCTCTTTATTTGCTTCTTCCTTTTCGCCCCCCCCGGCCTGACACCCCCTCCTTGCGAATTTCTCTGAATCTTCCTTGGTTCCCAAACCACCCAGACGGCTGAAAAGCAACGCACACCCATCCTTAAGTCTCTTTCTCACACACACGCAGAGCCGCTTTTATCATTCTTCATGAACGCCTTAAGAAACATGTTCCAAAACCAGTACCTTTGAAAGGCAACCAATAACTCTCACCTACTTCGGTTTCTTAGAAATAGAGTTCGAGCACTCCCTAGAGTGTCGTCGGTGTTCTCGTATTTAAAAAAATAGTGTATTTTATTAGACGAACCTTTTTTGTGAGGGGCGGGGGGCGGGTCATTTGGTCACCCAAGTTTTCGTAGGGAGAGAACTGCTACAGGCATAAAAGAGAGGGATCGGGACCCAGAAAGCTGGCAAAACAGCGACGCACCGTAAGCCATTTAAGCCGACATGCCAGCCTGTAAAACCGACTGGCACCGGGCTCCTCAACGCCTAGCGCCCGATCCATCCCCAAATTCGGTACCGTTTCCAAGGGGAGAAGGACATACGCGGTTCAGCCCCTTCGAGGTCGCTCCCTTGGGCAATTTTGCGCGTCTTCCCCGGGGTGCCATCTGGAGGGCTGTTAACAAAACCTGAGGGTTTTGCCATCCAAAGCACACGCACTGGGGCTGTGATCCATATCAAGCTGCCTTGGGATGGCAACACAGACGCTTGGGAACGTGAGATTTTCCCCTCCTTTTAAGATTTACTTCCAAACACGGTATATGCTGAAGACTGGAATTCCAAGGAAGTATCAGGGAAACTAGGCGCTCATATAGAAGGCGTAAGGCAAGTCAGGATTTTCTTTCTGTCGCCAACACATTCCCCCCTCCCTGAAAATGAATGAGAGACGCATTCATTTCAATAGTGCTTGCGCAGGGGAATTGAGCAGTGGATGTTGCCCTTAAGTTTTTTATATTTTGAGAAAGGGGGATGGAAGATCTAAATCCCATTGATTTTTCCCCCCTCTGGCTGAATGAATGAAAAAGAAACAGGACTGATTATCATGCACAGTGAGTAAAATCCTGACTGAGGAGGAATTCTTGAGACCCTGGAATCCTGTACATGTTTACTCGGAAGTAAGCCCTAGTCTGTTCAATGGAGTTCTCTCTTCTTTTTCCGGATGGAGCCTAGGGCGCTCCTTGTAGCCTTCCTGGGGTTATTTTTATTCGGAAGCCCGATCCAGTTCATCTGATCTGCTACGTGATTATTTTCTCTAAAAAGTCCTGTTCCTGTAAAATGGAATGGGTAATCGTGGTTCGACTCCGGAGATGAGCCTCCCCCTGAACTAGAAGGGACAGGGGAAGGATAAATTGAAGGCTCCGATCCTAAGCATCGCTTACACCCTATTGAAATCTCGGGAAACTTTCTGCCGAGGAAAAGCGTGCTCCTATGCAGGTGCTTTTACACGGCAGTCCTGTTCAGAAATTAGTACGGGGAAGGGGGGCTTTCTTCTAGGTAAGCGCGTCTATAGGATGGCAGCTTGAGTTGCTGGTGAGGTGATACACACAGCCTCTTTCAGCTCTCACACACCTCTCCTTTATGGAGCCACGACGACCAGCTTCTGAGCAAGATCAGCCACTTAAAACAAGCGTCGCGCAGTCCTCGCTGGCTCTGCCGCGCCGTTAAGCGGGTCGTTCAATAAACTATTAAATGGTCAGAGCGACTCCCAAATTAACGCATGCCGGGCCTTCGAAGAAACGCACCCGGGCAAAGACCTAAACCCTACCCCTTTAAAAACAATTCTTCCTTATACCGGAGTCACAGGGGACAGAGATACTCCAGCTTTACTACAGGTTGAGATGCTCCATCTATTCAGAGTAGCCACAGGATCCGCTAGCGGAGTTATATTACCTTACCCCTTGCCTGAACACCAGTGTATAGTAACCTATGTGGGTCAATTATTAATGCACACAGATGACGACCGAGCGTGCAGCATGGAGATGCGATGCTCAGTCACACGCACATGCACTTTAATGTGCTATCCACATGCGCAACCGTCCCACATGTGTAACTCCACTTAGGCCACCTTCAGGGGGATACAACGTTTGTGCATTGTCCAAAACGGTCGTGCGACTTAGACATCTGGATGTCACTAACGGGAACCCAGCCAGCCAATATGAGATGAAGAGGTCTGAACCATGGATAAATGTTCAGGCAAGCTGCCTATCTATAACCGAACGCCTAACCTCTACCTGAGATTCTGCTAAACAACACTTCAATCCCACCTTCAGGAGGCTCGAACTATTGGAGACCAAATTAATTCCAAAATAATCCTCTTCCTTTCGACTCTGCGGGCTTTACTCGGGAGGTGGGATTGGAGCTAAAAATTCGCCCTGTTCTGTGAATTAGTGAGGGGTAGAGAGAGAGAGAGAGAGAGAGAATGATTTATTGCTCCCTGGAAAAGTTTTTTTAAAAATGTCTATCCATGGGCTTACGGATCTAAGTCCAAAAGGAGAGATTTGGCTTTGGCCAGAGGAGAAAGATAGGATGGATAGTGCCTGGCATATGATGACATCTCCCCACACACCAGAAAAAAAAATCAAATGAACCCCAGCCTCCATTTTAAAGTTTCAACCACTGTCTGCTAAAGTTCTTAAGTTTCTTTTTTGACCTCCCCACTCCGAAAATCCAGAGGAAAGGAATAATAAAATTGTTCACAACCTATGAACTCACAGTTTCAAAAAACTGACCCGTAGTACTTCTAAGCGAAGCGACCCTTGCCTACCTGTAGATCCCTGTGTGTGTAATTTATTTCAAACAGCTGATGCCAACACTGATTTCCACGGGTTACTAGGCAATATATTTCAATTAAATCAAAGAGGATGTCTTTCTGCCCAGATCACAGGCGGTCTCGTTCTTCCCCGGCAATCTCAATACACCTTTCACTATTTTAGAATTTCTCTCACGTTGTTCAGCAGAACGTGGTTTGAAACCGCGTTGCCCAAGGACCCTAGAACGGGAGAAGGCGGGAAGGCTTCAGCCTTCCCAAGGTTAGCCTACGGGTGGGGGAACTGAGTCACCCCGACATGATCTTTGAAAAATTGGATTGCCCCGACTCCCTTGTAGAGCCTCTCGGAAGGATCAATCAGAAGCGTGCTAAATGATCAACCGTGAAGATATCTTAAGGTGGTTCTTGACATTGAGCCCTCGCAGGAATAATAAAGGCTGCCTGAAATCTGTCTTAGGGACAGGGACTTGGGAGTAGTGCACTGAACACGCCAGGGGCACTTCTGAGTGCTCGTCCTCGTCTTTTAGGATATTTCACCGAGGATTGATGGGGAAACTCATTTGCCTCTGCAAGCATCTCCAGCAACGTGCCTGACAATGTGGAGCACCCCCCCGCACCTTAATAACAGTCCCGGGGTCCCTGGCTTTGCCCCCCGCCCTTACCACGGCGTCGACTGTACCTACCTAACAGCAGGCACAGATCTTTCACCGCCGGTAGAGAAGCGGCGTACCTGCACACTCGGGAGCGCGTGCTCCTGATTGCCATTAGTGATCCACTTGATCTGCAAAGGAGGTCATTCCCACGCACTCAGAAAGTTTGCGTTTGCAGTTTTTATGGGGGGCGGCGGCGGCAAGTTTAGCATGAAGAGAGGAGCGGGGGACCGAAAAGATTGGGGAGGAAAGGAAGATTGTTGCGGTACTACATTTCAAAACCTGCATTTTAAAACGCGCAGCTACTGTGTTCTCTCCCCCCCACCTTCGTGTCAAGCAACAGCAGCCCTGGTTAATCATCGATTGTCTATCAGACAGGGTGCGTTAGGTGTGGATCAGCAAATGCCGGGTGGGGGAAGGTTTGCTACTTTGAGAGGCTGAGGATGGCCCACGAATTGAGGTCTCCAGTTTGCTAACGCTCATCCTTGTCTCTTTGGTCTCTCTCTCGCTCTCTGCTTTGGCCAGGGGTTTGCGACACTAGAAACCCGGCGACCTTTTTGGAAAGTGTTGAGACTGGACCAGCGCCGAACTGGCAACTGTCCGGGACAAGCGACTTCCTCGCACGTTTGGACCGACCCAATTCTAATGCAACGCGAGACTCCGGCAGGGGAAATCTCTCCTATGGGAAGCGAAGGAAGAAGCCCTGTGCCAGGGTAGGTATCCCCGAGGCGTTTGCATGGTCCAGAATGAATGAAGAGCACAGTTAATTCCGCTTCTCCAACGCCGCCCCCCTCCTCCCATGTACACCAGAGATGCTTAAAGGCACAGCGATGAGCGCTTGCGTGGAAGGCATGAATCCATTAGGTTAACGGATGAGTTAGATTCTGGTTATTAGAACCTGCGCCTTAAACTGCCATATTTTGCTGCTGTTTTATACCCCCAATGAAATATTTCCTTTATTCTCCAAATGTCTAGCCCTGCAAAGAGTGGGATATCGAAAGCCACTGGCATCTAGAACTCTTCTATTTGCTGTTTGCATTTTCTTGGTAACTTTGCCTGCCTCATTTCTCTGCATGCCTAAACTGTAGTTGTAAACGCTCAACTGAAGTTTTAAGTTACTGCAGTGCTAGAAAATTGGGGAAGGAGGGAGAGGACTGAAGGAAAATTTCATTGGAGAGCAGAATTCTTATTGGGGGCAACTCCTTATGTTGCCCCCCCATAACTACACCCCTGCATGAAGCTATAATAAATCATCTTCCTTTTTTCTTCTCTGCTTTTCCTCACCTTTTCCTCATAGTCAGAAAAGGTTAACTTAGTACTTACTCAAGAATGCCACAAGGATTCCTGGAAACTTGAGTCTTTCTTAGTCTAGATTACTGTGACCCATTTTTCCACCAAAGGCTCAGGGCAGATACCTATTAGGAAAAAAAATGCTACAGGTGACCCACTGTCCTAAAGGTTCATACAGATTAATCTTCCAATCAGAACTGGGAAAATGAAAAATACTTTTTACAAAGAGGCACCTTTGATTTCCCCTTTGTTCAGGTGTGAATGGTTTTTAAAAGTTCCTAGCCCTCATGGTTGAGGGGAAAGTCTTGTTAATGTTTAAAAGTTACAGATAAGCTGTAGGAAAGGTGGGGGGGGGATAAAATCAAAACAGTTTTCAATCCTACCTGATTCTTTCTTTTGTTTCCTATTAGTACAAAATACTTTTGCCAGTGAGTTTGAATAGGGCCATAGAAGTACTGCTTGTATACTCTTTATCCACTTCACAGTCATTAAATCAAAGGCTTGGGATGTAAAGCCACTGTTTCCTACTGAAATCAATAGACCACCTTCTTTGAATTAACTAGATGATACTGTTGACTTGTGGGATGTCTGTGAACATTTTGCATTTGACATTCCTGTGGTACTTGAATCAGTCTACCTCATAATCCTGCTGGGAAAAGATTGGTGTAAACAGCAAGGAGAAGAAATCCTACAGGGATCTTTTATTGATTTGTTTGCAAACTTTACATTTCATAGCTGTTTTCCCATATATTCTAAGGAAGGGACCATAATTCTTGATTGTCTAGAATTTAAAGTAAGAGAAATCTATGATAAAATGCCAGGTCAGCCCTGAAACCTCTTAATTCACATTTAAAAAGTACAGTTAGAAAAGTCTAAGTGAAGATTGCCTTAGAAAAGTCTAAGTGAAGTTTAGTTTAAGATATCATACAATTCATATAGACTATTTAGTCTGTGTGAATAAAAATCTTGCCTCCATGATCAGCTAAGTATACTGGCAACAACATGCAGGTTTCTATTGCCCACTGTCTGTAACAATTCTAGTAGTGGTAAGTCCACATGATGGAGCAGCAAGGAAATATGTGTACATCCATAATATTTTGTAGAAGAGACTAGTTTGATGCTGAAGTTCATAATTTTAAGCAGGAGGTGGCCTAATAATAGAAAATAGCTGGAGACTGAAAGAAGCTGTGTTTTAGATTACTTCTTCTTGTGAAATTTTGATATTGTGATACTCAGACCAGAGTTTTCTCAGTTCAGAACTTTGGGAAAGCTCCTAGCGGGGTTTTTTTTGTTTTTGTTTTTTTTAAAAACTACAGCTCCTAGAATCCCCAAGGCATCATGATTGGTGTATTTTGTGAACTATCGAAAACTACAACTTTTCCAGTCTCTGTATGCTGCAGTTGTAAAAACCTCTCTTTCAGAAAACCTACCAAGATGCCACATTGGTTCAATTTAGAGAGGTGGATTAGTGAAGACTTTTTGATTCGCAGAAGTTTGGGTAATATGTGGAGCCCTGCCCATGTCTGCTCAAAGGTGAATAAGTCATCTTGAATTCAACAGCAAGAAATCTCAAAGTTTTGTATCATCTAAAACTGGGAATATTTAGGAAATGCATTTATTTAATCCATTTCCCAGCTACTTTTCAAGATAGTAATCTTACCCAAGTTTGAACTTTAGGTAATGTGTTTGATTTTTATTTTATACTTAAGGAGAATCAAATAGCTAATTTTTGTTAATCCTTTACACTTGGCAATGAGAAGTCTTATAGTTCACTTCTGATGGTATAGATTTCTATCTTAGCAGTTATGATTAGTAGCAATATTTTAAAAAAAGCAGAAGAGGCTGGAAATATCCACTGCAACCTATGTAGAGTCTCAGGATATATAAGAGAAGATTTTGTTTTGACTGATTCATTTTTTATTTTAGTCCATTCATTTTGGCTGAAATGCACTGAGCTCTTTTAAGAAGTGAAATCCTTAAACTGTCTCTCATTTTAACATAATCACCATCTGTTTCATAGAGACTGCCTGGATTCTCCCTCTCAGGAATGAATTTTTACAGTTAGACCCTGTGCTTTAAAACATCTAGCCAAAATATTATGCTTCCCTCCTGCAATTTTAAACCAACTAGCGTGATGAAGAGTTCTGGAAAATTCAAAAAGTTGAAGACTGTTGCAGAATTATAGTTGGCCTTATAAAAAATATTGCCCAGGTGTGGGGGGTTTTTTCTTATGCTTAGTCTTACACCCTTTGTCCTTTGTGAAAGTGTCTATCTTTTAACCTTATAATAAAAGTTAGCTAGGCCAGTGGCTAATCCCACATCTTGTGCCTATGGATTCCCTAAAGCCATCAGGAAGTGTGTACAATAAACTTGCTCTTTATTTTCACTATGGTCTATTTTCATTTGCTTTAATTCTGGTCTTTTCCTGCCTTAGAAGACAAAGAGATGGGGAGAGAGACAGAGAGAGAGAATGAGAATGAGGGGGAGAGTGAGACAGAGAAAAATAAAATGCTAAAGTGAATGGGTAGATAACTGAGGATTGTCCCACTGAGACTTCTGGGGAAAATGTGGCAAGTTTTCTGTCAGAGAAAGTTGGGCAAAGTGCAGTTCTGGGGCAGCACAGGCCTCTAGACAGTTTAAAAGACCCTAGAGACTCCCCTAAGTTCCCTCAGCCTGCCCCCTTTGTGACAAAAACAGAGTTAATTGTATCTCCTATAAGTCTCCAGAAGTGGTGGCTGACCTTTAAATAGGTTACATCTTACCCTTGCACAAACTTAACATTTTTTTTAAAAAAATCCATTTTCCACAACGTGGACTTCCAGCCATTTTTGGATTCTTTTTTGGTGTGGGGGGATTGAAACTCCATGTGGCCTCCAGAAGGTGCCATGGCCAGAACAGTGGTCTCTGAGCCCATACAAGTTGCCCATTCCTGTTGCTGGGCATTGAATATGTTTCCTTTGATCATTGATAGTAGATAGGAATCAAAGCTGTAGGTTGTTATTGCATGCCTTCTGATTTATGGCAAGCCTAAGGTGAACCTATCACGGGGTTTTCTGGGTAGCTCAGAGATAATGCTGCCTGCTTACATAGCAAACTAGAATTGCTACATGGGACTGCTGAGGTTGACACTGATGAATTCACTGTATCACTGACATTTATATAGTTTGACTGGTAGCACCTACAATCTGTAAAATATATATTGCACTAAATTCCTCACAAAATTGACCCCAAAACACATTTTTTTTAAAAAGGCCAAAGTTTCTCAGTTGGTCCCAAATGTGTATAGAAACATTTGCATTTTAAATGAAATGTAAATATCAAGTTTGGTCAAAACTGGTTCATAAATGTGTATTCTAGAGCAAAAACACAGAAATCTAATGTGTTTATTCAGGAATCACACCAAGTCATTGATGGCTCAAGTCAAAAACCTTATATGGTTTAAAATTGATCCTACTAATTGACATACCAAAACAGAAGATTCTTTAATTAAGTGTGTGAACTTGTATACCACAATGGATAAGCAGATATACCAGCACTTTTAATTATAGTATAGATAGCAAGTCCCAATATTACTATATAATTCCTTTTCAAGCTTGTTAACAGAGGTGATTAACATGTCCCTTTCATTGGTTTAAAATCTGCTTATGGAGAGAGAATTGTGGAATCTCTTTGTCTGCTGCAAAAAGATTTAAATAAAACCATAAACTCTGTGCTCCATATTTGCTCTTTTCACCCCAAGTCCCCATTAGGGATTTTGTTTGGTTTCTGTTTTGACAGCTTCTGTGTATCTATGTGTTTGTGGTGGTTGTTCAGTGCTATTTCCTGATTTAATATCAGTGCAGTCACAGGAGAAGGATGCACAGTTAGCACTTTTTTTTCACAAAGTATTTTTTTCAAACTCCTTTTTGATGTACTGGTCAGGTTTGCAATTTTCACATTGCTGTTGATCAGAGAGTGATGGATCAGGTTTATTGTGCCCCATGGGGGAAAGAAGGGGGGTGGTGTCCTACCTTATTTGCAGGCAGATCTCTTTTCTCCTAATGAAGCACAATCTTTTCAGCTCAGTCTCTTTCTCCCTGACTTATGTTTTGAAGGTAGCCTAAATGTTGAAGAAAGTGGGTCAGGTTTTCTCTTGCAAATGCCTGTCTTGAATTTGTTGGGTGGGGAAACACAGGAAGTAGTTAAATAATACCTTGAAGGAAATAGTTGAACCAACACTGGCGACAGAGTGCTGATCCAAGATGTGCCCTCACTAAAGGTTTGGTCTGGGTTGCTTGTATTTCCCTGCGGCTCTTCAGGCATTTGTGCAACTGACTTATCATGAGCTCATAGAAGTAGTAGATACACATCCACATATATAACTATGAACCATGTTTATATGATGCTCCATAATGAACCCACTAATAAAGCAGTATTATACCTTAGAAAGTGTAATCTCCGTACATTCTTCCTGAGTCCCTGAAACTCCCATTTTACTTTTAAAAAAAAGAGAGAGGGAGAAAGGCTACATTAATCTTAAGACAAGATTGGCTTGAGAGCCAGCATAGTTTAGTGGTTTGAGTGTTGGACTAGGATTCTGGGAGACCAGGGTCTAAATCCCTACTCAGCCATGGAAACCAATTGAATGACCTTGGGCAAGTCTCCATTTTTCAGACTCAGAGGAAAACCATATCTGAATAACTCTTGCAAACAACAACAACAACAACAAACCCTGAAAGATTCAGGCAAGGGTTCCTGTAAGTCAGAAATGACTTGAAGATACAGAACAACAAAAGACAGGCTTGTGATTAGTGTCCCCTCTTTAGGAGAAAACCGGCTTTGAGAGAAGTCATTTAGAGTGGGGAAGCATTGTGCTTGAGCCCTTTCCTTCCCACTTGGCCGTTTATTTCAGTTGGTCTGCTCTACCAGGACTAATATTGGATTTGACCTATGGTGCTTCTCTATTTTTTTTTAAAGTTGATTCATTTTAGAAAAGGTGATCACTAGGACAGTGAAGAAGGCCGATAGGAAGAAAATCAATTCATTTGAGATGTGGTGCTGGAGAAGAGTTCAGAGAATAAGACAAATAAATGGATCCTAAAGCAAACCAGACCTGAGCTTTCCCTAGAAGCCAAGATGACTAAACAGAGACTGAAGTACTTTTGGCATATCATGACTAACGAGAAAAAGGCAATAATGCAGTAAGGTACAAGACAGTTAAAAAAAAAAAAAAGAGGGGGCCACATTGCTGATGGATAGACTCAGTCAAGGAAACCACTGGGCCCTGAGGCTGCAAGAACTTAATAGGGCTGTTGATGACAGGGTAACTTAAAGGTCTCCCATTCATAGGATCACCATAAGTCAAAACTGACTTGAGGGCAGTGAACAAGAACAACAAAATTTTTGTACCACATGTTTGTTTTTGCTTTTTTGCTTTAACTTATATTGTAAGTTGCTTTGGCTACCATGTTAGGAGAAAGGAGGGATATAAATAAAAGCTGAAAAAATAAAATTGAATAAAATAAAATATTTTGGTGCCTAAGGGCAAAAGATACAGGAAAGCTTCAGCCCTTCTTGAACTGTGATAAAATATCAAATGTAAAATAAACAGATATAAATGCAATCAATAAAATAAAATATTTTGGTGCTTAAAAGCAAAGGACACAATGACACTTCATCCTTTCCTGACCCCTTGTACTTAGTCATTTGACTGGTTGGTAAATCCCATTTCAACGCTGGTGAAAGGACAATGCATCTATTGCATCTGAGGAAAGCTGACAAGCTCAGAGTTTACAGAGTAGGCATATAAGAACTCCATCTGTCCTGCATTTCTCAGCACATATTACCTGAGGCAGCTGCTTCACTGTTCCTAATGGTAGGGCCAGCCCTTTTGACAGGTGACTATTTAATGCCATTGTGATACATGTTGAGCTGCATGCAGGGGACAGGGTATTCCGTGATGTAATAAACGGAAAAGGCACATAAGGTTGTTTTGCGTTGCTGTTTAAGCTGACTGCATTGAACCCAATCACTTCTCATCTGTCATTTGGATTGGTGATATTTCTTTAGCAAAGGAAATCAGTAAAAGTCCTTGTGTAACTTTCCTCTTTTTATGGTCACTTGATACAGAAAATTCCCCCTCCCAGGAATCACCCATACTAAATTCTCCAGTTCTCCTTTTGCAATGTGATATGTGTTTTGTTTTGTTTTTAAAGCCAAGACAATATTAATTTCCACTTCAGGGACTTCTCAGGAATGAGAAGAAATAAAAGAAAGTAAAGAATTAAGGCTGCAGTCTAATGCGTCCATAGTTGGGAGTACATTCAGCCTAATTTTGCTTGACTTCTGAATAAATATATACTGTACAGAACTGGCTATCAGTAGTTCTAGACGGGTCCTTTTCATCAGATGTTATTTAGTGCAACTCCATGTAGAAAGGCTTTGTGGCTAAAGTAAATGGCACATATTAATTTAAAGTTGCCACTCCCAATACAGCATTCTTCAGATCTGACAAGGTATACCTCCCACTGTCTCCAGACAATATGGTAATTGCTGTCCAATACCTCTGAACCGGGCCATGTTGGGAGAGGCTGGACCATAATGAAGTCTTTTTTGAGCACAATGTTCCACCTTATATTGGTGGATCTTTGGCAAGGGTCTCATACCCTAACTATTGTCTTTGCTAAAAGTGCCTCTGCTTTCTTCATGATACCTCATGAAGATGAGTTATTGAAGGTATCTTGCCTTCAATATAAAATCTTATACTTGGGTCTTTAGATAACTTTTCAAATTCACAGTGCAGTAAAATATTTCATACTTCTCAACTTCTGCATCTCAGGATTGTCAGCTGGCTAAGCATCATCTTGTCCGTGAGCTCAGGGACAGAAAATGAAGTCTCAGGTTAGTACGGTGGTGGGGTTGAATGACCCAAGTGATGGTGATTGACGAATCTTGAAATAAGGGAACTAGAGCAAAATGGGAGCTAGATTTTTTTCAATCTTAAAAAGAGGAAGACTTATCAAGATAAGGTGATTTTTATTAAGTCAAATAATACAATTTCCTTAATAATGAATCTATTAATTAATGAATCTATTTATTAATAGATTAATGAATTAATTCATATGATTAATGATTAATGATTAATTGAATAATTAATAATGATTAATTCATTATTAATTAATGAAATCTATTAAATAATAAATCTATTTATTAAGTCAAATAATACAATTTCCTTAGTATGAATCTTCTCTACACAGATTTAGCTATACCTTCATCTTTACAAAGGGATTCTCCATCCCCAGTATTGATACTTTCTTTTAGATTATGTGTGAGCATGTTCCTATTAGCAAAGGGAAGTGTACACAGGCAGTGAATACAGACTGTACTGCCGGAACATATCTTGAAAACACAAGTGATAGCATAGGGCTGTGATCCCAACCAAAGCTGCCCATTAGCTGATATCAATGGCAGTTTTGCTCCCAATAAAGTTAACAGCTGGAGAAGCGCATTTCCTTCAAGACTAGGGAATTTCTGCACTACAGTGTTATAGTGCTATTATTCCACTTTCAACATGCTATAGAATCCTGAGGTTTGCAGTTTTAATGAGGGCATTTAGATGGCCTCAGTAAACTACAAACGCCAGAATTCCATAGGATGTTGAAAGTGGAATAATAGCACTGTAACAGTGTAGGGTGGAAATGGCGTAGCTGGAGAAGGGCATTTCCTCCATTTATAGGGAGAAAGGATTTTCAAAATTAATTCCACATGCACTATACCCCTGATCATAATAGGGCTCCCATGTCTTTTTTACTTGAAGTATATTAAATACACATACAAAGTCAAACTGTGCCTTAATATGCTATCTAGATTGGTACCCACTCTTATGCACAAGTAAGAAAAAAAGTTATCTGAAAACTTTTTCTGGTATGCATATTTCTGTAAGTCCCTATCATATCACCCCTTTGTTGTTTTTTTTATTAAAAGAAACACCTTATAACTGTGCTTTATTCAAGAACAATAATACCCTGTATTGACCTAATTGGCTCCATCCTAGCTCTATGTTTCTGGCAGGAATAGAAGTGGGTAAACAGGGGCGTTCCCAATGTTGTTGAACTTCAACTACTCTCCGCTCTATCTGCATGGATATTTGTCCTCCAAGAATATCTGGATGTCCAGTGGTTTCTCACTATTTGTCTTAGTTTAGCTGGCAAAATGAATCAAGGTCTTTGTTGTGACAACTTTCTTATGGAAATTTCTTATTTTGTCTACTCACCTGGCCTCAAATTCCATGACATATTAGGTATCAGATCAAAAATATTCAGTTTATCAAGCTTTTAATGAACTTCTAATGGGATTTTCTGTTTCTTTTCCCCATTTTATTTATTTATTTGCATTCTTGTTCTCATCTCACTGACTTTTGAAGATTTTTCTTCTTATTGAAAATATTGTTGCTGTGTTTTAATAGTTTTGTATATATCTTATGAACAAAGTTGGGGATTTTATGCTGAAAGATAAAACTGGTTTTTAAAAAAGCTCAGCCAGAAGAATTAAAAACAAAGATGTATTTCCTACAGACTTTTAAACAAGTGGAAATTAGCCTCTGATTTGATATCCTCCTGATTTTTAAACTGAATTCTTTGTGTAAACTTGAAATACAAATAGAATGTTTTTGAGATAGATTCTGAGTCACATGAGTTTCCTATGACATGAATAGGGATCAGAAGATTGGTCAAGTCTATTCCTATGGATTTTTCCATGGAAAAGTCTATTCTCCAAGCCTATTCCATATCATTTCCTGGAGAATTTTTTTTTTTTAAAAAAAACCCCAACCATTTGTATTCATTTCTGAAACAGGTATAATCTTCATGCTCTCAGTGACTGAAGCTCTGAAGAAAAATGTACTGTGTTTTGCCATGCATATTCAAACTTGCACATATTGAACATTTTTTTTTCTTTTGTGGAATAAATCACAACTTCAGAAAGGCAGGGATTTATGAATGCAAATTGCATCCAGTCCAGTGTTTAGATTGTAAAATGCCAATAAATCAGTTTTTAAAAATGGGGTAAAATTTTTTATATAACCCTCATCTTGAGGCCCAGCTGCACATGGCAGCCATGTTCCATTGATTTTTAGAGGTATTGGGGGCTACAATGCTAGTCACATGACACAAAAACTGACTTTTCTCAGTAGACAATGCAGGATAATCCTACCTACCTGAATGGTCTGAATACTAATGACAGTTTACCTTTGTACTCTATTTTGTAATTTGTCACATCTAGGTGTTAAGCACACTTAAATTCTGTTTTGCATTTATTTTTGCCTGCTTGATTTTTGGTTCTGTTTGCTTACATATACTTTTCTCTTGTTTGAGAATATTATAAAGCTTTACATTTGTGTTTCAGAAATTCTGACTTAAGCCCTTTGCTTTCTAATTTGTACACTACGGCCAGGACCTGATTGTGACAAACTAACCATGAAACTGTGCATTTCATGAGCAGTATGTCAGTTTCCCTATCATGCATGCAGAAGTATGGCAACAATGGCTGAAGAAAGCTGTTTCTAACTTACCTGTTTCCTGAATGCCTGGCTGGGATGGGAATAGCAGTACTTGAAGCCAAAGGTGGCTTGAAAAATCATCTATGCTATCTTCCTATTGCGGCTGCCTTTTTTTTTTCCTCACTAGTGCTGCCATTACTTCCAATTCCAGTATTACTACTATATGATCTCAGCCTATATGTTCTTCTCTATAAATGCTGTTCTTTAGCAAATTTGTGTAATGAAATTTAGCACTAAGCACTATATAGAAAAGAGATGTTTAGATTTCAGTTTCACCCTAGGCCCCCTTTGGTGTTAACCTTTTAAAAAAAAATCTGCATTGTGATTCTGATGTGAAAGCCAGTTAGCCTATCCATGTCCTTTTTGTTGTCTAAAAGCAGCAATGAGTGAATGTCAGTTTTTGTTGCTGTTCAAGTGTGCCTTCAAGTCATTTCCAATTTATGACAATCCTATCACAAGGTTTTCTTGGCAAGTTTAGTTCACAGCAGGGGTTGCTTTTGCTGCACTCTGAGGCTGAGATAATGTGACTTTCCTAAAGTTACCCAGTGGATTTCATAACTGAGGACAGATTCAAACCCCAGTCTCTACAGTAGTAATCCATCACTGAAACCAAATGTCAGTTTTAGTTTTTCTTATTTTTTTACTTCTCAATCTTAGGTTTGGGTTATTGTAGACTTCCCATTTTTTAAAAAAAAAAGTCTTCATGAAAATTCATATGAATTTTGATGTATAATTTTCCTAATATTTGCATTTTGTATACAATTTTGCCTAATAAATATTTCTGTAAGCAGTTTTCATACCATAATGCATTTTATGCATTATTTTCACTAATATGTACACTTTGTTTATATTTGCATATTTTTCTCTTTCATCCCTGAGAATCACCAGTTTGCACTCCTCCTTAGTTTATTAATGTTTTCATATGTTTTTGATTGGAGAACTCAGCTGGAAAAGTCAGTAAGCTGTGAATTTTGGGGGACAAGTGTTCTGTGGTTTGCACATGAGAGCACATGAGAACAGCAACATTAAAAAAACTGAGTTAGTTTCTCCACCATTTCTAAAAGCACCCAAAGAGCATGAGAAATGTGTTACCTTAACTAGGCCAGCTCTGTGCCTTATTACAATCAACTTAATCTTTGCATTTTAGAGCAAAGTTGCATTTGCATTGTTTGCCTCCTTGGGGAAAAGTGCTATACTTGGTAGGTAGACCATGTGTTTTACCTGCAAATGGTTTCAGATGGGTTCAGTTTCCAGCATGTATTTACAGATAGTGCTAGGAATTGGAAAACTCTTTTCCAGTTCCCATTACTGAACACCAGGCTGCAACTTTCATCATCCCTCCTTGTTAACTATGGTGGATAAGGCTGCTGTGAGTTGCAGTTCAACAATATCTAGATGGTCATCTGTTTTCCCTACACTAGGCATAGATGATGCTGAGCTAAATGGACCAATAATCTGACCTGGCATAAAGCAGCTTCCTATATGCCTATAATTCTGCTTATCTTCCAAGGTCCCTTTCACAGCAATGGGAAACATTGTAGAAAGAATATAGAAACATTATAGAAAGCAGCCTAGGAATGTACAGAGATTAATAATACGATCGTAATGCAATGAGAATTGACATAACATGTCTTAACAGAAAAAAATATTGTGGGACATAAAAATCCTTCAATAGCAGAGCAGGAAGGCTGGGCAAACTGTTTGATTTTCTGTGGCATAAGAGGAATATATTGGAGTATATTGTTCAGTGTTACAGCGCAGGCCTTGGAAATCTTTTTTTTTTTTTTTTTTTTTGCAGCTATCAAAATGCCCTGTCTGGCCAGTGACCATATTATGTGGGAGACCCTGAGAGTTGATTCCAAAAAAGTAAGGCTATGTGACTTGGTATCACCAGATACCCTCTCTCTACAAAACTGACAATGCTGTAGTTGTAGTTCAAAAAGTAACTTTTCCAATCTCTGATGTCATAGAGCTACTCTCTCTATGAAGCCAGCAAGGGTGGTAAACCACACAAGCACAAACACACCCATAGTTCTCTTAAACAAATCTTAATCTTTTGACTCCCAGGAGCAGTAGATTGCCACAAACAGTCAACAGCTAAAACCATTAATCTTTGCTGCTTCCCCAACTGGTAGTAGTAAGTAAAGAAGATAATACACAAGCAGAGTCAGTGACCCACTGCAAATTGGTCCTGAAAGGTCCACAAGCCTAAATAGACTTTTGCTGATCCAACACTTGTTAGGAATCCCAACAAAGAGACTATTGGCTCATCTGATGAGCCGCTTGCTATTGGGCCCTTTTGCAATGGTCGGTGATGGATGAGCAGCCTCCCTTTGAGGGGGAAGATACAGCTCTTGGTATGGGGTCTTTTCTCATCTTAAATTTGTACTCAATAAATCACAGGTGCAGAGGAGACAGCATCAGTTTCATTACACCTACATGCTCCAGTATCAATCATGCCAACACAACAGGCTGTGCGCAGTTCATTTCAAGACACCCCCCCCCCTGCACACATTTACAGTTCCACTCACCAATGCCATTTCCATTCACTTGTATTTATGATTCTGGGAGTGTTAAGAGTTTGCAGCACAACTGTGTGAAGGAAAAGCAGTCTCAAGTCGTGTCTATGGCAGTTTTGCTGATGGAGGAAACTGGATTTGCTCTACTTTCCAATGTTTGAGTTTCTGTCATTCCCTTTGCTTCCTAATAATTTTCCCTTTTTAATTGGCCTGGAATGGTGTTTCTATTACAAAAAACTTTCCTGAATCGTTAGGGCATTAATGGATTCCTGGGCATTATTAAAACATTTGCTGATTAATCAGAGATTCAAATGTATGTTTTGATCAAACTGTAATTGGAGTTCATCCTTACATTCAAGTATTAACCATATTATATTCAACAGGTTATACATTATATTGGCCAGACATGAATATTAGTCAGAAGACTCTCTGATCTTCACCAAAGACCCTTAAAAGGATAACAACATGGAATTGGCTAATTTAACTAGCTAATTAAGTGATCAGAAAAAAATAAGAGAGATGTTTAGTGGGAGAAAGAAACAAGAGAGACTATAATCAATTGACAGACTCACAATATACTTTTATTGAAAATGGGAATAACTGATCTGATACAATTGCTTGAATGACAGTGCTTCTTGCCTCCTGACCTCAGGTATGCTTTTTATGAAGCTTGTCTAGTGGGATGAGAGTTTGTCTCAGAATGTATGTAGTCTGTACAGTTCTTGTGTGCATGTGTCTTCAAGTTGCCTGTTGATTTATGGTGACCTCATAAATTTCATAGGGTTTTTTTAGGCAAGAAATACTCAGAAGTGGTTTTGCCAGTTCCTTCCTCTAAAATATAGCCTACAATACCTGGTTTTCATTGGTAGTCTCCCATCCAAGTACTAACCAGGGCTGGCCCTACTTAGCTACCAAGATCAGACAGGGTCTGGTGCCTTTCAGGCATTTAAGGCTAAAAGTACAGTTCTCACAAAAGTCTAATTACACAAGAGTTGAGATGAGTTTATTCTCTGTTTTGCTATGGCAAGCAGGTATATATTTCCGTACATGAGAGAATTTCATAAAGCTACTTGCATCTTTACATTAATTACAACACAGAGAGTTAAGATATGCTTTAAATGCATAGATGTTCAGAGTTATCCACACATTATATCTAACGTGCATCATCAAAAAATTAAATACAGGAATCCCCCACCTTTTGATGCCCCTTTTTCTGGCAACTTGCTCATTTGATGCTTCCAAATTAAGGACAGTTTTCATTCATTTGATGGGAGTTCCCCTCTTTCATCAGTTCTTCTTAGCTACAGAGGCTCACTTGGAACCTTTTTCATGCACACACTGCTTGCAAAGCAAGCTGAGAGGCAGTCATATAGGGATGTGGGGGCGGAAGGGGCAATTCACCCACAGCAATGTTTTTGGGGCATCCCGCCCATAGCCACGCCCCTGTGTGCCCTGGCCATGCCCCCACGCACCACAGCCATGCCCCCGCACACAGTGGCCACGCCCCTTGTGCTGTAGCCCCACCACCCACACGTTCCAGGCTTCGCCACTGCTGAGAGAGGAAAAAAGGTGTTAAGTCAGCTGAGACATTTTGCAAGCAGCACACATGCAGTTGATTCCAAGTGATCCTCTGTAAGTCCTTCATGCTCCCTACAACAAATTCCATTTTCTGACAGTGCTCTAGTCCCTAAGCTGTTAGACAAGTGCAGGGAGCATGTATGTAGCTTGCATATTTATCTCTGAGATTTGAATATTGTACTCCATCAATGCATCTGAGGAAGTGGAATGTAATCTATGAGAATTCATACTAAAGCAAATCAGTCTCAAAGATGTACAGGACTTCTCTTTCTTCTTTCCTTTCTTACTTTTATGTGGAAATGTAGACTCAGAGGAATGTAATATAAGTGTATGCGTGTGTGTGTGTGTGTGTGAGAGAGAGAGAGAGAGAGGAAGGGAGAAGACAGAAAACAGAGATTATTATATTTTATTTATTCATTTTAGATCTAATGTGGTGGCTAAGAAGCTGAACTGTGAAGTCAGAAAACGCTGGTTCAGCTATGACTTGAATTCAGTAGCCTTAAATCTTAGAACTTTCTGTTCCCTCAAATAGTATCTATAATATGAGGATATCAATAATAGGGGAATATGCAAAGAATATGCACTGGAATAGCAGAATGCATAAGCAGAATGTTTTCACTTGAGATACATGTACATATCAAGATATATCTACGTATGTACACACATGCACAGAAAAATGATGACTGTTGAGAATGAGAAACTACCGTAGTAATTTACAGATAAAATGCAGAAAATGCATTTTCTTGGTACTCAGACACACACACGCACCTACTTGCACAGGAACAACTGGCTTTTTTGTGCACTAATGTAGTTCTGGAATCCTGTCATTCTGTGACACCTTGTTAATTTTTAGCTAAGTGAAAAGCCACTTGAGCACAGAAGAAACTGCAAACAGAAACACATTCACAATTGTCAGACAGAGCAAGCTTTTTCAAAGGAAGCACTTTCATTCAGTTTAAATCTACAAGAGTATGGGACTGACACTTCTCATTCATTGGCCTTAGGGCTGGGATGATAGAAGAGCTTTCACACTTATTAGAGCAGTGCTTGGAATACCACTTTTTTCCTTTACTGTTTTTGTTTTACTCTTTAGTACAGTGTGAATATTGTTAAGGTAGGACTAGAAAGGAAACTAAAACAATTGAAAATTTTTCCTCTGTGTTTCGTAGCCTATCTGCTATTTTTCCTCCATAGCATGTCTTCAGGATAAGACAAAATGTAAAATAAAATTTGAAGTCATTGAAGCAATAGAACTAAGTTCACATCACATGTTTTAGAAAGGCATTCTGCTCAGATGTACAGTTCATGATCTCACAGAATGTTAAAAAGAATGATGGAAGTGTAACTCTCAGATTGATATGGATCCTGGAATGGGAGGGAAGGGAACAAGCCCCCCCCCACTGCAGGCTAGACTTGGTGGGGGGAGCTGAGCCCTCCTGAAATGATCAAGCAAAATTGAACCACCAAGACTCCTATGTAGTTGAGGCCACAGAAATGATCAGCTAGAATTATACTAAATGATCCCCATTTTGCTATTGCTTTTGTGGCATTCAAATTGTTATCAGTTGCAGCTGGATGATGATGATTCTTTCAATGCAACCTGCTTTGTGTCTTTGTTGTTTTATAAAAACATACCTGCAGGTTGTCAAAACTGATAATGACCTGCTGTTCAGTGTTGAGTCCCCTCCCTTAAAAGAATTCCAGGATTCCTGCAGATTGCACAAACCCTTCAAAAAAACTTATACTAGAACTCCCAGAATCCTGCAAATAACACATCTATCCTAGCTGGACAATTTTTGGAGTTCTATACCCTAAATACATCAGATCCCATCTGATTTTGGAAGCTAAACAGAGTGAGCTCTGGTTAGAACTTGGATAGGAAACCATCAATGAATACTAGGTACTATATTTCAGAGGAGTATTCTGAGTATTCCTTGCCTGAGGAAACCATTATTATTCCTTGCCTAAGGAAACTCTAAGAAATTCATGGGGTCTATGTATGTCAATAAGTGGCTTGAAGGCACATACATAAACACACGCAGTCCAAAACAGTAATTTTTCCAAACCCTATCTTTGATCAGACTTTGGTCAACCTTCAGACGTCCCAGCCAGTATAACCAATGATCAGGAATTCTGGGAGATGAAGTTCCAAACATCTGCAGAACCAAAATCTGACAGCCACTGGCATACATGGTTCTATGAGATTGGTTGGCCTGAAACTGAGTGAGTGGCCCAAGTTTATTGCATGAAATTTGTGGTCCAGTGGGAGCTAGGGCCTGTCCCAAGTCTTAGTTCAGCAGTCTTTCCACAAGACAATATTGCATCCCCTAACTGACAACTAGAGCCTCCTAAAATGAGCTTTCTGGATCTTTGCTTATGAAAGAAATGTTTTCTCTCCTTTTAAAAGGCCGTGGCATAAAGCAGGACTAGGGGAAGTGCTGGTTGTAGACCACATGTAGCCCTAAGGGACATGTTTGTGTCCCTATGATGTTCCTTCTAAAAGAACTGACCAAGTTTTAGATTCCAAGATCTGTTTTAAACCAAGGAGGGGGCTTCTATTTAAGAAGGAAGTAAAATAAGTTGAGTTCTTGATTATTTACTTGACGTGGAAATTTTACTTAACATTTTAGGCCTTTCCTGTGCATAAAAGAGCCTGGAAAAGGTGTTCAAAACAGGGTGAAGTTAGCCTTCACTGTCCTAGTGGATTTAACTGAGCATTCTGGATCCATTTTTTAAAAAAAATCTAAGAATGGAATGCCTCTCGGAGGGGGGACACTTGTTGGGAAAAGGGTTGTGTGGCAGGAGGTGTGGCTGTCCAGATTCCTGCAGTGGCTCAATGAAGGCTCCATCCCTGGCGGATGCCCACTCCCAGATTAAAACTTGGAAAGAACTGACGGATGAACCATACGTAGGCCAGCCAGTATTATCTCAGAAATCATTTCCATGGCATGGAGGCCAACTTTTAAGCCCTGTTGCCTCATTGGGTCTCAGTTATACTTGTATCAAAGGCTATTAAGTATTGTAAAAAATAATTATTCTATGCAAAGGAATGAGATTTTATAGCTTCAACAGTTTCAGATTTGGGTTGCTTCTTTCAAGTAGCAAATACTGGAGGAAGTGTTCTTTAACTTCCTTACTGAAGAAATCTTCACTTTCAATCAGCTTCCAATGTCTTATTGGCAGTTGATTGACTAGACACGTGATAAATAATAATAATAATAATAATAATAATAATAATAATAATAATAATAATAATATCCCGCCTCTCCCGATGGATCGAGGTGGTACTACAACAGTATATCAAATACATTAAAAGCAATTAAAACATAACCCATCCTCCCCACCCACCAATCTATCTAAACCCCCCTAAAACACATTAACTATTAAGAACAAGAGGACAGTTGGTGGGAGGCCGTGGAGCACTAGTCTGGGAAGGCCTGTCGGAAGAGAACAGTCTTGACTGCTTTTTTAAAGCAGTCAAGACTGGTAATATGCCGGGTCTCTTCCAGCAGGCCATTCCATAACTTGGGAGCGATAGAAGAGAAGGTCCTCTGGGTAACCACAACCAACCTAGTTTTGACTGGCTGCAGTAAGTTCCTCCCAGAGGACCTTAATGTGCGGGGCGGATTATATGGGAGAAGGCGATCCCGCAGGTAGGCTGGCCCCAAGCCATAAAGGGCTTTAAAGGTAAGAACCAACACCTTGTACTGTGCCCAGAAACTAATAGGCAGCCAAGGTAAAGACTTCAGAATTGGTGTTATATGGTCAGTTTTAGATCTTCCGGTGACCAACCTGGCTGCCATATTCTGAACTAATTGAAGTTTCTGGACTAAGCACATGGGTAGCCCTATGTAGAGCGCACTGCAGAAGTCAAGCCGTGAAGTTACCAGTGCATGCACCACTGTTTTTAGGTGTTTCAGCTCCAGGAAGGGGCGCAGCTGGCGTATCAGCCGAAGCTGATAGCAGACACTCCTGGCCGCCGCATCTATTTGAGCTGTCATCTGAAGTGGCGAGTCCAGGAGCACCCCCAAGCTGTGGACACAGTCTTTCAGAGGAAGTGTGACCCCGTCTAGAACTGGTTGACAAACCTCCATACCTGGGCTAGGGCCCCTAACAGCGAGTACCTCTGTCTTATCTGGATTCAGCTTCAGTCTGTTTTTCTTCATTGAGTCCGTTACTGCTTCAAGGCATTCGTTTAGAGGCGAGATGCCACCCTTAGTTAATGCTATTATCCGAGGCATGGAGAGAGAGATCTGGGTGTCATCAGCACACTGATAGCACCTTGCTCCATGCCTCCTGACGATCTCTCCCAGCGGTTTCATGTAGGTGTTAAATAGCATTGGGGACAGGATGGCGCCCTGAGGGACACCAGATTTGAGCTCCTTTTTGAGGAGCAGCTGTCCCCAAGCATCACCATCTGGTATCTACCTGAGAGGTAGGACCGGAACCACTTAAGTGCAGTGCCCCTGATCGCCAGCCCTCTCGGGCATTCCAGAAGGATACCATGGTCTATGGTATCAAAAGCCGCTGAGAGGTCCAAGAGTACCAGCAGAGTCACACTTCCCCTGTCAATACCTAGGCAAAGATCATCCACTAAGGCGGACATGGCAGTCTCGACTCCATATCCTGCCCTTAAGCCAGTTTGAAATGAATCTAGATAATCTGTTTCATCCAAGACAGCTTGGAGCTGAAGACCAACAGCCCTCTCGATCACCTTAAAAACGGAAGATGGGAGACTGGTCTATAATTATTCATATCCAGGTGATCTAGGGAGGGCTTTTTTAGAAGCGGCCGTATAATCTATGCACTGCAAGTATTTCTGGATAACACATCCTACGTTGACCCTTGTTAATCTGGTGCATGGCCTGGTGGAAAGATGGAGTTAGCTTCAGTTGTCCCATTAGATATTTATCTTTACAAGGGATTTGTCAAAAGAAATGTTGTCATGGTGTCCTTGACAGGTGACATATCAGTCTAGTGACCAATCACATTCAATGCTACAAGAACCTGTCAGACTGATAGGACTTTAATATACAGTGAGAGTACAGGGGGGTGGTCTTTTCTTCAGTTGTTAAAGTCTTATTTATTTGGTCATCCACAGGCATTATTGAAACTCTGTATAAGGAAAGGTTGAGCCATCATTATGATATTTTTTCCTTTTCTACTCAGGATCAGTTCTGGAGAGCAGTTTCTCTTCTAAATAAGCTTGTGCCAAAATGCATGAGAATTAACAAAAGGAAATTAATGCAGATTCAGATTTTTAAATTAAAAGCATTAGTTTGGGAGATCATCCAGGATTCCTTTCTTTCAGTGCAAGAATGGGAACTGTGTGGTCCTCCAGATGTTGTTGGACTGCTTCTCCTAGCTGCCATAGCCATCGGAGCCAATGATGAAGAATGCAAAAGTTTCAGGCCAACATGATTTGAAGGGACACAGCATTTTGACTCTGTTTTTAATCTGACAATTTAAGCAGACTGAACACTTTCCTGGGAAACTAAGAATATTCTAACTCAGAGATGAAGTAGCTGAATTAGGATTGAGCATGACCCTTTTCTGTTGGCAAAAATGCCCTTCTGCCAGCTGAATCCTCTTCTGGCAAATCTCAGAAATCTGCAGACAGAACAAACTTCAGAGAATAGGCAGGATGAGGAAGTAGCTGAAAATTTTCCCCAACACAGGGACATAGTCACATATCCCTCTGCTCTCACATTCTCTTCTTGGGCTATACTTCTCTAAGGTGCCGAATAGGGTGCTTTCTCACCACTCATACCTTCTAACTGACTGGAATTGTCTCAAACCTGGGATCCTCTTTGTATTTGTTCATAGCTCTGTCAATGACCAAAGTGTGTTCTTCACCATATTTTTAAATGATAGCTGTTCATAAAATTAAAACATTGTAATACATTATTGTACTTCAGAAATAGGCAACAGCAGGAGGCATGGGTCATTTTTGTCCTGTGTCAATGTGGTGGGCTACACCATCAAGTTCTGTTATTCCTGAAGTGACGTTGTGTTACTTCTGGCTGCCATTTTGGCTAATTTTTGGACTGTTTGTTTGTTTTCTTTGTTTTGTTTTTTGTTTTTGGCAGGTTGGGGGCCCCTGGGAAGTGAAAAATCACACTGTGAAATTTGTAGTCAATTTAGGATCAACTTGGCTGGTTTGTCAATGAAAAAAAACCCATCTGAAAATTGGAACAAAAATATTCTTTTCAGGGAGTCTCTGGGTGTTTAGGGGGGGCCACATTGGGGTCCCAAGGGCTGTTTAAAATATTTATTTGCTTTTTATTATAACCTTATGTTACTTTTTTTATTAAGAAACTGCCTGGAATTTTACAAAATGTCAGGAAATCTATTTTAAAAGCAAATATGTTATATTAGAAAGTGGAAGTGAAACTCTGGGGCGCCTTCATGCAAATTTATATTGTTTTTGTGCAGAAGAGATTAACTGGAATCTGAAATATTTCCAAAAATCTTTTTCATGTTTAATATGCTTGAGATTTTTTCTTCTTTGTATTTTATGTATATGTATTTTAAAATCAATTGAACTGACGTAACTTGATGGATGAAAGCAAGGATTGGAAGGCAGTAGTTCTTGGGTTTTCAGACTTCTCCAAGTTTGCTGATATAGTTGTTGGTTATATAGCGTTGTGTTGTTGTTGTTATTGTTGTTATGCTCCTTCAGGTCATTTCTACCTTATGATAACCTTAAGGTAAAATTATCGTGTGGTTTTCTTGACAAGATTTGTTCAAAAGAGGTTTGCCTTTGCCTTCCTCTGAGATGCTGACTCTAGGTAGTACTGAAATGCATATGCAATTTTAAGTTTAAATGAATATGAAATATGTATTTTAGGTAAAGTGCATGCAAAATTTGTGGACTTTAAAGATATGCTAAGCTTTGTTCATTTTTTTTAAAAAATCATAGCTCCATCTGGAACCTGTGGATGTATGAATAAACACAGGTGAAACTGACACACACCAGATGTAGACCAGTGGTTGAAAAAAATTACTGTTTTGGACTTTAACTTCAAAAATTCCTGCAATAAGGCCATGATGTTTAGGAAGCTGAAGTCTCACAGAATAACTTTTCCAGGCTCTGAAGCAGACTTAACTATCCTCCTCTATTTGTGCACTCATTAGACAATGTAGCATAATAGTAGTACAAAGGCAAATTAGACTATAGCAGCGTGCAGCTAGGGGAAATAGGTTAATTGTGTGGCACACATGAA
This sequence comes from Ctenosaura bakeri, assembly GCA_948474755.1. Classification (NCBI taxonomy): domain Eukaryota; kingdom Metazoa; phylum Chordata; class Lepidosauria; order Squamata; family Iguanidae; genus Ctenosaura; species Ctenosaura bakeri. The sequence goes on from CAOLHI010001049.1 coordinate 307,013, forward strand.
TTTAAAAAATAATTCAATGATGTCTTCAAAAAGAAATTAGAATAAAACCAGTTTGTGATGCCAGTACATATATAGCAGAAGAATTTGGCTGAAATTAAATTCCTCAGTTCATTTCGTGCAAATAATGAAAATTATTTTAAATCTGGCTTTTAAAAATTACAGTTGGTTTTTATATAAAAGCAATTTGACTCATAAATAAGTAAAAATCACCTTGCTTATTGGTATTACAAATGAGAGGTAACAATGATACAGGAAAGTTGAAGCCATTAATGCTCTAAACAATTGATGATCACTGATTTATTGCTTAGAGTTTTCTTTTGGAATCTTTGGGACTGATCCAGGTTAAAATCCTTCCTCTTCTTTTTATCTAGGACAATGAGGAAGTGCTTCATCATTTATTAGATGAATGATGGTATCAATTTCTGTTTAAACATGAACAGGGTGATGCCAAATATTAGTCAGTTCCTAATAATTTTGAGGGATTAAAAAGATAATAAAAGTAATAGTCCATTACATTACCTACTTCAGCAGGATTGTAATGAACATAATAAATTCTAGATCAGGGTTATAACAACTTCCATCTATTTAAAATGAATTTGTAGGGTTACTTTCATTAACTATGTATATGGAGAAAATGATCTGACATATTACTTTAAAAGAGCTGTAAAACCGATTAGAAGGAAATATGCTTCCCAGACAGCAATTCTGGCTGCTGGGGAAATTCTCTCCATGGGAAGGAGGAAAAGAGGAGACAGGATTCAAGAATGTCAGAGCATCCTTGCTTGTACATACCACCCATGGAAACGATAAAGGACCGGAAGAAACTAGAAGAGGAAGGAAAAGTGGTGCTCTCTTAGTTTTCTGTGCCTGATAAAGGAAGACTCTTGTTAATTAGTTGTTCGGATCTTCCTCTGAGCCCTGGGAAATTTCTGCATGGAAACGAAACTGTTGCTGGCACAGGAATGCCCTTTTGGCAGCCCAGGGGAAGGCTGAGGTATTAAAGGGAACCATGCCCTCATTGCTGAAAGGAGGCAAGGGAGCTAGCACTTGACTGCACTACAGAAATTACTGCGGCACCTAGAATGTTGGCTTCATTTATCAATTTCATAGCAGCAGGAGAAAGGGGGGAAGAAAATCCATATGCCTGCCTGCTTGCCTGCCTTTTCAGCTGTGTGCTAAATCTAGTCTCCAAAGCCAGCCATGTGTGTTATCAGGAATCTTGGAAAAAGTAACTTTAATACCTAATTGGACCTCTAAGTAATTAAAGTGGCAGTAATGAATGAAAACCATCTACCTAACACTTGCCACCCCCCAGCCCCACCAATTTCGCTTAAGAAACTAGCTTTCTGTACACAGCTTTTTGTAATGTGGGCGGCTACGTGAGTATACAGAATGCTTCTGTGATAGAGTCTTGTCTTTAAGAATCGATGTATCCATAAGGTTGGATACAGTTTAGAAGGGATCACCTGAAATGCACACACAAAGAAGGAGAGGGAAAGATTATTTAATTGCAAGTAATAAAACATGCACATTTGGAGAAATGCATTTACAGAGAAGGAAACCCATGCAGAGCGGTTGGAAACATTGCAAAAATGTCATCTTTGTCAAAATAATTATTCTTTTTAAAACTAACACTGATGAACCTCAAGCAAGTGAAAAATGTAAGCTATTTACAACTGATTTCTTGTCAAAATCATCACCTTGCTGCTCTGTTGGAGGGAAGAGGAGAGATGTCCATAAATCGGAGGGTGCAACTGAAAATTGATTTGTGTTTTAAAATGCACCCAAAGTATATCAAATGCCGTAATCTTTCTCAACCGTGTTTTATTTTTACCATTTTTGAATAAGAACAGGATTATATCCAGAGCTTGGCAAAGTCACTTTTTAACCCCACAGCACCCACAATCACCCACTGTCCCTGCTGGTTGTGAGATTCTGGGAACTGTAGTCTAAAAAGATAATTTTTCTGCACTCTGATGACAATGTATTGGGCATGTTTTAAGAAACAAATCCATTTTCTAGAGCACTTTAGGAAGTTTTCCTTCTGTAGCTTGTTTTTTGGGTCTGTCTGTATGTGTTTAAATGTGTCCCCCACATATCTATAAAACCCAGTGATGATCATGTTGCGCTAGAAGCCCTGGACCACTATCGTTTTATGAAACATATCTGCATAGAAGCATTCTAAGTCTCTCTGCTTATCACACTCTGGTGTTGCAATGAAACCTGCTGTCTAATTTCTCACAAGTGTTCTTCCCTGCAAAACAAGCTTCTGATTCTCCATTCTAGAGCCACTTTTGAATCTCTTTGGGTGATGTTTTTGAGCTTGCTCCAATCAATGCAATGTGGTTGAGGGTACTCCCCCCTTTTACTGCAACATCTCCCCATAATTCTACAGTCTCTTTGGCTACCTCCCATCCCAATCTGAAAAGACCCCATGGAAAGAGTTAACCCCTTATGTCTTCCTTTGAAGCACGGGAAACTCAGAGAAAGATCTGTACAAAAAAAATGCAGGACACCAAATCACTTCATAATTAAGGAAAGTGTAAAAGTTTTGCATCCCATTCATGGCAATCGCATGAACTTTTGAAAAGCAGTTTGTTCTCAGTCAAACTTAAAAAGAATGGTTGGAAAACTGTAGAAGAAATTTTCAGTAAAGCATTAGTACAAACAGAAGAAGCAAGAGGCAATTCAGGTATTTCCTATGGATGAGTGGTCATAGGATTTACAAGGATATCTAATGCTTACAAAGAACTGATACATTTTCAGCACAAGGACCTGAAAAACAATGGATTATGAGCTAGAAAGTCCTAGATCGTTTTCATGTTTGAGTTATTATTTTCTACCCAGAAAAAAAAAGGCTAGAGTTAATGTTTTGACATTTGGATTTTAATTCTTTCCCTAGGGCTCTGTTGATTTTTCTAAGTGAAACACAATAGTTTGGGATGCAAACCTTCTGCATTCTTATGATATTTTAATGCCTTTTATATCAAATCATCTTCATTCTCATGTACTTAGTGGTGTGATGGAGCCAGTACTTGCAGAATAAAAAGCCAAGCATTTTTAATCTAATGCAGTTATAGCATCCATCAGTTATTCTTTGTGAATTTAGCTGTAGTTTTCAACACAGTGGAGTTGTGAGTGGAGCGAGTGGAGCTGATAGCAGCAGATGCATTTCCCTAACAACAATATATTAATACATGCTATACTGTAATGCAAAGTGTTTGGGGATTGCTTGATCTTGAATGAGCAATGAAGTTCTGTTAGCATTACAAAAGACCTGTTTCTGGTAGAAATGAAACTGCTAAAACTGGTTTGTTTATCTCAATCATATATGCATAAGATTTATACTCATCTTTTGCTTTCAGAAATAGTTCCTTGCATTCTGTTAATGTTGCACTGGAAGCTCCCCTAGCCTTCATCAATGTTTTTTCAGAGTATTTGGAGTTGCGAATAATCTTGTGTTACTCAAAAATGTGGGTGACTCAGAGGTCCACCCACAATGCCAGTATCTCCACGTGACAATGGAGAATTAATCAGCTCAATTAGGAGGCCTGTGAGAAGACGGTAATTTAATGAATTCTTCTACCAATGTTTACAATGTTTATGGGGTCTTGCAGGAAAGAACCACCAGAGATTCCAAATAAGCTAAAATGTGTTTTATCAAAGGATTCAGTCATTCACACAAAAGGTCAAAACACTCACACATTCAAACAAGAGCTAACAAGTCCCCCAGTAATATTCCTTTAATTCAGATGAGATGTAATCCTTTTTAAAATGATAAAAAAATATTTCTGATAAATTAGCACATACAATTTCATGCAATGCAGGGCCTCGTTTGCCTTTTCTTCATTCTGGGGCATGTCATCTTTTTTTTGGTGATGTTTAAGTGATTATTCATATGCAGAAAAAGAGAAAAAACACAGACTTGCAAAGGTTTTGGCTTGTTTAACTTTAAAAAAAATCTTGATGACGTAAGCCCTTGGTAGGCAAATCCCCTGCAAAATACCCTTAGATTTCACCATACTTGCAGATGATGAGGATGCAGCAGGCATGGGAATATCCTTATCAGATTCTGAGTGCCGATTACTATCAGGAACAGGCTGCTGTCATGGGTAATAAAGTAGGAGAGCAGGTGTCAAAGGAACTTCCTGATTAATAGAGCATTACTTACAATGTCATTGACCCATAAGACAACCTTTGGGTCTCATTCTGCTTGTCATGCTGGCATCAGCCTGGAACGATGCCACTGAGACTGAAGCAGCTAAGAAAATGCTTCGTGTGGAAGTACAACCTATTGCTGTATCTGTTAAGTGAACAGGAAGTCCTATAGAGCTCAATTAACTTCCTCCAAAGGAAGTCAGTGTGATGTTGATGTTAGAGTGTTGTTGTTAGAGTCCCAAAGGGGGCCGTGGGAGATTCAGGTTCTAATTCTAGTCACTAAGCTGTACAATCACTTGGGGAACTGGGTCAGTCATTGGGCATTTCCACACTACATTATTATAGTGCTATTATTTCACTTCTAACATCCTGTGGAATTCTGCAGTTTGTAGTTTAGGGAGGGTCCTTTAGAATTCTCTGCCAGAGAGCTCTTTGACTTCAATAAACTACAAACCCCAGAATTCCACAGGATGTTCAAAGTGGAATAATAGCACTATAACAGTGGAGTGTGGAAATGGCCATGCTCTTTCAGCCAGACCTACTCCACAGGGTTACTGTTAAGATAAAAATAGGGGAGGAGGAAAGCCATGTTGACTTGAACTTATTGGAGGAACAGCAGGACATAAATTTAATGAAGATTTGTTTGTTTGTTTGTTTGTTTGTTAGATGTATGTCCCACTTTCCTGCCAATATGGGACTCCAAATAGCTGTATATACAAAATAAATTATTTGATGCCATCTTTCCTTGTCCTCTATACAGCACCCTGTGCCTTCTAAGAAATGGCTCAGGAGGACCAGGAGACCTTCTGAGGCCATTTCAAAAGTGATAGATGGATAGTTTCCTTCAGAAAAACAAACTAACAAGCAACAAAACCATTATTTGGTTGTTGGGGTAGAAAATTGTCCCATGACACCAGTAGGTCGTCTGGCAAAACTGTAGCAGGTTTCTTCATCTCTCAGTTTGAGGGCTTCAGAACTGCTGGAACTAGTAATAACCACATGTTTTTAAGATACAGAAATAATATTGGTGACATATTTTTCCCAAAAAAAAAAAAAGTTGCTACTAAAAGTAATTGTTCTGCCTTGCTTGAATGTATTTTTCTCTCTCTCAAGTGGGTACGATATGGTGGAATACTATTGATTTTACATCTACAAATACTCCTTTGAAAGTGTGCCATTTTTCTACCTTGTAAAATTTCTTGAAAATGTGTCTTTTAGGAGAGATATATGCTGAAATGTGTGTGAATTTTCATGTGCAGTTTTAAAAAATTGCTAGCTGTTGCAGAACTGGGACGAAATGAAATTAAAGCTGGAAAAGGGAATGAAAAATTCAGTGAAATCAAAATTGATAGATGCACCCATCCTTAACTGTAACTGCAACACATCTAGCAACAATATTTTTGTAATATGTACTTATTTTTTTTAATAGTTAACTGTAAGACTTAAGTGTAGCACATTTTACTTTTACATAAGCAAGAATAAATTTTGCTCATGTTAGGCAGGAAATATACAATCAAGCATTCTTCCATCATAGTCTACAATCTATGATGGCAATTATTATAAACACAGGACTGCATATTGCCTTACATGTTACCATTTGAATACATAATAAACACATTCCATTTTTGAATAAACAGTGTTGACCTGCTTACCCTCTCAAACATTGTTAGTCATCTGTTAATTTTTTGGGGAAAAAAATATGTAGCTCAAAACCTGACATGTAGATTATTGTTGTTGGCAAAGTTTGCAAACCATTTGCCCCAAACTTTTTTTCTAGCTTTAGATGTTAAATGAGATTCTGAATATGGATCAGGCAATAGTCAACAGATTAAAAAACAACAACAACAACAGAACTGGTTGCTTGATAGGGAGAGTCATACCATCCAACATTTTACAGATGAAAACAGGATACTGTGGCCAAGCAGCAACAGAGTGTGGTCATGATAGCAAAATGAGGAGGAACCCACAAGGTAAGAGATGGTGCAGCAATTTACTTTTCCCAGAGCTTACAAGGAAGGGCAAAATTCCACCCTTTCCTCTTCTTCTGCAGAGCTAATTCAGTGCAGGCTACTTTTGCACTCTGAACTCAATTTGCAGCAATGGAATTGAGCTGAAGGCAAAGAAGAAAAGTGAGAGGAGAAGAGAGAAAGTGGGACTTATAAAGATTTCCCTTTATTAATTACATACATGATACATGGCAGTCCTAAATCTTTTTTTAGGAAAAGACACCAGGAAGAGATTCAATAGGTGGCGCCTTCCTTCTCATGGAACTTGCCTCTTCCTGCCTGCAAATTCATTAAAGAGTGTCCTAATATCTAATCACTAGCAGGTATGCACCAAGTGTTTCGCTGTTCTCCTGAGCTTTGCCTTTTCTCCCCTTCTGATCTACCTCTCAGGTTTGTTTTTACACTTTGCTTTTTAATAATTACACTGCACTCTGTTCTTTCTAATCAGATGCCTCGATATATGTAACAATTTCAAAAGGGCTTGGTCCTACTGAGCAATTGAGGCCAACAAAAGCTGCCACTGCTGCCTTCTCCTTCTCCTCTTCTCCCTTTCACATGACCAGTATGCATGGTGAGCTGGTGCTACTCTATATCTTGTGCTGAGTTCCAGGGATTTTTGTTTATTTTATTTATTATATTTATAGGCCACCTTTCTCCCAAGATTGGGACCCAAGGCAGCTTCCATCAATAAATACAATTAATAAAATTAAACAGATCAAAAACACTTAAAGCCATTAAAAACATTTAAAACAGCTGAAAAACATTAAAAGGATATATAACTTGAAAACAATGCTAATTAATAAGCTACCCAGCCAGCTTGTTTGAAGAGAAATGTTTTTGCCTGTTGGCGAAAGGAGAGCAGGGAAGGGGAATGCCTAGCCTCCTGTGGAAAAGAGTGCCACAGGATGAGAGCAGCCACTGAGAAGGCTCTCTCCCGTGTCCTGACTCTTTCCCATGTCCTGACTCTTCCAGTGGCAGCGGTGGCAGCAGTGGGATGACTGGCTAGATTTGACGGAGCTCCTGAAATTCAGCAGCCCAGTGAGGTCAGGTGCCTGAGAAACTCCCCAGCAGATCTTAAAGTTCTAGCTGGCTTATACAAAGAGATACGGTCTTTCAAATAGCCTGGACCTAAGCAGTTTAAGGCTTTACAGGTCATAACTAGCACCTTGAATTGTGCCCGGAAACGAACAGGTAGCCAGTGGAGCTGTTTTAACAAGGGAGTTATGTGCTCTCTGTAACTGGCCCCGGCCAGCATTCTCACTGCCGCATTTTGAACCCGCTGAAGTTTCCGAACAGTTTCCAAAAGCAGCCTCGCGTAGAGCCCAACTGAGATGTTATCAAGGCGTGTGTCACTGAAGCCAGATCTGACATCTGACATCTCAAGGAACGGGCGCAGCTGGCACACCAGTTTTAACTGTGCAAATGCACTCCTGACCACTGCTGACACCTGGGCATCCAGCCTCAGAGTCTCTTAGGAGAATACCTAAGCTGCGAGCCTAAGATTTTAGGGGGAATGTAACCCCATCCAGCACGGGCAAAATCCCTATTCCCTGATATGCCTTTCGATTGACTAGTAGCACCTCTGTCTTGTCTGGATTAAGCTTCAATTTGTTTGCCCTCTGTCATGAGCCAGGCTGATCTCACTTCCAATTCGGACTTCGAATCCAAGCCTGGGGAGGACTCCTTGGAGGGGCCATCTGCAGAGGGGTCTCCTTCAGAGCCTAGGGAGGAGTCTGCCTGCGACCCCACAGCTGTCCCTGGGGAGGAGCCCGGGCCAGTACCTGCAGCAGACGTTTGTGCTCCAGAGGCAGAAGCCGGTGTTTCTGACTCCAGTCTGGAGTTTGCAGCGGACCCTGCCCCCCACATTCCTCCAGAGGTGACTGGAGAAGGGGGCAGTCCAGAGGTCTCAGCGTCTGTGGATGAAGCAATTGATGACTCGGCCCTGAAGGCTTGAGAGGCTCCAGCTGTGAGCTGGGCCAACGGACATTTGATCGGCCTCAACTGGGCTAAGACTGATTATTTAAGTCAGAGGCTGTTGGGGTTGGGCACGGGGCAACAACCGCCTACCAACTGTGAATCTGCTGACCTTGCTGCTTGAGTTTGCCGTTCCTGGGACTTTGCTGTTTGTTTACACTGACATTTGGTGACGTAACCTCTCGATTTAGTACTACTAAAGCTATAAAATCCAGCTTCTGCCTCCGCGTCTGCTTAGCCACCGCCCTGACACTGACAGCAGACATTGGTTCAGGACCGAAACAGCTTCCTTGGAATCAAATGGAAAGGAGAGATAGAATTGGGTGTCATTAACATATTGATGACACCAAACCCCAAAACTCCAGATGACCTCTCCCATGGTTTCATGTAGATATCAAACAGCATGGGGGACAAAACAGAACCCTGAGGGACTCCACAGGACAACGGCTAGGGAGTCGAACAGGAGTCCCCCAGCACCACCTTCCGAGTTCTCTCCTCCAGGAATGACTGGAACCACTGCATAACAGTGCCCCCAAGTTCCATACCAGAGAGTCGGCCCAGAAGGATACCATGGTTGATGGCATCAAAAGCCACTGAGAGGTCCAGCAGAACCAACAGAGACACAGTCCCCCTGTCTTGTTCCCAGCATAGGTCATCCACCAAAGCGACCAAAGCTGTTTCCATCTCATAACCAGGCCTGAAGCCAGATTGAAATACGTCTAGAAAATCTGTTTCATCCAGAAACCCTTGGAGCTGGGAAGCCACCACGCGCTCCAGAATCTTGCCAAAGAAAGGGATATTGGAAACTAGCTGATAATTATTCAGGATAGTGGGACCCAGGGAGGGCTTTTGTAATAGTGCCCTCACCACAGACTCTTTTAAACATGCTGGGAGCTTACCTCACTGCAGTGAGGCATCCACCACTCCCCTTACCCAATCAGCCAGTCTCCCTCTGGCTGCTTTCAGAAGCCAGGAAGGGCAAGGGTCCAGTTACATGTGGTGGCTCTCACCTCTCCAAGGATCCTGTCCACATCCTCAGGCTATACAAAGTGAAACAAATCCATTAAAACAGGACAAGCAGGTGCCAAGATTACATCTACTGGACCTGTCTGAACTACAGCATCCAAGTCAGAGCGAATCTGAATGATTTTGTCTGCAAAGTGTCTTGCAAATTCATCACAGAGGGCTGTAGAGCGGTCATTGTTTCCTTCTTGTGGGCCAGAATGTAAAAGGCCCCTGACCACTCGAAACAGCTCCACTGGATAGCACTGTGCAGATGCAATGGTGATAAAGAAGTATGATTTCTTTGCTTCCACGATTGCCAAAGTATAGGCCTTCCAATAAGACCTAGGCCATGTTCAATCAGACTCACTCCGAGTCTTCTGCCAACATCGCTCTAGTCTCCGTCTGATTTGTTTCATCAGCAGCAGCTCTCCAGTAAATCAGAGAACTCAATTGACTCCACTTCGTAGGAGGGGATGCTTAGGAGCAATTGTGTCCACTGCCCTGGCCATTTCCCTGTTCCAGAGATCAGCCAGGACTTCAACAGGATCACCTGCTGAGGCAACAGGAAACTCCCCAAGAGCCATCAGGAATCCATCTGGATCCATAAGTCTCCTGGGACAGACCATCTTAATCAGTCCCCCACCCCTGCAGAGGTTCTGAGTCCCAGTGAGTCTAAACCCCACCAGGTAATGATCAGTCCATGACAATGGAACTATAGAAAGTTCTTCCATGCCAAGATCACAATCATCCTGCCCAGAACAGAAAACCAGGTCCAAAGTGTGTCCTGCAGTGTGGGTGGCACTAATTATTACTTGGGACAGGCCCATGGTTGTCATGGCAGATGTTACCCTGATTTCTGGGGGTCCCGTGAGGGACACCTAAGTGCGCTCCAAAATATACAAGTTGGGGAAATTAGTTAAAGAGCACAAGCTAGCAATACGAGAGGCAGGGCAACGGTGCGAGATCTTTTACCCAATGTCTACTGGGTCAGGCCAAGTCAAGGAGCAAACAGAAGTGAAATAATAATTGTTGTTTTATTAAAACACAATCAAACAGCATATGCAGCACACTCACACAGATAACTAGAGAAATAAAGGTTGGAGTGGGATAGAGGAATTTTTAGAGGATTTGTTGGTTTGGGTAATACTACACCTGTCCTGAAGCCCAGGTAGTCTGCAGCAAAAGTTCGTAGGTATGGAGTTTCGCAGTACGTGGGACTTAGGGGAAGGCTCACCAAGCAAAGCGGCAGCAAGGCGGGATGAAAGTCGGGAGCAATCTGAGGAAGCTCTCAAAGTCAGGGGTTCTTATAGGGGAAAATGTGGCCATAGGCTAGTCCTTACTTGGGGAAAACAATGAGTTTCGGGCTGGAGACAAAGCCTCCAAAAGGTCAGAATTTAGCATGATTGAGTTAAGTCTGAATTGTCAATAAAGTAGCCAGTATGCAAACGCACAGTGCTTGACAGATGAGTATTCGTCTTAATCAAGCTGCCTGCTCAGGGCAGGGAGTTCTTTGTAAATAGCATGCATACATAATAGGGTACTTGCCTTGAGGTCTCCTGAAGCAGCGGGACGGCTATTTCTGGCCTGCCTGTATTTGTGTGGAATATTACAGCAATTGGCGGCTGTGCCTGTCTGCAAGCTTGTCCGGGGGACCTTGCAACACGTGGAGAGGAATAGGTAAAGAAGGCCAAATTATTGATATCAAAGTGATATCTAATATCCCACAAATCCAGGCTAGCAACTGCAGTAACACAGACATGAAATCCTGAGTCACTCCGAACAGGCTGGTCTCCATGTGCATGTTGAAGTCACCCAGTACAAGACAGGGGGACTCCAGCATCACTGCCAAGACCAGCTCAGCAAGCTCAGGAAGAGAGACTGTTGAGCAGCGGGGTGGGCAGTGCACTAACAGAATCCCTACTCTGTCCCGGCCACCAACATTCAGAAACAAACACTCAAACCCAGCAGATTGTGCAACAGGGCACCTGGTGAGGGAGATGGAATCCCGGTAGACCACTACAACTCCACCTCCCCACCCCCCAGGCCTGCTGCTGCACAAAGAACCCAGGTAGACATTGCTGGGAGAGATTACCTCCACCCACTCCAGCTTCATCCAGTCAGGTGTCTGTAATACAGGCCAGGTCAGCATGTTCATCCAGGATCAAGTCCTGGATCAAAGATGTTTTTCCATTCACTGACCTGGCATTAAACCGAAGCATTTTCAACCCAGGCGATGTGTTGTCAAGGCCATCCAGAGTATTCGAAATAGGGGACAGCTTGGGAGTAGCAACACCCTGTGGCTCTCCATTCTCTGATTGTGATAGGATTGTCTCCCCACACACCATATCTCCCTTTGCCTAGCAATGTTGTAATGGCTGTTTCCGGGGCTACTTCCCTCCCCTGCTCACCAAATATCATTCTCCTTTTGGGGGCAGCTTCATTAGCAGGTAAGCCCAATCCATTTCACTCCCAACTGGCCTTGTCTTTTGGTAGTGACCTCACCACAGCAGGCTCCCAGTTTTATCCCCTTGCAGCAAGAGGCAGGTGGTCCTCCTGCTTGCCAGCAGGTTGAGCTGGGTTCCTGGGGTCTGATTCTGTGAGGAGTGCAATCCCCAGCACAGGCGGCCGTCTTCCAGGAAGGTTCTCAGCCAGCAACCAGCAGCAAGACAAGCAACAGGCAGCCAGCAGACAAACCTTCCTCCTGGGGTGGTGAGGATGCTGGTAGTCATGTCTTTCATTTGGAATTGCCCTCTACAATTAATCTGTGTTTGCACTTGCAGAAATGGCTCACCCGCCCTCAAATGCTTTCACATTTAATTGGGAAGCATGCTTTGTTGGTTTAAAGGTTTAGTTATTTCATAATTGCTGGATTTGTTTTGGCAATAGATATTTTCCAAGTACAAATGAATAAATCAATAAAAACTAAAATAAAACAAAAATTAAATAAAGGTGGCTTACTTGAAAAGTATACACACCCAAGATCTGTGGTGGGGGGTTACATTTTAGTCTTTTCAAAAGTGAATAGGGAATCACCATGAACCCCCTCAGTGGTTAATTTCTTAAAATCTTTGGACTATGTAGAACAACAGTGTGCAACCTACAGCTCTGACAGCAGGCAGCATGACCCCACCCTAGGATTGCCAGCTTGAATATGGGGCAGGGCTTGATTGCTTAATATTTAGCAGAACCTCAATCAGAAAGTTTTACCAGGGTATCTCTCTTCAATTTTCCTCCAACTCACCTTTTAGCTCATACATCCCGCCCCCCCGCATTGACGTGGTCACTTACTAGCTTTTGGAAATGGGGGCATGGCAAAGGAGATGCATCCCATTCCATTCCTACAGCTGGATGCACAAGAACAGCCACCCTCTGTGATCACCCAGGGGTCCTTGGGACATTCTTGAAGATAGTGTTGTTCCTGTGTGTCCAGCTACAAGAATAGCTTCTCTGCCTCCCACCTCTTTTTAAAAATCAACACCCTTAAGGTGAGCAGTTCAGATTATTCCAGTTACAGGCATACCTCAGTGAACGAAGTCTCTGAAACTGAAATTCCTTTTTACAAATTAGCATTGTTTTTACAAATTAGCATTAATTAGCATTGTTTTCAAGTTATATATCCTTTTAATGTTTTTCAGCTGTTTTAAATGTTTTTAATGGCTTTAAGTGTTTTTGATCTGTTTAATTTTATTAATTGTATTTATTGATGGAAGCTGCCTTGGGTCCCAATCTTGGGAGAAAGGTGGCCTATAAATATAATAAATAAAATAAACAAAAATCCCTGGAACTCAGCACAAGATATAGAGTAGCACCAGCTCACCATGCATACTGGTCATGTGAAAGGGAGAAGAGGAGAAGGAGAAGGCAGCAGTGGCAGCTTTTGTTGGCCTCAATTGCTCAGTAGGACCAAGCCCTATCCTCACGTTATTTTCCATTGCTTTGCATGGAATCCCGTGATAATACACCACCATGTGGTAGGAAAACACGGTATTTAAAAACCAGAAAAAATCTGATACACATTCTAACAATGAAGCAGCGTCGAGTTTTCTCAGTATGCAAAAAGGTACAATGCGCACACAAACAGAACCACTCAACACAAAAGAAAAAAAACCAGCCAATCACGGTCGCCAGGGCTGGGTGAGGGAAACCAGGGGAGTGGCCAGCAATGGGGTAGTGCAGATGCACGAACTCACACTCCTTCACATGACATTGCTTGGAATTGGGGGGGGGGTATGCAGAATGCAACAAAGGTAAACTGCGTTATTTCAACCTGAGATGAGATATGGCGAACTGCTTCTCGTGCCTCGTGCAGAAAAGGCCTATGATTCTACTTTAAATGCCACAGCTGCATACTATGGAATCCTAGGGTTTATATCTGAGTGGGTCCCTAGAGCTCACTGGCTGAGAATTCTAAATACCCCTCCTTAAACTACATATCCTAAGATTACACGGATGTTGCCAAAGCAGTTAGACAGGAATCATAGTTGGCTGTCAATCTAGTCAAAGAACTGTAGTTGTCCCGCCGCTTTCGTAAAGGTTTGGGGTGCAGAACCCTTGTGAAAGTGGAAAAACTGCAAATAACTCCCTCCCATTCTCTTCCTATTCCCTGATGGGGCTCCCCTCTTCTCGTTCCCATGCAAATAGGAAGAGAATGGGGTGGGGAAAAGCTCACATGAGCCTTCCTTTCCCCCTTCAAAGCTCTCCCTGCCATTCCTATGCATTTTGCCCTGGTGCAGAAAACTTGCACGAACCTTTCCCCACCTCATTCTTTTCCATTTTGTCTCAGCACAAGTTCTCCCCACGAGGACAAAATGCATAGGAATGGAAGGGGGAGCTTCAAATGGGGGAAAATAAGACTTGCATGAGCAATTCCCTCACCCCCCTTTCTCTTCTGTTTTGCATGGGAAGGGGAAGGAGGTAGCTCCAGAGGGGAGAAAGGAAGTCTCATGCAAGCTTGCCCTACTTTCCCTTCTGTTTTGCCTTGGTGTGAGTTCTTTGCACTGGGGAAGAATGCATGGGAATGGGAGGAGAAGAATGTAGGGAGGAGGCATGTGCGCTCACCAATAATCAAATTTGTGAATGTCAAAATTGCAAATGTGGAGGAAGAACTGTAATTACAACTGAAAACGTCCTATGTGGCATGGGTCTGAACTATTTGAAAGACAGTGTCTTTCTACATGTACATTCCTGAGTTTTAAGATCCTCAGGGGAGGGCTTTCTCTTGGTCCCACCACCATTGCAATCATTCTTGGTAAAGACAAATGAAAATATTTTCTTGGTGGATGCTCTTAACCTGTGAAACTTCCTCTCACATGATGCTCAGCTTGCCCTCCTCTCTGTCCTTCCATTAGCAGGCAAGACATTTGTATTCAGACAAAATTTTGGCTATTAAATGTTTGCTGTAGAGGAGTCTTTTTAAGAGGCATGCTGTATTTTTAATCCCATTCCAATATTTTATATGCTGCTAAACTGTTTTAAATTAATGCTGTTTTGAACAGGCCAGTATGTTTATCTTAGCTATTTTTATTATTATTATTATTGTTATACTGAAATTTTAATTCCCATGAGCCTCCTTGGTTCCTCTACTGGGAGAAAGGTGAACTATTAAATAAATACCTTTCTAGAAGTTATTTTCTAAGTGTGTGTCTATCCATGCACGTTCATATGCAAATATACATATAACATGCAAATCTTTGTCCTCTTTCACAGCAACACATTTCTTCCTTTTTTTTTTAACAAGGTATAAATGGCTACTCCACTTAGAACAGACTTGTATACCTACTGCTATATATTTCTTACTTCATGAAATATTACCACAGAGGCAAAGCATATCTCAAGACATGCAGCAGAATGAAGCACAGACCATTTCCTTCATGTTGGTTCTGATGCCCTTTCTGTGCAAATATCTTTTCCGTTTTTACAGTCCTTTCAACCTGATAAGTTATTTTAAGCTATCACGGTTGTGCTTAGCTCTTTTCTTAACTGTTTTTTAATTAGGTATTTACTGTTTTATATCATGGGTGGAAAACCTTTGGCCCTCCAGATCATTTGGATTTCTGTTCCCATAGGCCCAAGTAGTATGGCCAATGGTAAGGGATTGTTGTGGAAGTTTTAGACCAAACCAAAAACAAAGAATGGAGGACCCAATGTTCCTTATTTCTGTTTTGTATCTAATATGAATTTTCCTAGAAAGACCTATTAAAGAGCTCAATGTTAGATTCATTAAATTAAAAAAGAAATCAGCTTCTTGCAATACTGTTAGAAGTGAAGAGCAAAAAGTACAAGGCATATTATGTTTAATTTACTTAGGAGATTCAGATTTCCTCCAAAGCTCTCATAATTATAATAGGTAGTACTAGTGCCTCACAAACATATGAGAAATACAAATGAACTATGCGATACAAAGATTTGCCCCAGATAATGTGACCCGACTTTTTATAAGAGACTGTTATTCATGTTATATTGATACTCAGGAGGCCTAACTCTCTTCAAGGACTAGTTAGCTGGACAAACATACCATTTGCTTTTTGCATGTCTTTGAACTATTCTCAAAACACAAGAGTAATAATTGGTACCCTCACCTCAGCTGGTCCACGCGGCATGGGTCATATATGTAAACATCCTAGTCGAATAACAACCCCAAAATTTAATTTATTTCTACCCAAACAAGTTCTTTTATCATAAAGCAATAAATTTGTCTTGGTGCTAGCAATTTGTTGTGGGTGACATAACATTGCAAATTGATTAATCGCTACTGTACACGACAAAATGAGAAAAGCAAGGAATTATTATGAATAGCGTCCATCTGATACAGTAGGGATTCATTATTCAAAAGTTTTGCTAGTGGTTAGCTATCCCCCTGTTGCAAATTACATTTATTTGCAGACTTCCTACATCATGCTTATACAAATCTACAAACATGCATTTATTAAGACGTAGAATGAAAGCTATTAAAACATGAAAAATTGCCTTTTTTCCTTACTCCCCCTCCCCAAATATTATTTTTATATCTAGGTAGACCGTTGCTATGCTGGCTGTATCAAAGAGAATGCATGTATTTGTTGATTTCATGCCTGGCCTGCAAAACTAGTCCTACAATTTAAGGGCATTAACTATCAATCATTACCTCCTCACTGCTCTTTTGTAGTGTTAATGCCAAAGCCAGAATATGTTTAAAAGGAGATTATATATATATATATATATATTATTATTATTTTTTAAAGTAAGAGTGAGAGATCTTTCCAGTGGACTATCATTCCTGAAACAGTCACATAAATGAATACAGAAATATGTGTAAAAATACAAGAAACATTCAGTCAGGTCATAATGTGCTTTGGACAAAATTTTTGAAACACCAGCTACCTCAATGGGATCAGGAAAAGAATCACAGAAAGCATTTTTTTTTAAGCCTGGTGTATGATTTTGCTTTCTTAGTGAAATTAAAATCGTAAACATATGAAGCAGTCGTATTTTTCATAAGCTTGCTCTCTTCCTTGCCCCACATGTCAGTCATGCTTTTCTAAAAAACTCAAGTCCTTTCTTATGATTTTATGAAGACCTTTTGGAAAGTGAAGCAAGCACAATTTTCACTCATCTGCAATGCCCAAATTCAACAGGTAAAACTGTTTACAGTACAGAAGGGATTTGATTTTAGTTTCCTGCCATGTACTTGTTAAAGAGGGGAAATGGTAGCAACTTTAATTCAGTACCATAAACATGGTTAAATACATAGGGACTTGAAGTCACACTTTTAAGAGCTAAGCATTCAAGACTACCTGCTTGAATGGATAAATCTGTTAGTTTTGCTTAGCCCTACATTGGATTTGTCTTAAATTTAATTAAGGAATATGTGAGGGACTTCACTGCTGTGGCACCCAGGTTATTGAATTTACTCTCCATTTACAGCCCCAAGGAAAGCCAACGCTGGTATCATTCTGGAGCTACATAAAAACATGGACTTTTATTAAAGTCTTTGGGGCCTAATTGATTTTACCTAAATCTGCATAAGTATTAAGGTTTTAAATGTTTTTAACTGTCATGTCTCAATGTATTAAATTATTTAATATGGCTTTAGATGAATTATTTTCCCTGTTCTTCTATTGATTAAGGACATTAAACTGGTTTTATTGTACATCACCCTGAGATCCAACAATATAGACCAAGATTTAAATATTTCACTAAATAAATAATTTTTGACATTTTTTCTTTTTTTATTAAAACATACAATTTCAATATAATAAAACAACAATCATCAAAAAACATACAACAAACATGACTATGGTAAAAACAAACAATCCAACCTTGAAAAATCCCTACAATATAAATACAGCAGATGTAATATTGACTTCCCACACCCCCTGGCAATGGTTGCTATTTGTCGTTTAATCTGATACTTTGGTAATCATAACTATTAATTTTCTTTCTTATTGCCATTGCCATTTCAGATAATTATAATTTTATCCAACCTCTGTAAAACAGCTATTTGAATAAACAAACAGTCCTAGCATTGATCTGACTTTATTCTTCAATCACATCCTCTTACAGCTCATCTTCCTTCAGTCAACACTAAAAATGACATAACTCTCCCCTAATTTTTTTTATATTCAATAACAGTTTGTTCATCTCTGCCGTATCCAGAAGTTTCAGCATCCATTCTTCTTGTGGTGGAAACACTGAGTCTTTCCATTTCTGAGCATACACAATTCTTGCTACAACAGTCATATATTGTATAATTTTAATACAGTTTTTGTTCATGTTGTCATCTATTTGTCCCAGGAGAAACAGTTATGGTGCCAGCTGAATATTTATTTTCAATTTTTTCCTATCATGTGGCGTATCATCTGCTAACACTTCTATAAATAAATTTGAAGAAATGTGTAAATTTTTGAAAATTCTTTTTGTTTGCATAGAAAATGCTGGTTTCTGTACAAAAATACCATGCACAAAAATACCACAAGCAATTTTGTGCAGAATAAGCTTCCAATGTGCAGCATTTCTTGAACAGAAAAAAAGCACAGAAATATTTTCCATTCAGAAAAAAAACTATTTCCTGCACAAAAAAATGCTGCTTTCTACACAAAAAAGCCAAATGTGAATTTTGCTCAGAAAAAGTCCCAAACTGTAAAGTGTCTTTCTCACAGTGGGAGGGAAATTGCTAAAAATTTCATTTCTCTTAGATTGAAATGAGTGAAGAATCACATCCCTAGTGGTTAGGAATACTGAAAGGCCTGAAGCAGGTTTCATTTTGTCCCTGAGAAGAGAACAAGGGAGACAGGCATGTGGAGGCTTTGCTCAGAGCAGCCATTTATGCATCATTATAGAAAATAACAAAAAAAAAGGGGGAGGGGAGCTCTAGATAAAATGTGAATATACTACTTCACACATTGTGAAATCATTCTGATAATTTAAATTGGGACACAATACATTTCAGCATATTGAGGAGGACTGGCTTAGGGGTATGCCTTTGTTGTTGCCGTTATGTGCCTTCAAATCATTTCTGACCTATGGCGACACTCAGGCAAACCTGTCAGAGGGTTTTCCAGGAACTGAGAGTGGGTTTCCATGACTGAGCAAGGAACTGGTCTCCGGAATCATAGTCCAACCATACTACCATGCTGGGTCTCTCAGGGGTATGCCTACACTGCATAATTATAAGATTTTGATACAACTTCAAGAAGCATAACTCCATCCTTCAGAATATTGGTTTTTGTAGTTTGGTGAGGTATATAAAATTCTGTGGTAGACTCTTCTGAGTATCAAAACATTAGAGCTCCATCTCAGCACCCCAGAAAGCTATATCAGCTATAATTGTATAGTGTAAATAAACCCCAAGTGACTTGTATGCCTGCCCAGTCTGCTGTCTAGAGACTGGCTATTAATAGGCAACTTTCAAGACCTTGAGTTCTCCCTTCTTATGGTTCTATATCTTCAAGCTGGACTTTGACTGGACAATCATTAAAACAGAGGATTGTCCTTTGTTAGGTAAAACACATCTCCTCACCTTCTTTTGTGATGGCTTGTATTTTAACAGATGCCTTGAACTGCTTCTAAGAATGTGATGATACAAAGAGTCTTATTTCATTGCCCCATCAAACACTGTGATCCTAAAAGCACTGTTTAAAAGTACAGCCCTCTCAAAAGCAATGGTGCATAGTTGAAATAATGGTTTTAGGACCTGCATATATCCGGCAACATAAGAAACAAAGAAAGAAGTTGGCATTTTATGAAAGGAGGAGAAGAGGAAGTTCTTTTGCTCTAGAGTGCTGTTATTGAGCAGAGAAGCACAGTGGACAGCTGGTTCCATATGCTCAATTTGTCCCTGGCAACCCATTTCTCTCTCTCGGTCTTTTACTCTCTCATATGGGCAGCAGCAAAGCAGTACAAAAATTCCCTTCTCAGAGATTGAAAGAATTAATGTAAATCTGTTTCCAGGGAGAGCCCTTATGAAAATACAAAGTCTTGTTCCGTATATGGCAAAGAGGATGTATTTTTAATACCGAAAAGTCCAGGAGGATGTGAGACAAATCTATATCAATCATCAATACATCTTGGCAGCACGTAATTTTGTCTAAAATACTTGCCAGGCAGCTCAGTCTTAACAGGGGAAGGAGGGAATTCTGCCTTTGTGCAACTTTGCTTGCATCTTGGGAACGTTTCAAGTACTGCTGTGTAGTGAAAAGTTAATCTTACTTGACGGGAGATGCATCTGGATAGTACTTTCTGCATTTTATATTGGACGCCTGGTACAGCTTAGTGATCCTCTACAAAAAAGCACAAAGTCGAGGTAGGGAATAATGTGGACTTCCAGATTTTGTTGGCCTGCAGCTTCCAACATTACTTACTATTGCTTAGCTTTGACATGGCTGCTGAAACATGTAGTTCAACAACATCTAGAGGACTACATGATTTCCACACATGGGGGGGAACCTAGGAAAGGAATAAGTCTCTCATCTCCTTACCAACTCCCATGTTTACCATGGTAGAATCATTTCTCAAAGGCACACATATTTCAAAGGGGCTTGGGTAGCTATCCAATGAACACTTACCTAGGAAGGGCCTCCCCCATCTGCCAAGTTCACTTATTACCAAGCAAATATGCTTGGGATTATATTGTTGTTGGCTAATTAACTTCAAAGAAGGGTTCTGTGTATAGCATGTGTACAGAACAGCACAGAATCTAGCTTTTAAGTGTCCTAGTTTTCATTTTTTAAAAAACATACTTGTAGTATTAACAAGTCCATGGGTTCACTTTGGACCTTGTTTTCAGTGCTGGATATGGCACTGGGGATCTGTGCATGAAGGAATTTTTCTACAGTTTCATTATCAGGACCAGATCAGAATGCCGAAAGGAGGGCAATTATAAAGCCTCCCCATGCAGGGCCATTGGGTATAGGCTAATGCACATGACCTCATCCCCTTACATCCCTATCCCATGAATGCCAAAGCTGCTGTAGTCACCTGCAACAGCTGTGGTGTGTTTGTGTTCTTGCTGCAAGATTTGGGTAGCTACAGCTGCAACATGTGCAGGTTGGTTGCCCTGTTGGAAGAACTGATCCAGCAACTTGAGGCCCATTAATCTACTCTGCAGCATATTAGGGAGCATGACTTTTTCTTGAACAGAACAGAGCAGACTGTCTTGGATGAGAAACACACAGAGGATGTCTCTAAAGCAGAGGTCTGTTCCCAAACACAGAAGGTTGGCATTGGATGGCCCTTGTGGTCTCTTCCAACTCTATGATTCTATGAGTCAGGCTAATGAGCAGAACGAAGTAATTACAAGAGTGGCTGTTACCTTTGCTGAATTACTTTTCCAGAAAATGAAGTTAACACCATCAGTTTAGTAAAATAATATAATAGTGTGTTGGAGATGGGTTGGAGATCAGCTGAAATAACAACATTCTTATAGCCTATGAGTTTCAAAGGTGGGATGAATATGCTCCTCAAATGCATAGGAATTGGGGGATTTTTAAAAGCTCCTTCTGTGAAGCAGGATTCTGTTCCTTAATTTCTAATAAGGTAACAAAATGACACAGCCAGAAAGTTTCAAAACTTCCAATGCTTTCAACAAGTGGCCAGAGCATCATTTCCTGATTGTATCAACAAGAAGGAAGGAAGCAAGAGGGTCTCCTGCACTGCTCTATTGTGCAGAAGGAAACCTACAGAAGAAATGGGGAAAAACACTGGCCCCTTTGTATCTGATTAAGGTAACCACCCAAAACAAACATTGTAGCATGCTACTTATGAATGTTGTAACACATTACTCTCTACCTATTTTGGTAATGAGGGAAGGAAATGAGAGAAACAGAAGCTTGCCTAACATTAATAATCCTACTGACTATAATATATGTAGTTCTTTTTCCCATTGAGTACAGTACTGCTGCATTTTTGCAGCAAACAGTGTTGTCATTTATTTTTAAAAAAATAATCTAGAGATCATTTGGGGACTGGGAGGGATACAAAAAAAAAAGGCCAGGGGCCACATGCTCCAAACAGGCCATACTTCACTTACCTTGTTTTAAATGCAGCAAATGCAGTGTTAAACTTGGCAGCTGTTGGGCAGATTTTTTTTTAAAAAAATGCAAATAACAAAAGAGCAAGAGGACTCACAAGGAGATCAGAATGTATGTAGCGTGGGATTTTAACCCCTTCCTCCTCTTATTGTGAATTAAGGAAATTTCCTCCAAGGAAAGTGTTCTTTGAATCAGAAGATCCCTTTGTTGGACCTCTAGGAAATCTCATGTCTCTTCAACACCGCAATGGGTTATGTTCTCTTCTCCACCTGCCATGAAATCTTTTTCTGTCCTAACCCCTACTTGGTGCAATTTCCATTAAAAAGGCTGACCTCTTATTTCTTCAGATACATTTAACAAGAAGTGAAGTATAGCTCTCATTAGGGCTGTTGATTGTCCATTTTGTTTGAAAAACTTATAGTTGAAATTATTATTCATAAGGTACACATATGCTTCCTCCTCCTCCTCCTCCTCCTCCTCCTCCTCCCCCCCCGTTGATGTTATTGCTATCATTATCTCCAAAAACCTAGTCTCCTACATTGAGCCAAAGTGCCTGACATATGAGATGATGGAAACCTGAAACAGTTCACTAGCGAGTAACAGAGATGACTTTTAAAATCTATTTTTGATCTAAACTTCAGGGAAAGAAGATCGAGAGAGAGGAAGCTGGAAGCTGACACAATTCAGCCTTTCAGTGGTCCTTGGACAGACTTAGCTGACACCTAATATCCCCCAAAGGCAACACTCAATGGGCAGCACATTAAATTCCCATCATAAGTAAATGATATGAGTAGAAGGAGTTGTTGCAGCCTCTGCGAGAATGAAAGGTATCACTTGTATGATACTGAAGATGTTTTTCACAGGAGCTTTGTGTTGCTTTCGTATGCTATTCCTGTGCTTTCTAAATGTGTAAGTGTGATAGAAGCAACATCTGTTTTAAAAGATGCCAGGGCTCAGCTCTCTGTGCAACCAAAACCTCATCACAAGAGTCTATGTTTTTGGTGAAAGACTGGATGGATCTTATCGTCTCTAAAACTCTAAAATCCAAAATCCACAAAACAGTGGTACCTTTATGGAGCCAACTATATATCATATATATATCAAAATATATCATGTAAGCTTTTGAACCTTCACTGGCATCTTCACCAGGCAGAGATGTTAAAAATCATACAGGAAAAGAAAAGTGATGGTGTTAGAGTCACAGGCCTACATTTTGTCTCAGATGTTACTTATATTGTATGATGGTCTGGAGGGATCTCAATGCAGGCAGAACCCTCTTCCTTTCCATGGAGTGAAAAGGGACTTTAAATGACAGCTGATAAAATTTAAATTCTGTTAGCAACAGAAAAGTAACTTCAAGTTGAGATACAGGCTGTCCATGTCCAGTGCAAAGCTAACTGCCCCTTTCTGAAGCAAAGAACATTGAATTTCTCAAGTTTCCATATTGTTAGATCTGGAAAAATGTTTTTGTTGGCCCAATAAAGATGTAGATTTTGGATTTCACTGGTTTTTGTGGATTTAGGATTTCCTTGTATTTTGCTACATGGCTGACATGGTTTCCCCAAATATGCTTTTTAAAACTGTAGTAAACTGTAGTAAGTCTTGTTTATTGATTATACATGGATCATTTTATTCTCGTCCAATCTGTCTTGTTCCTTTGCTAGGAATGAAATCACATTGTGCCAATTCTAGTAGGAATGAAGTGGCTTTGGACTTTGCAAATCCATAGCCATTCCAACACCAACTGCTCCAAAAATTTCCCACTCACAATTCAGGTGAGTCACAACCAGTGGAAAGCCCTTCTTGGGTGAAGGGGTTGTCCAACTGGTATTTGAATCCTTATTCTCTTTCCTGAGACCCCTTAACCATCTTCTCCATAGACACAGGATTGCACCCTAATCAATTCATTGCATATTATTCATTCACTCCTCTTTGACTTGGGTGCCAGTGGAATTAAGAAAAAATAAAAAAAACAAAGAGCCTCCATTATTGTATTTTATTTATCTTACTTCTCTAACAGATCCTGATTTTGCTTCATAGAAACATGCATTATGTCCCCTCTACGTTTTTTGTCAAAATCATGCAAATTGCTCACAAGACCACAGAGAAGGTAGTCATCCTTTTAGGATCCACACAGCCTAAGTTACAGCAATTTATTGCATATATTTATTTCCCATTTATAATTAATGGGGGATATCCTGCATGGCAGGGGGTTGGACTTGATGGCTCTAGTGCTCTCTTCCAACTCTTGTGAGTCTATGACGGAAAAGAGAGGGGATCTGTAGCAAACATGCCCCATGCTTCTTCCAGAATACAAGGAGCCTTTTAAAGTCAAAAAGTTGAGGTGGAGTTGACAAGGGTCCAGGAGAACCCTTTGAAATTTTGGAAGGGGAGCATATACAGCCTACAGATTTCTGAAAGCTGTCATCCTGGAAAGAAAACAATAAAAATGCAAACACACACACTCAAAGTAATCAGCTCAGGGGGTAGTTTACTGTGCAGAAGAGGAGAATGTGAATTGCTTGTGATCCCAGCTCTTTAAAAAATGGGATGTAAAAATAAATGTGTCTGGTCAAGTCAGTAATGGGCTAGTCAGGAAGTGTTGCTAGTCAGGCAATATGGCTAGTCAAATCAATAATCTCTTATTCCAAATCTACAGAGGAATACCAAAGAAACAAATGCAATAGGCATTGAGAATGTACCATACTAATGTTTTCTATTGATTCAAACCATGTTCCTTCTCTCTCCCCTCCCTTCCCCTCCTCTCCTCTCCTCTCCTCAGTATCTCTCTGTCTCTGTCTCTGTCTCTCTCTCTCTCTCTCTTATATATATATATATATATATATGTATATGTATCTCAGCTTCTGGGTTTCATTTTGTTTTAGCTTTGCAGTTTTGAAAGACTATGATCACACATAATTAAAAATACAATCAATTTACCATGAAATGAAAGCCACAGTGGCCAATGAAGTGGGGCAATGGTGGTGGGGGAAAAGAGCATGAGCAGTTGCCTTTGGGGTAGATATGCCTTGGCTGTATAATGTCTTGATGGAGCCTTCTGAAAGCTCAGTGCTTCTTCAAGCTTGCAAAGAAAACATTTCTCTCATTGATATGGGGCATTTATCTTTGAAAGTGTCTTTTAAAGATTACTTTTAACTCAATATTTAGTGAAGCTGGGAGGATGTACTATTTCATTCTGGAGATATCCCCCTTCCCCAAGGCCTAAAGGCATATAAAAATCCAATCTGCCCTCTCCCACAAGAAATACAAATTTCAGTTAAAATTCAATTAGATGGCTGAAATACAACAGATCATTAAGATCTTGAGCTTGCCACCTAAACTACAGCTAGGCTTGCCAACCAACCAACTGAGAAAAACTGAGAAGTTTCTGAAGTTAGCCATGGGATTGGTTGCCAGAATCATACCCTCCAACATGTGTGGTCAAGCAATAACAGTATGGTCAAAATGGAAAAAGTTATTAATGAGGAAGAACACTGAACGTAGGAGAGACTGCAGCAGTTTGCTTTTGCCTGAGCATACTGGGAAAAGCAAGATTTCTTTCCTTCCTCAATACTTCCCTCTGCTTTTACATTTTGAAGTCAGTTTGAAGCAACTGCAGCAGTTGGGTAGGAATGTGGGGGCAATTCACCCCGGGCAGCAATGTTTCTGGGGTGTCCCAGCCCATAGCCACACCCCTGCACACCCTGGCCACACCCTGGCCATGCCCCTGCATGCCCTGGCCACACCCCTGTGCACCACAGCCATGCTCTCACATAGTGGCCATGTTCCTCACTCCGTAGTCCCACCCCTCCCACCCCCTCCCCACACTCCAAGCTCTGCCACTGTACTGCAGCAATTTGATGACAAAGGGAGAAAGTGGAAGAAAGAGAAAGAAACTGGGACATATTAAAAGCAGCTGAAACAGTAGGAAGAACAAGGATTAATCAGGACCATCCTTACCAAATCAGGGACAGTTGTAAGGTATACAAGATTGCCATATGCCTTCAGTACCCAGGGTTGTTAACTGTTGGCTGTCTCAGGCTTCTAGAAGTACTCCAAAATATCTGGAAAGCCAGAGGATGGGAACTGGTCTAACAATATCTGTTTCAGCGTCTCTCATAGTTTACCTATACAGCTGAGCTAACCTTTCAGCAATATCAGATGATGGGTAGAAAAATGTATGAAACTAATGTTTTACATAGATGTTCTAAGAACAATAGCTTTGGCTTATTCTTTGAACATCTCTGCAAAACATTAGCTTCATACATTCCTTCAGCATCTGATATTGCTGTAATTTTCATCCAACAATCCTTGTCAAGTTTCTACCTCTGAAACTAAAATAAATTCAGTGGGAAGATAATTTCTCCATAATTTTAACAGTTATGCTTATACTTCTGTATATTTAACTCTAACATGGGAACAGCTGGAGGCATTTAACAGCACAGCAGAAAGACTTCAGTGAGGATATATTACACACCTTGCATTTACAACCAACTCCCACATATTTCCTCATAATATTTAGACAGCACGCTAAAGCCAGAGGCAGAGTGTTCAAAGCAGGTCCATAACAGATATCATTGGTGTAGCTTCTTCATCATTTCTTCTCATTCTAGGGCTTTTCACAGAGTCCAACTTTAGCTGATACTAGCAGGTTTACTTTCAGTTTCATGACTGGAACATACCTTTTTCTTTGTAGAGGACTAGAAAAAGACTTGTAAATGGGCCAGGACAAATCTTTCAAGTATGTTCCTGTACTGCTGAAGAGACATTTTGTCATTCTAGAAGCCACCAGGCACAACTGATTCCTTTCAGAGTAACCTAGGATGGTGTTATGTAATAGATTAGTATGTGTTTGATATTCCTTCTGAGGGAAAATGCTGGCCATTTCTATTTCTGTTACAGGTATGCCTCTGTTAAAGCTTCCAATGAAGAAATTTCTTTTTACAAAGTCTTTTTGCACACAACTACCTCCATCCTTTTCATCCTTACCCTCCGCCTGTCTGAAAGTATTTCACCAGCATCAACATTTGTTAAAGAAGGTTGGAGAAATACACACTTTTGGAGTTGGGTTGCAATAGCACATCTACAGTAAACAATGCAATAAAGCATACAGTAAACAATGCAATAAAGAGCAAGAAAAGAGCAGGATTCTACTCTAAATGATCCTACTGTAGCCGTATGTATTGGCCTACATCAGGGAAGGTAAACAGTATCTGCCCCCAGAATCTCTTACTCAGCATGATTGTTCAACAAAGCAGAGAGAAAAGGAGAGAGCAATTAAGCAGTCATGTAGGGACATGGAGGGCGCGATTCACCTCAGGCAGCAATGTTTCTGGGGCATCCCAGCCCATAACCATGCCCCCTCACACCCTGGCCATGCCCCCTCGATCCCTGGCCACGCCCTCATGCACCCTGGCCACGTCCCTTGCGCCATAGCCCTGCCCCCTCCTGCCCTCCCCTCCACACACTCCAAGCTCTGCCACTGCAAATAAGTCTGCCCATCAATTCCCCCAGCATGTTACCCACCCACCCCAGGTCTCTAAATCTGGCCACCAAAATAGAAATTATAAGAAAAATGGAGGCTGATGAATGAAAATGGATACAATTTTGGAAAAAGCCTTCAAGTGGTCTCTAAAAGGTTCAAAATGTTTTCACTTACTTATGTAAGGATCGCCTGACTTGATTGTTTTATTTCGCATAAGCATATTAGTTTTAAATTCAAAAAATTGTTGAAGTATGTTAAAGTGCCCTTTTTTTGTGCGGTGTAAAAACCTATCCCTATTCTTTCTATGTTATTTTCAGCCTCTGGGAATTTTCTAATAAAGAAGTAATGTGCAACAACACATTGGTTTCATTGACTGAGGTAGACCTGTATCGGCATAGCTGGCATTTAGTCCCACTCATGATGAGGCAAATTTATTAAACTGCATACATAGGGCCAATGTGTTGACAGGTTTTCCTAACCATAATGCAAAAGATGCAGGCCAGGGTGGACAGAACTATCTAAATTTAATGCCCAAGGCAGGCAGGATGAGCTTGGATGCAGAGCTTGGAAGGAACATGTTGCAAATAACTGGTCACTTTTAATTAATTCCTTTTTGAAATAACTGAAGCATACTTACAAGTACAGTAATCATACCTACTAGTCATTAGTACATAATTCCTTAGGGAATAGCTGGGGCATACCTACATTACCTTATGACTGGAACTTCATGAGGAATAACACCAACCTTTTTTTGTATATCTATAACATTTTAATTACTTTTATAGTTATGGAAAAAACCTTACTAAGTGACGTAGGAGGAATATTACATGCTTTGTATGATGGCAGCTGTGCCTCATGCTTTGTTGTACGTGTCATGGCAACAATACAAGCAAACAAGAAGAGTATGCTTTATATTACAATTGTTCCATTCAAATTTTAAAAATTAAAGCGAGGGTGGGAAACTATGGAGGAGAAAGGGCTGAACTTTCACCCCTGTATCTCCCCCCAGTAGGTCACATCTCCAAACTCCATTAAAAAAAAAAAAATCTGGATGATTTTTACCACAGCCCCGCTCAAAACTGCTGCAAAACAGTGGTTTTATTCCCCAAACACTTTCCCCATTTACCTTAAAAATCTGTCAGAACCTTTCCCCAAGAAACAGGAATGTCACTTTTCTTTTCAATTTTGGCTCATTTTTAACTAGTGTTGGGAGGTTCTTGAAAAGTTTTTAAGGTATGTGGGGAGGTTCGGGGAACAAAACCTCTATGTTTTGAGCTATTTGAGAGTCGGCAAAGAAATCCTCAGAAATTAAACAATTGGAGTTGAGGAGGGGGAGACTTCAAGGCCTGCACTGTGAGTCTCCAAGATTCGTATGTTGCCCATCCTTCAGTTAAAGTACCTAAATGTAATTGTTATAGTTAAACTTGAAAAATGGAGACATTAAGTGTTACAATTTAACAGCATAACAACCCCATTTAGTGGCACACGCTGCCTGTACCTCATTATTTTATGCGCCTTGGAAGAATAATTAATTATTTTTAAAAAATAAACGTCCAAACTCTGGTTGGATGTCATCCCACTTATTTTCAGACAGACCCAAAGCCTTTTGATTTCTTTTCAAGCAATATAAAGTCGTCCCCCTTTAGTTGGCTTATGGTTTAAAAAAAATATCAAGCCCAGTCCTTTTTTCTCCTCTCATTTCAAGCATTGATCTAATCTTATGATGTTGCTAATATTTCATGTGTCTAACAGGCTGGTTCTGATGCGTATACAGCTGTATTCCATACTGCATACTTAAAATTTCAAATTGTTCCCAGATCTTGAAGCATTGTGGCAGGAATGGGGTACGGGAAGAATGATAGCAGTAATAAAATGACTTCAGCATTGATAATCCTAAATATTCCTATGCAATGTCACACTTCATTCAGCAAATGAAGTTTCTTTTCCTGATTTTTTACAAATGCATTTTTTTTTCATTTAAATTGGAAGAGAAAACAGGGATGCAAAGGGAACAAAGTGCCTACTGCAGAAGGAAAGACCAAATTTTCACAAACCTCCAAAGTGCTTGCGTTAATGTCATGTCATTACACCGTACCGCTGTGCAGGTTAATATAATTGGGTTACTGTGTATGAGCAATGATCCATAGCATGTTATGGCACTGAAACAAATGACATTTAACTAAGAGATTTGTAAGGCACCTTGTTATCTGCATGCTGAACAATTGGAATGGATAGTCAGATAGCTCGACAAGCGACTGATGTATTACTTGTTGGGTTTACTGGACAGGCTGGATTTATAACGGCACAATTCTAACATAATTTATTAGATCCATAAACAGACAGATCCAATGTTTTTACTTAGATTACACTCTTGTCACATTGTCTGATCCTGAGCCAGCAACAGGGGCTCTTATTGCCTGTTTTATTATTCACATATTGTGCAGCTACTTTCAGGGGCGGGGAGGGAGGTGGAGAGGTGAGTGGCAAACACACCTTTCCTTTTTAGCACTTAAAAAAACATACACTGTTTAGACAGTGTTATTTAACAGCTGTGCATAGCATCACTCTCCATCTTCTCTCTGGCAGGGACTGGAGATTGTTAATGAAAGAGGTCAGGAAAACAAAAGAGATTTCATCTCCAGGAGTGTGCAGAGAGGCAGCACCTCTTGGCATTCATTCACACACAATGAGGACCTGCAAAATCTTGATCAGGTATGTCAGCTAAAGGTGAGCAAACCAAAAGGGAATGTATAGACTCTCATGTTGCACTACCTGGTTTTGTTATGTGCATGAATAGGATCTTAAGCACATGTGACTGCTTTTGTTCATGTATAGCCAGAATCCTGTATTGTCTTTATGTATGCTTAAGAACCATGCTTAATGGTGCTACACACTGAATTTGAACACAACCCTCCCAATTCCTATTTACCAGGCAGCAGCTGCTGTGATTAGTGGAGGTCTCTTCCTCCACTGCTCAGAAAGCAGCTGGCTGCTGTTTCCACCCCCTCCTGTGAGTGATCCCCATTACAACAAGGCACAATTCCCTCTTGCACCAGGGATCTCTTGCATATAGAGGGTGGGGGGTGGCAGTGTTACCCTGTATGTTGGAGGTCCTGGGAGGGGTGCCCAAATTACCAAATAAAAAAGCAAGATGGGGGAAATTAGACTCGAGCACTCTCTCAAGCTAACGAGAGGCAGGGTAACTTTGGCTGGGATCTTTTACTCTATGTCTACAGCGTCAGGTCAGAGAGCGGTTAGACAAGTTCTAAAGCAACAAATAATATTTTTATTGGGAACAAACAACACAAAAGACACAACATACACTAACTAACTGAGAAATAGAAATGGAGAGTTTCGGGAGAATGGGTAATACGACACCTTTTCTCATAGTCCTGGAGAGAAGTGGATGCTGCAGGGAAGAAAGCTCAGTGCGGTTTGCTGAGGGGAGCTCTCTGGACAAACCGACAGCAAGGCTGGATGAAACTCAGGAGTGATCTGAGAAGTCCAGACTCAGTTATTGGGAACTGAGGGGAAAACTTCACTGGACAGAGCGGCAGCAAGGCTAGATGGAAGTCCAGGATGATCCAAGAAGTCCAAGGAAGACTTGGAATCGGGGGGTTTTATAGGATGGAATTTACCTACAGGCTATGCCATGCTTGGTGAGAACAAAGGAAGTTTGGAGCTGGACAAAGCCGTTGGAAAAGGTCAGGTTTTACATTATGAGCTTAGCGCTGGATGACAATAGTATGGCCAGTATGCAAATGGCCCAACATAAAGGAATGACTCGGCCCTCGGCCGGGCGTCTTTGTGTAAAGTCGCGCTGAGCAAGGCGGTTTGCAAGAAGGAGTGGTCCCTTAAGCATCGAAGAGGCAGTAAGTTGCCTGCCTAAATGAGATTTGGAATGTATAACCATTAACGGCCGCACCTATTATGTGCTTGTCCGGTGGCCCTTGCAAACATGTGGAGTAGGGTGGCAGAGAAAGGTCACATAAAGGCCAAATTATTTGATATCAAGAGATATCTAGTGCTCTCACCAGACATAGCATAACCGTGGTAACAGCAGCCAGCTACTTCCTGAATGACAGGGGAATGGCCCCCATCAATCACAGTGGCTGCTGCCCAGTTAGTGGTGACTGGGGGACTTTATTATTAAATATTTGATTCACAGTCTCTACATAGCCCCTGAACTAGGGACTGTGAATACATTACAGTGACAAGTATATAACTCCAGGTTATGCATTTGTAACTACGATATAGGATTCTGGCGATATTTTATTTTTCAGATTTATATTTCTTCTTTCTCTCCAGAATGGGGATCTAGGTGACTCACAGTGGCCTCAATCCAAAATGCCCTCAGCATAGTATAAATGTCAGCAGGTGGAACTACGCCATATTGAGAAATACAGTAGCCCTTCCACATTCAAGAGGATTAGGGGCACAGAAGCCTTGCGAAAATGGAAAAAACATGAATAATTCCCCACCCCTGTGATTCCCCTCCGATTCCCCTCTGGAGCTTCCCTTTCCCATTCTTTTGCCTCTGACCCCAGCATTCGGGGGAGGAGACCTAAAAGGCTTACCCGTACTTTCCCCTCAGACAGAGAAAGGAGGAGTTCTGGAGTTCTACTTACTTCTGGTAGCCAACTTGAGAAAGGAGCACTTGGCCAATCAGCAGCTAATACATAGCAGAATGTGCAACCATATGGCAAAGAGGCCACACCTTTAGCAACAGGAGAGGGTTTTGCTCACCCAAAAAGAAAAAACTTCAATTTTAAACACAAACCTGGCAAGCCTGGGACAAGGAATGCAAGGAATGGGAGAAGGAAAATGGTGGGGAGGCAAGCATGTGCCTCATGAATAATCAAATTCACGAAGATCAAACCCACAAATGTGGAGGAAGTCAACTACTGATAAGCCCTTGATGCCACCCTACACTGCCATTCTGTGCTTCACAGCAAGCCGGCAGGCTTGGAGAAGCATGCAATATTGCCAGGTGCACTATGATTTATAGTAGTGTGGAGCCTGGAGGTCCCTTGTGGCTCTTAGAACTGTCATCATTTTGTTGACAGTGGCTATGGATGATGCAGCCAGACTCTTCTCTGAGCCTGCCTACTCACCCAGAAACACAGAATGGCTGTGCAGGAGGCATCAAGAGCTCATTGTTGGTCAGAAGGGTAAGCTTTCAGGTCTGCATAAGGAGGAAAGGAATACCAACCACTGGAGTGACTGAAAAAGGACATCTGCATAAGTAAGGGAAACTTACATTTGTGGACACCCCATCAGAATTCCAGCCCATGAGACTGAGTAAGAAGATAAAAATTAAACAAAATAAGGTTGGATATTAAAATGCCTTTAAATCCAATCAGTCAGTAAATTAATCAATCAGTCTTTATTATGGATCCTGTCCAACACTGTAAAAGAAGAAAGCATACAAGATTAATTAAAATGAATGGACAAGACAAGGAATGAAATGGATTACACTTCCAAGTAAGAGAGGGTGATGGCTTGTACACAGTTAAATTGGGAACATTTTTAATTTAAATTAAATATTAAAAAACTAGAAAAAGAATAAAGCTATTTTAACAACATATGCTGTGGTTTTGTTACCTGAACACAAAGCATGGAGTTAGAATCATCCTTCAGAAAGCCTGAAGCAATTTCCACCTTGGTTAGTTACAGACTGAATATCCATAATTGTAACAGCTATAATATATGACATACATAGTAAAATCCCACATAAAGTGCTGGTGAGCAAAATCCACAGGTTAGCTATCAAGTTTTGTTATTAAAACTGTGTAGCTGATCTTCAAAGGCTTGGTGGAACAACAACACCGTGCCAGCCCAGCTCTGTACTGCTTTCTGAAAACCTACATGTCTAAAATATAAACACAGAAAATCTTACAGGTCTTGATGGAGAAGTTACAGCTTTTCTATAACAAGAGAACAAGTCTCACATACATCATGTGTGAAACTGAGACAACTGTGATCAGCATTTTATAATCCTAAAGTTCATATACATACCATCACACATATATACACCATTACACATGTACAGTTAGTGTACATCTAGTGGAAATCACTAGACGTACAAAGATTGTGTTTGCAAGATTAGCAGTAGCAGCCGGGAATCTAGTATAGCAAGTTAAATTTACTGGAGTACAGGTTTTGTTTTGCTTATCAAAAACAGCTGGATGCAGGCTGGTAAAGAAAAAAGAAGAAAATGTGTTCAAGGGCAATCTCTGCAGTACTGAGTTTTTATTGTTAAAATAAACACAGTTTGCTCTTTTCCATATAATGTTTCTCTCCAGGCTGAGTTGGAACCAAATTCACTCATCCTTAATCATTATTAAATTTCACTAAATATTGGGAAAGCTTAAACAAAATGAAGTGCTGCTACTGAGGGGAAAAAAAGTTCCTTTCTTATTCTAGATTTTAAAGGGTGTGTTTATGATCTTAGGCAGAGCAGCGGGCTTTCTTTCCTAGATTTTTAGAGTTTTTATCTGGAATTGATGTATTTTTACCTGCATGTAGATCCAAGATATTATATTACTCAACCTGAGTTCTTACCATTTATCATTTGTACTGCAGTGTCACCTAGAGGTTCTAAGCCCCATGTTCTCATAAGAGTCTTACTCTATTTGACTTTTATTAGTATCTGTTTTGTGCTACTTGAAATACATGTGTGTAATGTGACAAAGGAATCAGAATACTAGCAGGGTTAGGTAGGCCATTAGGCAGAGTGAGGAAGTATCTTCAGGTGGGAGATGGTGGGAGCAAGATGTTGTGAGAGAGCTATGCACTGTGTGGCTGCATGTGTCTCCTAAGTTAAGCTGTTGCTTTCAGAAACAGTAGACAATGATGAGATGAAGAAAACTCAACTGTCTGGGAAGTTATCTTTTATATATCAAGAAGAAGGGACTCCATCTTGTTCTTTATCTCAGGCAGCAAAATATTTTGCACCAGTCCCGATTATGCCAAAAAAATGGGAATTTTGAAATCTGAACACTGTCAATTGGTTCCCCCAACCCACCAGTCACCCCATGTGATGGTTTTCCATGTGAATAAATAAAGCAAGAGTGAGTGAGTGTTATTTGAAACACAAGGACAGGGTTGGTGTTGCTGCTGGAAAGTGTGAAAGACAGTTATGGCTGTCTCAAGCAGAGTAATCAAATGGCAAGGCACAAGCTGAACAACAATAAGTCCCATATCCATCCATTCCTACACAGGGTCTAGCAGAGAAAAGAAACTATTTTTTTTGTAAAATATATGAAAATAGTTTTACTTATAAATACTTTTGCATAATTAAATGTATGATTTAATGGAGAAGGGAGAGGGAAGAGAAAAATGGCTACATGTTGGAATGATGCAGAAAGATAGTGTGTGTGTTATACCACACAAACCATGGCCATTTCTGCATTGCATTGTTATGATGCTATTATTCCACTTTCCACATCCTATGGAATCCTGGGATTTGCAGTTTAGGGAGGGGCATTTAGATTTCTCAGCCAGAGAGCTCTTGGGCCTCAGTAAACTACAAACCCCAGAATTCCACAGGATGTTGAAAGTGAAATAATAGTGTTATAACAGTGTAGTGCAGAAATAGACCATAAGTTCCCATAAAGCAATCAAGCAGTGAGTATAGATATGCAATAGTTGCTGACTCTAATAGGGCTTATAGGTCCATATGAAAAGAAGATGTGTATTTGCATGACCCATAGCCTTCTCTAACATGTTCCCAAAATTGTAAGAAATTTATGTCAGCCGTGGATTTGATACATATCATTTCCCTCCTAATGTGAAGAGTAGAAATGCTGTTCCCTCCTGATACACACACATTGGAAGAAGACTGGCAGGACTTTAGAAGCTTAACTGTACCAACACCCTCATAACTCTCTCCTCATCATTTCACTGGGAGGACTATGGAGATGTGTGGGGATATTTTGAATCATTGATAAAGACCTGGAAGCTGTTCTGATTGGCTGCCTGGAGGAAAAAAAGACTGCATTGCCTGACCTGTTTATTTGTCCTAAAAATGCCAGAGATGGCTGTGAAGTTGAGGTTTTGATGTAGCAGCATGTGCTCTGCAAACTCTGGAATCTAAATTATTCTTCTTTCAGACTGAATTTTTAGAAGTTGCCATTGTTATCAGTTTTTTTTAAAAAAGGGATGGTGGCAGTACGGTACGATTAACTATTACATTTATCTGGATATTTTCCTTACTTTTGAAAAAGAGAAGTTCAATATGTCTAAGACAAAATAGGAGGTAGGGGAATTAGCCACTAATCCATTAAAGGTAGCGTTTTCTGAAAATTGCACCTTTCATCAGAGTAGGCCTCCTGCATGGACCAAGATTAAAACTGGGCTTGTCTTATTTATCTGCTTTTCTGGGCACTGGGAGAGAAATGTTGCATTTTAAACAGGTTTAAATCAGTGGAATGAGAAGAAATGCCCTTAAATTGTAAACCTGCTTTTTGAAAGAGTGTGTTAAATGGAAGATTGGTATAAACAAGTTAGAAAAGAAATGCTACATCTTAAGAGACGTAAAGATTGAGGACACCATCAGGCTTTAAGGGCACCCTGTATTTAGTAATGTAAACAATTTTATTTACATTTTGATATAAGCTAATCGCATCAAATCAATATGCAAACTTAACTGCATTTTTCAGGGTTTACATTTCTTCACATTTTGTGATATAGTTTTCTAAACAAGAAAAATTGCACAAAAAAGAAAACACTAAGACAAACATTCGCCTATTAGTAGAAAATGCTGAAGTTTAATCCAGACAAGACAGAAGTAGGCATGTAATTCTTCACTGAGTTTCTTCCTGAAAGAAGCAACAAGTAATTTTAGAAATTTTCTTCCCACAATTGTAAAGTCTTTGAAAATCATAGTTTTTGAGTACTACTCACAATTCAGGACTTAGCATGGGCAAATTTGCACATATTATTTTCTATGCAGAAGATACTTTTTTTTTGCTGTGTAAAAGGTTCTGTTTTCTACACAGATCAACAGCTTACAAATTTTATGCAGAATAAATTGTCAGTTCAGAATTTTCTACACAGGAAATAATATTTCTGCATAGAAATGTTTTTTTTTCTGCACAGAATGTGATGTTTCCTGCACAAAACAACAACATGCAAATTTTCTGACCTGCAAAAGTTTCCTGTTTGGCCCACCATAGTCTGAGGGCAAACTTAACCTCTCTTCAAGTTATTCCCCCTCCTCTAAGCCCCACCACTGGGGGCTGCACTGAGTGGGAGAGCTGGACAACCAAACAAGCTGCCCTCTCTTAGCTGACTGACAGTGCTTCATTTTCTCTCTCCACCCAGTAGATGATATCTTCCAATAGAAGACTGTGCCTGTAACATAGGGCACATGGCCATCCTCCTCCAGAGAGAAAGGAGAGATAGGAAAGCCTTGTTATATAAATTCTTATTTGCAGAAAGGAATTTGGGAACCAACACATTAAGTCTATGCATCATCATTCTTTCACTGGACTATTGGCTTGGCTGTGTCTGGTGACTGTATCTACACTAACCTCAAAGAAATGGCAGCCTTGCTTCTTCCCCAGTGGAGGTATTGATAAGCAACCCTTGTCTTCTTCCTCATTTCCAATCCTGCCCTACTGTTAGGCAAACTGTGACAGGCCTCAGATGGCAAATACTGGAGGGGCAGCAGGAGCAAGCTCCATTTCTTACAAACTCACTGTTCTCCTCTGCTGGAGGATGAAATTCTGGGCCTTTCCACACTACATTGTTAATAGTGCTATTATTCCATTTTCAACATCCTATGGAATCCTGGGGTTTGCAGTTTAGGGCGGGGCATTTAGAATTCTCAGCCAGAGAGCTCTTTGGACTCAGTAAACTACAAACCTCAAAATTCCACACAATTTTGAAAGTGGAATAATAGCACTATAATAGTGTAGTGTAAACAGGCCCTCTGTATGCCACATAGCCTGTCCTGGGCCCCTGAAACTAACCTGTTCCTTCAGGTATGGTAAAAGATGCTACCCCACAGCCAGTCTGGAAGTTAAAGATTCAGCTGCCAGTCCTGAATGTGGAAGTCATCTTGGTTTTTTGGCTGAAGTAGCAAAATATCTTACACCAGTTCTGAAAATCTGCATCTGTCTCTGGAGGTAATCCTATTCCATGCCTTGCTCTTGGGACCACATTTCCAAAGCCGCCTCCTCTCCATTTACTACTACTGATTAACTGCTTCCAATGCCTTCTGCGGCTGCTAGCCCTCTCTGCAGAGCCAACACATGGAATACATTTCCATCTGCCCAGTGATCCAGGCCAGGAGAATACCGGCTGCATCTTTAATTAGGTCTCTCTGAAGAATCCAGCATCTGCATAACACCCCAGGTTTCACCGCTATTTGTAGAATGGATATTAGTACCTTCTTTGTAAGTGTATGATGTATGAACTGTATGTATTTCTTTGATAAATTGTTTTTAAACATTTCCTCCTTTTTATTAATTGAAGAGGAAACTCATGCATCAATGACAATTTTATGCTGGTTTACACATAAATTATTTCTCTACAATGTTCATTTTTATTATTATTGCCAATATTACAGCAAATGCCTTGCCTTTTTTTCCCCCTTTTGCCTTGTAAACAAGATTTTGCTTACAGCTAAATGAAAAAGAAGTGAAGTTAATCACATTGAAATAATAGGTTTAAAAATGTAATTCAGGAATGCTGGAGCGATTGCTAAAAAATCTTCACCAATAGAAATGTGCCACAAACAAAGACAGATAACACTGCTTTTTCATGATTAAATGGTCTTTCTCGTGGATGGAGCAACACACAACAAGCCATGGACTAAAGGTTTCTCCTTCCTGCTAACAGGAAAGAGGAGTGTTGAGGGGAAAAAGAACCTCATGCAAACATTAAAAAAAAAAAAAAGAATAGTCTTAAGGCCCTTCCTGCATGAAGCTGGTGAATCGGTTCATGCTGTTTCTTACCGGATTTTCTGGGTTCAAAACAAGGCAGACTTTCCCTCATTTCCTTCTGCACAGCTACTGTGTATGTTCCATTTTGATTTGGAGGAGTGCGAGTTCATGAATCCACACTGCCTCCGCCATGGCCACTCCCCCTACTCCCCTCACCCCACTCTGTCGGCGGTGATTGGCCCTTTTTTTTTTTTTTTGCATGGTTTAATACATCACTGCATATGTGCATATGTGTGTACGTGTGAAAATCCATACTACCCCCTGGCCCCTCCCATGAGCCTCCCCTGACCACCGATTCGCATTGGTGTGAATGTACATGTCTGCACCACTGTGAAAGTATGAATCGAATCATTCTGGACAAGTGGAAAACTTCCAGTTTTCAAATAGTGCGCTTTACCACCACATGGGGTGCATTTAGTCAGAATTTCGCGAGGAACGAAGGTAAATAAACTGAACCTAGTCTGCTCCAACGTGCAGAAGATTTCCGTGGCAAGACTCATTGGCCTGCCTTAATAACTGGTGCAGAAAGGGCCTAAGAACGAGTTCTTCCTGCTTAATCACAAGTCCCACTCTATGTTCAATCTGCCCCACTGTATGTCCACAGTGTTTGGCTACAGTCCCCAACATCCCAGCCAGAAGTTGTTGTATGCATGGGGTATGTGGGGGAAGCCAGGCAGAATGATGTTGTTATGTGGCATGAAACACACAAGACATTCCAGGGAGATGCAGGTCATGGTGGCCTCAGCTCTAGCTTAGGGGGAAAGAGAGGGAGAGACTTCTTAGGGATTTTTTTTAACCTGTTCATCCCTGTTTGTAACATTTTAATCTAGGATGCAGCCTTCTCTACGCAATGCATTTACCCCAGTTTTGATATCTTTGGAAGGAAGATCACTGTTTTGTGATCTGTTGTATTTACACTGATTTACAAATATGCTTGCACCCTGATGTAGGTGTATCTAGATGCTCCAACAATCAAAGTCCACTGCTCCCACATCAGATCTCTAGGAAAACATTCAGCATTTAAGATGTTGACAATGATACAACTGAGTTCCATCTCTCTCTCAGTCCTTGAGTAAAGAGAGGAAACTCAAGTGATTCGTGTCCTCTGACTATGATTTACAGTTTTTACACTTTTGACTGCACTTTATTCTAAAGATTGTAGGAGTGCTTTTAGGCAGAATCCTAAATTAATGCACTGCCAAAAAAGAAGGAATGCACACAGTTTGTTTTTGTTTTTTTTAATGCAGAGTTGGACCTCTGGAATCCTTCAGGAGCATAACTAGCCTAAATAATCCCCCTGCACCTTTTTGTTTTAAACCTTTAAAGCACTTCAAAAGAAACTGGAAGTGATCTTCTATCTTCTGGTTTTGGAAATCAGAAAGGTGAACTACTGGGATCTGGGGATAGAAAATGGCATGGCTGCTGCCCCAAAATTCTGCAGCTGTCTAGAGTCTGATTTTCTCCCCTCTTCCTACATAGAAACATTGGCAAATGAAGACAGGATATTTTTTTGATTAAAGCATGTGCTTCGTTCTCTGATTTGTAATGCTACAGGTCTAGATTCAGAGGCTATCCTCAGCTCTGTCTTGCCCTGGGCATGAACAGTAACTCCCTGACCAATATCTCCTTTTCTCTCTCTTTTATTTAATTTTTCTTTTCATTTTGGCTTGGGATGGGAGAAGAATTTTGTCTCTACTGGTTGCTGGGAAATGTGAGTAATAGTGTTGGATATCATAAGCAGGGTGATGAAACTAGCAAGGAAGAAGCTGAAGAACAAACAGTCCCACACCCACCTGCCTACAGGGTCTAGCAGAGAAAGAAACAAGCTGTTTTCCTTCTAATACGTGTCAAAGACATTTATTTACAAATTACCTGAAAAATCATCAAATACAGTTGGCCCTCCACTTTCACAGACCCCTATGAAAATGGAAAAATTGTGAATATTGTAAACGTACACAAACACATACATAAAATACTGGTATGGTGGCTGGGCCTGGTCACACGTGCATTCCCTTACTTGCTCACTCATTCATATGGAGGGGAAGGGGATGGAATGCGCAGTGGGAGGAGGAACAAAGAAGACACTCATCCCATCCTCTTCTCCCTTCATGCTTGCATGAGCGAGTGAACGTGCATGTGTGGCCTCCTCTTACCCCATTCCCTTCTCTCCTCCAGCCTGCACATGGGCAAATGCAAACGTGCACACACCATTGTCTCATCTCATCCCCTTTCCCCTCCCACATGATTAAGCAAATGTGCATGCCCTCCTCTCATCCCATCCCTTTCCCTACTCCCACCAATGCAAGGCAGCTATAGTAAGAAAACACATGCACCTTTCCTCCTCCTGTCCCATGCCCTTCCCTCCTTTTGTCTGCATGAGTGAGCAAATGCACATGCCTTCCTCCCATCCCATCTCTACCTCCCCACCCATGCAAGTAAGCAAACACATGTGCATGCCCTCCTCTCATCCCATCCCCTTTCCCTCATCCATGTGAGTGAACAAACAAACACAGCCTCCTCCCATACCCTTCCCCCAATAATCTATGAATAATCAGATCCACAAATGCTTGACCCATGAATGTACAAGGCTAACTGTGGAGTGGAAAAGAAAGGAGAAAATGAGGGCAGATTAGAGTGATGCAGGAAGACAGTGGGTATGGTAAAAAACAAACAAGCATGAAGTCAAAAAATGCAAACTAGCAATTAGTAGCAACATGCAGATAGTGTTGACTCTAATAATTAAAGATCGACATAAGATCTTCTACTTTTGTATGCATTTTGTATAGTTCAAGAAAAGTTTTTCAATGTCATCCTTAAGAAATGTTCAATATTTGCTTTTTGATTTCTAGCATTCCAGAATAAGAAAACTTTCTGGAACTGTATGTAAGATCCCTGGGCCATACTCTTGGATAGTATAAACTGTCAGAGATTTATTGACCTCACTATGTGAACTTTGCCAGCTGAAAAATCTGGCACTTTTCACCCTTTCATTTTTAGAGTGCCATAATTCAGGATTCCTTGTCCAATTCACTTTAAATTTTATAGACAAATTGGCTACAAATCTAAACTAACAAATTCTGAGACAGAGAGGATATATATTCTCATCCAGTTTAGACAGCATGGTATGGTTTACAGGGGGGAAAATAACTGTAACCTTAAAATGGAAGATTTGCTACTCTCCAGACTGAAGAGGAGAGAATAAATGTATGTTTCCATCAAACACTGAAAGGTACATACTGTCCCACTTGAATTTGGGATCTTGTAGAATTCTGTTAACCAATAATTGTTCATATAGCTTACATTGTTTGCTTATATAGGGAAGGATCAACCCTTCTATCTCTTTATGCTTATCCTTGCTAAAAGTAAATATGTTGCTGCTGCTGCTGATATCCCGTTTTTTTACAGGATTCATGGCAGTATTTCTCATCTTTCTAATCAAAGTCCTACATTTATGTCATTCTTCTTAGAACCACAGAATCACAGTTGGAAGGAAACCCAAGGGCAAAAGCACTCCTGAGAAATGGTCATCCAACCTTTGCCTAAAAACCTCCGAATAAGGAGAATCCACTTATGCTCTGAGGTAAGCTATTCCATGGTCATACAGCTCTTACCATCAGGATGTTCTTCCTAATGCTTGGGTCATAGGTGGGTAATGACAAAGGGGAAAAGGGATGCCCCTACTGGGCCAAATACTTCCATATAGTTCTGTAGTCACTCTCAAAATGAGAGGAGGAAGTACTGTCATGTCATTTTCTGTCACCATTTTGAGAGAGACTACATAGAGTCATTTGTGGCATTTGGGGGTTGTTTGAGAGTGGTAGAGGTTTTTTTTGAATATTTTCACACATTTGTGGGACGTTCTATGTGGTTTTCAGGCAATAATTGCTTGATAGTTGGGGGTCGAGGACAGTGAGGGGCTTCAGAAGCTGCAAAAGTAGAGTCCATTACATCCCAATGAATGATGCAATTGCTTCACAGCTGACTATGGGCTCATAGACACTCCAGTGACTACCCCACCCCAGATCCTCAGGCACAGAACATCTATGGGGGCTTCAGGGGCTCTACATCAGGTCCAGGAGAGTGATGAACACAGTGGTGGAGCTTGGAGTGTGTGGAGGGGTGTGGCTATGGCATGAGAGGCACGGCCACTATGTGCCGGGGTGTGGCTGTGGTGTGTGGGGTCATGGCCAGGGCACACGGGGGTGTGGGCACAGGCTGGGATGCCCCAGAAACATTGCCACCCAGGACGAATCGCTCCCCCCCACATCCCTATGTGACTGGATGAAAAGCTCAGCATAGCACAGTTGCTATGTGAAACTACTACAGCATGTGGAGCTACTACACCATGCTGAGCAGTTTAGGATTGCAGCCATTCTGTGTTACAGCAGATGTCAGGAAGCTGATTTCATGTTAATATTAAATTATAATTCTTAAAATTTTCTTAATTGTTAAGAATTGTAGCGGTAAGATCTATTGGGAAATAACAAAAATAATGTTTTACATAAAGCTGGTTTTTAACATCTATCTATCCATCCATCCCACCTTTTTTCTAAAGTGAACCCAAGATGACTTTGTGTTTATGTGAAATATCATTTACTGGCAACTGGTGGAAAGTGCAGATTGTTTTTGCATGACAGTATTCAGTTGACTTGTATATTTTATTGGTGTCAGAATTTTCTGAAATTTCCCTCTGAGTCTCTTTGAAGTCTTAACATCTACAAGTACACAACACCCTTTCTCTGACTTCTGGCATATACAGTACAATCCGTACATGTTTGCCCAAGTCCCACTCTTACCGTATTCAGGGGGTTAAAGAGCTCATACAGTGAGGGGAGTTCACAAGCTCTGGCCTCTTCTCTG
Organism: Ctenosaura bakeri; assembly: GCA_948474755.1. NCBI lineage: Eukaryota > Metazoa > Chordata > Lepidosauria > Squamata > Iguanidae > Ctenosaura > Ctenosaura bakeri. Next base: position 349,959 of record CAOLHI010001049.1, read on the forward strand.
TCATATCACTTTCACACTCTACATGTTCACCATTTCACTAAGGGAAGCAAAGGAGAAGATGGTGTTCCATCCCTATTGTTCTCTGTGGCACTCCAAGGAAAGGATTTTTAGGTAGAAAGCTTTGGATAGGCTATGTAGTATACATATTTCTGTTTTCCAGTTGAAGGGAATGGATAAAACTTTAAGGGAACAGCTGAGGAAAGCTGCTGCTACTGTTCTCCCCAGCATCTGCTGTTTAAATCAGTTGCTTCACTCTTCACAATGGTAGGACTGGCATTGCTCTGGTCACACAGATTTCTACATTACATATGTATGTGGTGGGGGGCACACATATGCCACAGACTCCCTATTGTAGGCTGCAATATGTGGGTAGCAGTGGAACCAAGCGATGGTGCATTTACAGAAGTGGCAATATCAGCTATCATCTTCCCTCCCTCACTTTATGCGATTCCAGTCACCTGTGAACTTTAACGCCTGAATAGGGTTATTCTCTCCATGTGTTCTTAATCTCATGGGGAGGATAATTCCTGAATATGGAGGGGGAAGAGGGAGGGAAGGAGGGAGCAGGCAAGAGAAGCAATACATGAAAACACTTGCAAGAATAATTTTACATACCCTATCCTGGTTTAATTCCTAATTTCCTGCCTGAGTCAAGTCTCTCTTGTCTTTATAAGCATCACAAGCAAAGGGTCTAAAGCAAAAGTTATTGAATTTTTACTAAAATCAGAAAAGATGCAAAGGCTTTTTGTACCTTAAATGTTCAAAAAGGTATGCCTTACAGCGACCATCCCCCCAGGGACTGCCTATATCTTTTCTCATTATAGGCAGTGGTCCAAAACCAATACAAATTAAATAAATATCCCGCTGAGAGCTGTACTTTTGAAAATAGCCTTATTGCTGTACAGATGTGTGCTATCTAAAACTGGCTCAACCATCTTTGGCATGTGTGCGTGCGTGTGTTTTTATATATATAAATTAAACTAAAAGAAGAAAAAATTAAAATCTAAATATTATCCTGGAAGGAAGTGTTTGCATTTGTGCACTTTGATTTCATTTCCTTCCCAGCATGCCATGTTGCTTTCATCCTATAATGGCTCTTCTTTGTTAATCTCTTTCTCCCCTTCAACTCTGCATCCCCCCCCCCGCAAAAAAATACCACAACCCAAACCAGCAGGGAGAGATCTTGACTGATAAAAGGGCTAATCGGTAGCTCCATTTACAGATACACATTAAAGGATATCGTACAATTTTGCTGAACATTTTGTTGTCTTCCTGCTATTGCAGCCGCCATCGGAAGTTTTTGGCATAAGAATCCTCGCCAGATGGAAGATAAAACTCCACTTTTATGGAAATTTTCAGGCCGAGGAAACATTTGGTTCACATCAGTTCTAAATGAATAATATTTATTGGTTAAACAATTTTGTGTTTTATGGGAAGGAGGAGGAGGAAGATGCCTCTTACTGAATGTAGTTTTGCTTCTCAAGATTCCATTTTCAAAATAAAATCTGCAAACAGCAAGTAATTTGGAATTATCAAGTGGATTCAAGTTCTTTGCAAGGCATGGATTATTTACATAACAGAAATAAACAAACAATGAACGCAGTTTGATGTATTTAACTTGTATGTCATTTATTACCAGAAATCCAACAACACAGCAGGCTTCAGAGAACCTGGAGTGTTGCAATCCCAAACATGTCACAGTGAAACATTTAGTCTTTGGCATGGGTCGTAATGCAAAAGAAAGAGAGCATGAAGAAATGCAAAGTTGCTTCTGGCTGAATTCATAGGACCCTGTTTTTGCAGGCTTAGTTCTGGCAGATGAAAGAGGGATCTAAAAAAAGCCAGTATTGGCAAGGTCACACTGTAGGTCTTTGCTTATTTATTTTATTCATTTAGTTATTTGCCTATATCCCATTTTTCTATGCTAAGACATAATCAAGACAACTTAGAGTTTGGGTTTTTTTAAAAAAAAAAGAAAGTAGAATAATAACACATACTAAAAACAAGGAATTTGTAACTGCAAGAAGCCCCATAAAATACACCAGAAACATCAGATACAATTTATCATCTTGGATTTCTAAGCTAAATAAATCAAAAGAAAATAAATAGAACAATTCTAAGATCCTCTTTAAAAGTGAACCAAGAAGAGGTCAGGTCAACTTCTCCTAAGTAATCATTAATTTGGGTGCCACAACACAAAAGTCTTCATACAACTGCCAAACCAAAGAGAGGTTAGAATACAGTGGGCCCTCAGTATCCACTAGAGTTTAGTCCCTAGACCCCCCCATGGATACCAAAATTCAAGGATGTTCAAGTCCCATTATGTACAATGGTATAGTAAAATAGTATGCCTTGTATAAAATGGCAAAATCAAAGTTTGTTTTATTTGATTTTTAAAAAAATATTTTTTCTTTTTGGATGACGACTCCCCTAAACCTCCAACCATCACCTGACTAGAGGATTCAGGGAATGATATCCCCGAAAAGATACATTTACAAGCTTTGACTAAAAGTAGTATTATTCATATAACTGGCACTTGCCTCAGTTGCAGTGCAGCCTGGATCCATTTCTGGGGAGAAGGATGAAGGATACAACCCTTTGCTTCCTGTGGCAGTGTTTATCTATCCAGGGAGGACAAGGCCAGTGACTTGCACTGAGACTTCGCATTTGTGCTCATAACAGCTTTCGTCCAAGCAGTTGTAGAGCCTCCAATTCAGATTGGAAATATAGAAGAGGACAAGGGTTTGCTGCTCCCTACCTTTATCTTCTGGAGTGCTGATCTGCATCTTTCTCATATCTGTTTATTTATTTTTTAACATCATGCATTTACTAAATGAATCACATTCAGTTTGAAACTGAGCGACATCTCAGGCAGGTAATATTTGGGAAGAAGAGAACCTTGAGGCATCTTATTTCCAGACTGTTAAGAGCAATAATGGCCAAAGCCAGCATCTTTAAATCATAATGAGGGATCTGCAGTCCAAGGTTTGACTGGCTATATTTCAAAACCACAGGGAAGTTTTGGCCTCCCACACCTGTTCTCCAGTGTGTGCTGTTCCTCTTTGCCAAGTTTTCATCCTGTTTTAGTTTGGAGGTCAGATTCCATCCATTCATCCATCACTTTATTGATATCCCACCTTTCTCCCAGGCTGGGATTTGAGGCTGTCCCACAAATCATGCCTTCGGGCCCTCCCCCTTTTAGCCTGCTTTTTCTTAGACCCATGGTCTAAGAAACTGTTGTTGTTCTACAACTCTCATTATTCTCAAACATTTTTCCATGCTAGCTGCAGTTGAGGGGTGGTAATCCCAAACATCTACAAGGCACCAAGTTGCTTGGACTCCTCCTAAGATCTTTCCAAGAGTATTTTTCTGCACCTACTTTTTTCCTCAGCCCACTGAAGCCTATTTTTTGAGGTCCAACTCTTTTTACATCACTTTCTCTAGTCCTTTATGCTGCTCAAATAATGGCTGTTGGTAGGGTTGCCAGATCTCAGAAACAGTCTCCTGTTTCTATGGGATATATCCAGGCAGAGACAAGGGTACAGATTCTCCAATGGTGGGGGGCTCAGTTTAGGCAAGAGGAAAAGCTTATGGCCCTTTCCTCACCTTACCTTTTTTTGGCACTGGGGTGCAGGGATCGCGTGAGCAGCATCTGGCGAGGTGCTCTCACGTCCCTGCTGCTTCAGCCCTGCACAAGCTGCCTGCTCGCACAAGTGCCCCGCCTCTTCCTTCTGCAGTGCAGCCTGGGAACTTCCTAGGCTGCGCTGGGGCAGGAAGTGCAACCGGTGCAGCTCCAGAGGCTCCGCACACCAGCTTGATCTAAGAATAGCCAAGACTTTAGCTAAGACTTCTGTCTCAGTTCCACTCCCTCTCAAAAAAACCACCTATGTTCTCTTTTTGTATTTATTGGATGACAAGGAGTGAGCTGCCATTGTTGGTACTCAACACATAAACGCATAATGCTTAATGACATCATCCCTGGGTCTCAGGTTTTTTGGCCATAAATATCAGGACCTACGATGATCCTGAACTGGCAACCTTAGCTGACAGTACTATAGCCGTCAGAACAGCTAATCTTGCCCTATTCTACAGTAACGTTAGAGCATTCAGCTAATCATTGCCAAAGCCTTCCTCACCACTACTATGGTTTTTTTTTATTAAAGTATAGATTTTTAATGACCAAGCCACAGTTTGCACAACCATTTTTTAATCATCTTCTTGTCACTGATATATGTAAGCTTTCAAGTTTTCTTCTTTTATCTACTAGCATTTTCAGATACAGAAAGATGAAAAAGGCAAAGGCTGGCTCTACTAAAGTCCCTAGTACAGTCTGCCATGCAGAGACAAGGATTAAAATGCCTTTTACCTGTGCTTTTGCTTGGCCATGAGTATGCAGGCAAAGGTGAACCTAGCATGGTTGCACATGTATTAACTCAAAAAAATGTTTACATCTCTGCTAGGATAATTCTTGCGAAAGAACAAGCTGACACTGTGAAAGTTACATGGTAAATATTGTTCCTTGAGACACCAAGAGACTGAAGAATGGGTTATGTAGCAAAGGACTGGGGAATGGTTGTTTGCTGTACATGACCAAGTGATGCCAAGTCAAAACTTCTATCTTGTTTGTTAGCTTTATGGAATTTTCCCAGCACATGTGCTTTGTAGTAGTGACTTGGCCACCTTTGCAAACTATATTAGACTGCACAAGCTTGTGGCTCAGGACTCCCATTCTGTTTGAATTCTGGTCTGTCAGGGTGAGACAGGATTGCATTTCCTTCCCTAAGTAAAATTGGCTCCTTAATTCACCAGAATGACCTGCTAATGTTTCATCTTTCAACTGGGAGAAGTAATTCCACTTCACAGAGTTGTTGGCCTTTCAGCCGTTGATATAATACATTGTGTGTGTGCATGTGTGTGTGTGAGGTTTTAAAGCTACTGATCAAAGCTAGTCAGTCCTACCTCATTCTGTCTTTTTTATAAAATCTATATTTATTATGTATCCCATCCTGGGAGGAAGGTGGGGTATAAATCTAATATATAAAATAAATAATTATGCAGAATGCCCTCAATCCCATGCTCAAACCATATCGTAGATATCCTTCCCTTTAGAAGTGTGGCCACTCCCTTCTGCTATTGTGATCAGCAAATGCCTTACAGCTTTTCTGATCCTCAAACAACTGTAAAGACGCCTAAAATATGGGACATGCTAATTAAGTAACAGTACGGCCTCCAGTCTGTCCATGAAACTACTCTATAGACCACTGTGGACAAGGTGTAGTCATGGGGCTAATTTTGTAGCTTCCAGGATCCACCAGCTCCCCCAAAACCATCCTTCTAGCCTCTTCTAGAAACCTCCAGGACTCCTTTAATGTCATAGGGTGATCCTGTACCGGTTAACATCAAAAATGCTCATTTTCAAATTCAAAGGTGGACTTCCAGCTGCTTCTAGGGTTTGCTTTGTTTTTCATTTTTTGGTTGCGTGAGCTGAACATGTAGTTTTAGATTTTAAGAGAGTCCCAGGAGCTGAACATGGACTGTTTGACCTGCCAAAGTTGTCTACCCCCACTGGAGAGTATTTAGCTTAATGATTAACAGAATCCTGAATATTGTTTAAAAGGTCCTGCTCTTTGAATGAATGTTCTATGAGCATCTAAATTCATACATTTTCTTCCATGGGGACTTCACAGCTTATGATCCTGCCAGTAGTCCCATTGTGTTTGACACTTGGATGAACAAGCCACATAAGCTTGAAACAAAAGTGTACTCATCCTTTTTCCACGAGAGACCAGGATGGATAATGTTAATGATGGGAAGATGGGAAAGAAAAGAGAAGGTGGGGACTGGCTTAGTCATTTACCTTTCAGTCTCCCACAGCACTGACTCCATTGAAATTCAGTTCAAAACATGAGAGTTATTTTGACATGTTCCATGGGGCCTAACATTGATTTTCAACTTAATTTGGAATGCAATTTGATAAACAGTTATTGTCACTGAAAGATGTTGTTGCTGGAAAATTTAGCATGTAGACTTAGATCCTATTTCCCCCATGGTTTGAAGTATGGTACTTTTTTTTTAAAAAGGGCTCATAAAACATCTGGTAGCAATTAGGAAATAACACATTTAAGATGTATTAAAGTGCATTCTTATTAGTATTTCAGCAGTAAAAATGAGGTATTCTGTCTGGACTGTCTATTCTTTCATGCATCTGCCAACCATCTGAAATGTACAACCACCTCCCAATATACTATATTTGCAATCTCAAAATAAAACAGATTAGATGAAGAAGAAGAAAAGGATCCTACATGGGTACTTCCTAATAAAAGATGCTTTCAGGGGAAAACCCACATCAGAACTAACAGTTAAAAGGTCCTAGTGATTGCACTAAAAGAATTATAAGTCTGAAAAAGTCCAGCCTGGCTTGGTTCCAGTATCTAGTATCCAGCCTGACTTGGTGGTAGTAACAAATATTGCAGTTTCATTCACATAAACTTGAATCCCCCTGTGAAATTCAGTATATGGTGTCAATTGTTGCTATGTCACACCTGGCTTCCATCAAATTGATGGGGTTTGAAGTTAAGGAAGGTGAGGCAAGAATGGGCAGAAGGTCAGAAAGGAAACAGGGATTGTGTAGTGTACCAGGAGATTTCCTCAGTGCAGTAAAGTAGGAATAGAGGTTTTAGGGGCACTGTGGAAGTAACTGGGTATGAGTTTTCATGTAGAGTATGACAGTGGGTGAAGTTACACTCAGGTCCAGCTGATGAGCTTCCCACAGGCAACTGCCTGGCTACTGTTTCAACAGAATCTTAGTCTAAATAGGTCTTTGGTCTGATCCCACATAGCTATTTTGAAGTTCTTTTGTAGAACCCACCTGAGTTTCACATTACTTGTGTATGCTGCAACTATCTGATTGGCAGGAAGAGTCCCAATCTCTCTCCTGTCTTTCAGCTACAGTAATTCTAAAATGTCCCAGTCAACTTCTCCTGCTCCTGATCTCTCAGCTTATTTTAGCTACTGCAAATTAAGTTCAAAGTGCAAAAGTAGTTTGCACTCAGCAGGGGAGAGAGGAGAGGAAAAGGTTGAATCTTGCCCTTCCCAGTAGGTTCAGGCAAAAGCAAACTGCTACAGCCTCTCCTAGCTTGTCTGTTATTCCTCTTTCACAACATTTGCCACCTTGACCTCACTTTGATGTTGCTGGCCACATGTATCCCATTTTCATCTGTGAAATATTGGAGGGCATACACTTGCTATGATCTGTTTACTTAGAGGAAGCTTCAATTCTGATCTGGCATCAGTTGAAATTTCCCCAATTTTCACTTTTGACTTTGTTGTTGTTGTTATCTCTTTGTAGTCAATTCACACTTAAGCATCATGTGTGGGAACTTTGTGGCATTCTTAATGTTGTGGAACTACAACTTCCAGCAGTCCTCACCTAAGACTACTGAACATTACTGTTCAACAACTGGAAGGCTACACAATTCCCACACTTGCTCTACTGCTCAATTTGCTCAGCTACATTTGTCCTGCTTTTGTACTGATGAGATACTAAAAACAAAAGAGGAGAATGGGCCATGACTATGTGCTATACATCTTTTCACTTTCCTTACTAGACTGTTGTGAATCTTAGCTATTTTGTTGCACCTTAGGGCCCAATTCAATGACGAGAATTGATTTTTTGGTACTTCAGTGGCCATGAGTGGAAACTGGAGATATTATTTTTTATTGAATACGATCCTCAGAGCATGAGCTCTCAAGCTCTCTTCAATACTCTGTAATAAAGTAATACCAACATTTTCAAGCTCTCTATAACTTCATTACACCGAGTCTCTATGGGACACTGTAGGTTCTTATCCAGAGTCTTTCATGGATGGTGAATTTCATGTGCTTTACTATTGGTTGAGGTTTCTTTGTATGTGTATGTGCTTGTATACATTCATGGAAACATTCATATGGGTCTCTGCTTCCCTCTGATGGTGTGTCTGCATGAACTATTTTTTCCTCTGTCATACACTCCGAGACCTAAAGGAAATACCTGGGACAGGTTGAAGTATTCAGGAATGGGTAGATTTCTCAGCTTGTGATATATTCCCTGAATAATCTTAATACATTCTATAATGCATGCACATTTGAAAGACGCACAGAAAGGAAGGCATACATTTCTGAAATGCAGTGGCATATCTAGGTTCAACAGCACATAGTGCAAGCATAGAAGTTGCACCCCAGGTGCTGCTGCTCCTCTTGCTACCCCCCCCCAGGTGGAGGAAGACCCCAGCAGGGGTGGCAACAGGCCAGGAAGGGCTGCTGCCACTGCCTCCATCCCCCAGGCAGAGGAAGACACTGGCAGGGGTGGCGGGGGTGGTAGTAGGTCAGGAAGGGCTGCTGCCACTGCCACCCCCCAGTGGACGAAGACCCCAGTGGGGGTGGTAGGGGTGGCAGCAGGCCAGGCCCATGTGGAAGAGTGGGGTTTCAGCTTTTTTGCACCCCCCTGGCATTGGTGCCCAGGACACGCACCTCAGTTGCCCCACCCTAGATATGCCTCTCCTGAAAAGTGGACAAAGCTAGTTCAGCCAAAAGGGAATGAGCCTGTTAAAGCATCCATTTAAAATATGCACACACAAAATATATTTTAAAGCCTTTTAAAAAAAAAAACAGAGAGAGAGAGAGACAACTAGCATGGAACATAACTTCAGGCTGGGAAAAGGAAGATCTACAATTCCCTCTGCACCTGGCAATTGTCCCTGTTATCAAGAGATGATGGGAATTGGAACCAATAATATCTAGAGGGCACCAGGTTGGGAGATTAATCTACACTGTAAGTTTTAGGGACAAAAATGACTTAAGGGCTACCAGTGCTATCTTGTATGTGTTTCCTCAAAAATTAGCTCCCATATACTAACTGGGGCTTCCTCCTAGGTGCATGAGCAATTTAAGAGAGAAGCTCCTTTGATTGTCTGGATGACATCCTTTAAGCTCAGGGATGTAATTTTCATCCTGACAAAATAACGTCATTCTAAAATACTCCTCCACCCCCATTCCACCCCAGCAGGTGAAGACAGTGAGAGATCCAGTCATAATTCTCTAAAGTATCATGTTTATTTGGTCTTTTGTCATGCACTGTAAGGTTAAGGTCACATTTGGCCAGAGCAGGCAAAAGTTACACTTCTGGGAGTTGCAGTTCAAAAATGCAACTCTATGAAGCTTTGCTTAGGCCCTCAGTGGTCTCCAAAGATATTCTATTGAAAAAAAAATGGTCAACATTTTTGCAAGAATTTCATTTGCAACAAAAGCAATGGCTGACATCCTGTTCGTGACATATGCAGCCATTGTACTGAACTATGCCTGCATACAACCTTTTGTGGTCATTGCAAGAGGAAGCATTCACTACCTCATCCACACAATAAAGTACACAAAGAACTACTTTTTTTTTCTCTTGTGGGGGGACCTTGACATGACCATTTAGTGAGCTATAGAGAGGGGGCAGCCAAAGACCATCTGGCTACATTCCTACAATTGGTACACAACAACAATTACCACTCTTCAGGACCTCTGGGAGATTCCAGGGAAGTCCTAGATGACACCTTTATTGTCATGTGTTGTGCCCAGCTGTAAGGGGATAGCCTGATACACCTTCATTGCCCCCTGTCCCCTCCATGCCACCAAGAGGCTGTTGTGAGAGAGGCCCTGCAAGAAAAAGGTGAGGATTCTGTGAGAGAAAAGAATGTGGCTGAGTTCCATCTGGTGGAACTTTACATTGTGCCAAAGAATGCAGGATCTCAGGCAGTATTTTTGCACAAACAAAATGTTTACAAATAACACTGAATAACACCAAAAGGCAAAACAAAGCACCAATATATACATAACATATATATATAAGAGAGAAGGATATTGGTGATTATGTATATACTGGTGATTTGTTTTGTCTTTTGTTACTATTTGCAAACATTTTGTTTAGGTGTTTGTGTGTGCATCCTATCATCTCATCCAGCAGGGTGATATATATCTCTTATCTCCTCACCCAGTAAAGACAAAACTCCTAAAATCCTTTATTCTTGTGCACATTGTGCACTTGTTAAATCGCATCCCTTCATGGGAAATCAAAACTGGAGTTTTGCACATTTGCTGAAAGCTTCTTTCTAAAACTAGAACGTATTGGCTAATAATTCTGGGGTATGGCAGTTGCTCATTCTTATTAGTTAGCTTGAAGTGCCTGGTGGGTACAGGTGAATTTTTGCTGGATTTATAAATCATTAATTGCAATAAGGAAAAATAGTAGAGCTATTCAGGCTTTCAAATTCTGTAAGTATAGAGGGGAGTGAAGAAATACTTTCCTGTCCCAGCCCTTTCACTCAAGGCCTCCCAGTACTGATGGCAAGGTTTGCAACAGAAATGAAACCAGGTTCAAGTGAATGTGATTACAAAACTGTATGACTGGGATCCCTGACTTGAATACAGTTCACTTGGACACAGTTGCTTTTCCACTGAAGGCCTTCTCAATAAAAACAGAGAGGTCTTGAGTGAAGGCAGTGGGCTGGAGGGCATGTCCCACTCTCCTCCATACTTGCCCTGTTTCAACACCTGGATGAGGTTTTTATTTTAGAGCAGAGCTATTGATTTTGGTATACAAAGTACTCAGTCTGAGCATCAAATGAACCAATGGCCAAGACCGTGCATCAGAGTGAGAGAGTATAATGTTCTGCCCATGTAGCTCTCTGTCCTTCCACTGCCCTGGCAGCTCTCAAGCCCTCAGATGGCTGCTACTGTTTACTGGTGGGAAAGAGAGGCAATTAAAGGAAGAAAGATGTGGCTAGTATTGGCTTTGAGAAGTAAAGAGTGGGTACACAAAGGCTACAGGATTACATTGCTGTTGTTCCACTTTAACTGCCATGGTTCCATCCTACGGAATCCAGAGAATTTCAGTTTAGGGAAGGGCATTAAGAATTGTTGGGGAGAGCTCTAGTCAGAGATCTCTAGTGCTTTACCAGACTATGAAACTTGGGTTTCCACAGGATGGAACCACGGCAGTTAAAATGGCATTATTGTGCTATAATTTTGTAGTGTAAATGGGCCCTTGCTAATATAAAGGAAATTGCAAATGCCTTTTTACACACTTGGAAACAGGATACATTTGTTTCTTTCCCTCTCAAAGAAGAAATAAGCTCCATCTTCCTTGTCAGGATTTGCCTCCTTTCCTCCTTCCCATCCCCACCAGTTAAGTACCAACAACCTTGGTAACTACTTTGGGGTGAGATTTTGGATGGTGCATAAAGCACTACAGAGTAGCCCCCTGTGTCCTGTTGAAAAAGAGGCATACACTTGTATAAGCCACACGTAAGTGTATGTATAACAGGATGCGAGTTGATATGTTTTACAAGCATGTGGTAAAAGACATTTGGTTTTCATAGCCCAGGATTTTCCTCATCCACATGCATTTAGCATGCTTTGTTTTGTGAGTGGTCACTGGAAAATAATATGGGCTTCATTTGCAAGTGTAATTGCCAACGGTTTGTATTTCTGAGGAAATCCTGTTCTTGGAGGGAATATGGATTAATTGGAGAAAATATACATTCTCCTTCATGTCTAATCTGACTCTAAGAAACTCATCAATGCCCATACTAGTAAAGGACAGGTACAGCCCTACATTTCAACCTGAATAACAAAGCTTGGAAGTAACTAGTTACAAATAATGCAAGTATTTTTCTTTTTTTAGCAATTACAAAAGTATGCCCAAACTAGATTACCACTGCAATGAAACAAGGGTTACCTCCATTCATTTTGGTTTAAAAGTAAATAAAAGCAATCTGTTTCTTGCTTTTCAATAATGAGAAACAGTAGTTTTAATAAACTATAAGTATACTGGTAACTACTTTTCTAAGGCTTTGGAACAGGAACCAATTTATCACAAAAGTAATCTTCTGCACTCTACCTCTACCTCAGACATCCTCAAAGTGGCACTCTCCAGATCCTTTCAACTACAGCTCTCATCATTTAGCATTGGTTAGACCTCATGTGGAATATTGTGTCCAGTTCTGGGCACCTCAATTCAAGAAGGAACATGTCCAGAGGAGGGTGACCAAAATGGTGAAGGGTCTGGAAGCTATGCCCTATGAGGAACAGCTTAGGGAGCTGGGTATGTTTAGTCTGCAGAAGAGAAGGTTAAGAGGGGACATGATAGCCATGTTTAAATATTTAAAGGGATGTCATGTCAAGGAGGGAGCGGACTTGTTTTGTGCTGTTCCACAGACTGGAGCCCTTTCCGTGCTTACCTTTTTCTGGCGCTGGGATGCGGGATCGCACGAGCAGCCTCTGGCAAGAGGCTCTCGCGTCCCTGCTCCTTCAGCTCCACACATGCTGCCTGCTCACGCGAGAGCCCCACCTCTTCCTTCTGCAGAGCAGAAGCTGGGGCAGGAAGCATGACCGGCGCAGCTCTGGAGGCTCTGCACACCAGGTTAGTGTGCCCAGGACCCGGAAGCAATGCGCAATCATGCACCATTTTCAACTTCCAGCCAAAAATGAAAAGGTGCGTGATTGGCACCTGCCAGCCCCTGGAGCGTTACATGATTGTGAGTGTGTGGTGCAGATCACTCCTCACAATCGCACAATGCTTCAGGCACCCTTTTGCATGGCAAATGCCATGCAAAAAGGGCCTAGAACAAGGAGCAATGGATTCAAGCTGTAGGAAAGGAGATTCCACTTGAACCTCAGGAAGACCTTCCTGACATTCAGAGCTGTCCGGCAGTGGAATAGGCTGCCTCAGAGTGTGGTGGAGTCTCCTTCTTTGGAGGTTTTTAAGCAAAAGCTGGATGGCCATCTGTTGGGAGTGCTTTGATGTGTGTTCCTGCATGGCAGGGGGTTGGACTGGATGGTCCCTGTGGTCTCTTCCAACTCTATGATTCTATGATTCCCAGCCACTGACTATGCTGGCTGCAGCTGATGGAAGTGCTGTTCCAAAACATTTGGAAAATATCGCGTTGGGGAAGCCTGTTTCTACCCCATTTATTTTAAACCTATTTACAATTGTGTTAAAAATTTATTTTCAAGCTGGTACCTTTTACAATTTCCTTTGTATCAGCAGGGTACACACCTAAGAAAAAGTCCAAGTCGTTTTAGCCCCATTTTTTGCCATGCACAAAAGCACAGTCTTTTTGAATAAAAGATATTCTGGCACCTTGCACTTCTGAAAAAAAATGTGCCTGTGTTATTGATGATTTTAAAAGAGATTTTTCTAAAGGAGTGCTTTTCATTGCAGGAGAAATTTCTACTAGAGTGACAAAAGCAGTGATTACTGGGGTAAGGGGAAATCTCCTGCAGGTATTAGTCTTATCGTAAGAAGTGCCAAAGGTCACTGTGGCACTTGTGATGTGGAACCGTGATGAAATACTATGGGGAAAAAAGCAAGTCCCACAGCAACAGTGTATGCATTTGGTGGTCACAGCTATGCACCACTTGTGATCAATGGGTGTGAAGTCAGGGTCAGGGCTACAGCAGCGGGAGATGCAGGCACTTCGCAATCTAGCCGGGCCCCAACGAGACGGCTGAATTTCCACGATTCATTTATCATAAACTAGCAATTTGCAAATGTTAGCACTTTTCCCACAGATCATGAACACTGAGTGACTTTAATAAAAGAGAGAGAGAGAGAGGAACTGAGAGAGAAAAAAGAGAGAGAAGGGGAAGGGGAAAGCCCATATAATTAAAGCAACTTCTTGGAACTGCTTTAATTGGGAAAGTGTTACCTTTTTATAAGTAATTGCCATGCAGGTTCTCATCTGGCTTCCAGATTCTGTTGTTTTATATCAGTTAATTAGCCACTTGTCTCTGTTCCTGGTATTTTTCTCCGCTTTTATCCTTAATTGTTGCTCTGAGATGATTTCCTATTTTGTTTGACTCTGATGAACATTAAAAGCTTGAACACTTCCATTCGTTTAGATCTTATGCCACTTTTAAACTTTAAAGAGCTCAAAGGAAAGAAGACTTGGATAGCTCAAAAATACAAGACTAGCTGAAGAACTCCCAATCCCACAGGCCACTGCAAGGGTTGCTGTAACAGTGCTGTGTGTGTGTATGTGTGTGTGTGGTGTTTTGCATGTGAGCTGTTAACCCTTCCACCTTGAGTCCTTTTACTAATTTGAATTTCTTTATTATTGTTAATCATTAGTCACTTTCTACAAGAAGGCACTTAGAGCAATTTAACTACTAGGTCAGACCCTATTGCTACAATAGAATTGTTCCTCTGGATAATGGAAATTACCTATGTATCAACTCTCCACTCACCTAGTTCCATGACCCTCATGATTCGATGTGTCTACTTTGTTGATGTTGTTGTGTGCCTTCAAGTTGTTTACAAGTTATGGCAACCCTAAGGCAAACCAAGAGAACTAGCATTGTGTAGTGGTTTGAGCATTTGGACTACAACCCTGGAGACCAGAGTTCAGTTCCCCATTCAGCTATGGAAATCTACTGGGTGACTTTGGGTGCATCACACACACTTAGGCCCAGAAAACTCCTTGATAGATTCGCTTTAGGGTTGCCATAAGTTGGAAACCACCTGAAGGCACACAACAACAACAACAACAACAACAACAACAACAACAACAACTTATCACAAGGTTTTCCAGGGTTGAGAATATGGGAGGCAGCCAAAGTTATTCAGTAGATTTCCATGGCTAAGGGGGAAATTGAACCCTGATCTCAAGGCTGTAGTCCAAATGCTCAAACCACTATACCACACTGGCTCTCGTGTCTACTTCAGTCAGGACTAAACAACAGAGTTCAAGTCAAAATGTAATCTATATGATCAAGACTTTGTCATACTCTGAGGTACAAGTGGGCAAAGCACAGTTCTTGGGACTAATAAGCGTGGCCCCAGAAGCTCCCCAATGCCTCCAGATTCCTACAAAAAAAAATTGGGCCTACTTTTAGCTGATTTTTACCTGAAAATAAACACATCAGTTTGCTTCCCCCAGTCATCCCCAAAAGAAAAGTTAGTACAAATCAACCGAAATGGCAGGGGGAAGTGATGTTACAGCACTTCTATCCAGTCCATGTCAGTTTTGAAGAAAAAAAGAAGTCAATTTTCTCCTTGCTTCATTCTCTTAATCAAAAAAAAAATGCATAGAAGTTTGCATTTTGCCTTTAGATTATAATCAGAGGGCAGGGAACTGTTTTGTTGTTCTTTTACTTGTCAAGTGTCATTTACGGTGATCAAACTATAAATGATGATGATGATGATGATGATGATGATTTGCTCAACACACAAATTTTGCATACATATTTCTCTAATATGTACATTTTTGAACACACATTTCTTTAATGTACATTTCCTTATCCACAACTTTCCCTGACAGACACATTTTTTTGTGCACAGTTAGCAAGCTGGGAACTGTATTACAACATTTGTGAAATGAAGATATTGTGCCTCTGTGGAATGTTTGTCCAGGAAATATTAACTAAACTTGTTTGATTAAATCGTGGTTGAAATTAAATTCTCCAATATCTTTTGGAGTAGACCCATCAAAATAAGAGGAACTGACTAATTAGTCAGATCTGGAGCTGCTCAGTCTGAAGTGATATGGATCAATCTGGTAGGAGGAGGAAGCCAAATAATGTAACCTAAGTCCAACTGGCAGCTCCCAAGTAGAGGATACCCACTGATGGAATTTACAAATGTGTTGATTTACCATTCAGCAATTGATTCAAAGAGTCTATTCTAGGTGGGACTAGCAGTTGGATTTAAGTTCATGTGAGGCTTAGGTACACAAAGGGCACCACATCCTGTCTGAGAATGGAAGCTAAGCAGGGCCATCCCTGGCTAGTACTTGGATGAGAGACTGCAGTGAATACCATAGACTATATTTCAGAAAAACCACCTCTGGGTATTCCTTGCCTAAGAAAACACTATGAGATTCATGGGATCACCATAAATCAATGGATGACTAGAAGGCACATACACACATGCATACAGCCCAATTATACCATAAAAAGAAAATAACTTAGTTGCCTGGTGGGGAGAAAGATTGTGTGCAGTAACAGTTCTAGTATCCAATGCATTGCAAGGACACCCTTATCTGATCACAGTACTCTGGGAGACAGAGATGATGTGAGGTCATTGAACTATATATATTCAGTTGTCTTATACTAGTATGAGCTCTTTGCCTAGATTAGGCTGGTAGCCACAGATCTCTGCCTTTTGGCCGCCACACTTGCTCACCTAGTGTCCACCACACTACCTGTCAGTGCAGTATTGCAAAGTTGACCATTATATATGCTCTTTAGCTGTGCTTTGCAGTGCAACTATATCTGAAGTTTGAGTTTTTAGAATGCTCTTAGAATCACTAGCACCATGATGCTAAGGGGAGGTGGAGACATGCCTGTTACTTCCACCCAGGCCTACCCGGTGATAGCACTCGATATCGTTTTGATATCAAAACCGCTCAGCCTTCCTCTGCCACCCCGCTCCACGTGTTTGCGAGGCCTCCGGACAAGCACGTAAACAGGCGCGGCCAGTAATTGTTGGACATTCCATTCTCCACCTAGGCAGGCAGAACAGAGCCAACCCGTTGCTTCAGGGACCTCTCCTGCAAACACCTTTTTGCTTAAGCATGACACTAACAAAGGCACCCAGCTCTGTGCCGATAGTCTTACAAAGCCAAACTAAGCACCTTGCATTTGCATACTGGCTACACTATTGTTAAATCAGCGCTAAGCTGATCATGCTAAACTTGACCTTTACCAAAGCTTTGTCCTGCTCCAAACTTGCATTGTTCTCACCGAGTAAGGTATGGCCTGCAGTCACAATTCACCCTATAAAAAGCCCCCGATTCCGAGACCACCTCGGATTGCTCTGGACTTCCATCCCGCCTTGCTGCCGCTTGGTCCGGCGAGCCCCCCTCAGCGAACCGCACTGAGCTTTCTTCCCTGCACCCCAACAACCTTCATATCTCTTCAGGACTACAAGACAGGTGTCGTATTACCCATTTCCCCTGAAAATCCCTATTTCCAATTCTTTGGTTAACTGTGTGATTGTGGTGTCTTTACTGTTTGTTTGTCTTTCAATAAAACATTGTTTTTGCTATTTTAAAACTGCCTGGCTGCTTGACTGACCTGACCCCATAGACGCTGGGTTGCAAGATCCTGCTAAGTTATCCTGCCTCTCGCTAGCTTTAGTGAGTGCTCCAGCTAATTTTCCCCAAAGTTGTGTTATTGTGGTTTGGTTATTTGGGCGCCCCTTCCGGGACCCCCAGAGAACAGGGTAACATGCCTGCCTGGAAGGGATGGTTTACTTTCTTTTCTCTTTCTCTTCTTGGCATCTGCAAGCATTCAGGTACAAACCCACAGTCTCTTTTTGCAGAAGCAGCAACCATAGGCTAACATCCAGTAGTAGCACTGCCAGTTTAGTTACACTGCTACTGGGATAGTCCATAATTTCTTCTTTTAGAGGCAGTCAAGAACAGCTAGAGATTTCCAGCCATAGTGCAATCCACTGGTGATTTATTGCTCATAGGAAGGTGCTCAGACACCATTTACCTGCTCTTGTGCAACTAGGTATAAGGCCCTGCTTTGGGGGTTCCTGACATTAGCATGGTTTGGATGGGCAGCATACCTAATTGGCACAATATTAATTAATTAACTAATGGCAACTGTATTAATTGGCTCTGACATCAAAATCAGACCTGAAAGGTGACAAAGAGGTCAAACCGAGCAAGGGAAGGAATTTGACTGTAAATGTGAGAAAAGATAGGTCAACTCAAAACTTCCTCAAGTAAGACTGAGTCATTTGTCAGGCAAATACACACCATTCCTGTGGATAATAGAAGCTGGAATTTTCCAGGGAACCCAACTGTAAGAAGCCCACCAGGACACGGATTGACAGATATCTGTCCCTTGTACACTTGGACTCCTTCCTCTTTCCTCACAGCACCCACAATAGACAGCTATTACAATACCCATCATGTCTTTGTTGATCAAGCACTAAGCCCATCAACAGGCGAAAGACCCATTCTCCACAACAGTTTCCCTTTGTCTTGCATCTGGAACCTTCACAGCCACAAACCATTTTCAGGGTACAAATACCCCTGATTTCAGGATGCCCAGTGCAGTCTCTCGAAGGTCTACTCTCACTCTGTCCGTCTGGCTCCTGAATGAGAACTGTCCTTAGGTCCTACCTAAGCCATAATACATTTCTGCTCTTCACTACTCTTCTGGACTGGTAGTTATAAATCCCTCAAAACCCTCAGCCTCTCTATACATTTTTTCCTCCCTTTTATTCTTCAATTAGCTCTTGTGTGAATGTGTGACTGTGTGTATCTTGTGTGCATGCATGAGTGAATTCCCCCCAATAAAAACACATTTTTAGCTTACTTTTTAATCTTTGGCCAGTTCTTTTCCTGTGTGTGCCTGTAAACACTGGTAGCAAGGTCTCGTTAAGTTACCCGCCCCCTTAAGCTAATTCATTCCCCACTTTTACATAGAGGTACTGGCATCACAGGGTGGCCCCTGTGGCATCCATGTTTTGGAGTAACACAGGAATGAGGAAGACGCTGTCACACACAACCTGAGAGGGACAAGGACAGTTTCTTCTCTCCCTAATGTGCAAGAGCAGCTGAATGGCACCTGGGTACCCATAGCCATTCAATGCTGCAGTCAAGGAGCTATGTCCAGAAAGCACTTGACTGCCCTTGAGCACTCACCAGAAATGTGTCATGGAAGGAGATACTAGATACTTCCCTCTACAACATCTTTAAAAGTACTTATTCTGCTGTAACCAGAGGTTACGTCAGCTCAAGCCACCTGTAGGATTCAACCATACCTTACAGGCACTAGAGGGCAGAAACTGTGAACTGGCTGGATTGCATACTTGACTGACTATATATTCCTTACAGATGTATTTAATTTCATTTGGAAAAAAAGCAAATTTAAAAATGGCTAGCACAAATCTCCTAGAATGACCTTCTGCAATTAGGCATGATTTATTTGCCTTGAATGGTCATTAAGTTTCATGCTCTTATGTTTAAAAAACATTGAAAATTTAAGAGTTCTTTTGGTTTCTTAATGCAAGTCTGTTGATGCAAAGCTTTTGATGACCAGGACTCATGAAGGTCTCCAGTTCATAGTGCTGCTACAAGTGAAAGCCAGCTTGTTAACAAGTAGCAACAACAACAACAAAATGCAAGTTAATAATAAAGCCAAAGATTCAAATTTCTGAATCTTGTTTCAGTTTTGGCATCTGAAGCAGTTTGGATTCTGTCTGAATCAATCCAAATTAAATCCAGCTTTCCATATCATGCAATTTGGGGCAATTTGGGGCCCACACCAAATGGCCAAATTGAGCCACAAAATGAAGTGGAAGTCCGAGCACAGCCAGTTGCGTAGGGGCTGGGGGGTTCGGGGGGTGATTTGCCCAGAGTGGCAATGTTTTGGGGGTGTCCTGGCCCATAGCCATATCCCAGCATGCCCTGGCCACACCCCATGTGCCCTGGCACTGGCCCCATGTGCAGTGGCCACACCTCTTGTGCCGTAGCCCCACCCCCTCCCCACACTCCAAGCTCCACCACTGAGCACAGCTCTACTTTCACTATCTCAAGCAGACTGTTCCTAAAGTAGAGCTTGAGAATAGGAAAACAGATGAATTCCTCCCATGCAGATCATCTTCCCCTCTGCCACTGCTATACCCATTGGCCATGTTTCCTATCTGCTATGCATCTGGGAACTGTGTGTATACTGCTATAAAATATGCAGAGCACTTTCATCTGTGGAGAAAACATTGATTTCCTCAGAATCCTCCTTGTATGGAGGGGCTCTTTGTGAGCATGGAGGGCCTCTATCACAA
Organism: Ctenosaura bakeri; assembly: GCA_948474755.1. NCBI lineage: Eukaryota > Metazoa > Chordata > Lepidosauria > Squamata > Iguanidae > Ctenosaura > Ctenosaura bakeri. The sequence continues at coordinate 369,781 of CAOLHI010001049.1, forward strand.
TCACTGAAAACACAGTAGGGAAGGTAGTTCATGGCTACCCTTCACCTAGGCTGTTTTGGGCTGCAGTCCTGTTTTGGATTTGGATTTGGATATGGTAAGTCTTTACATGGGGTGTTATGGGTTGATTGTGTTATGTGATCCTTGTGTTGAATAGTAATGTTGCCCAGCCAAATATGCATATAAGTGCACAACTCCATATGCAACTGGATACACAACTATAGGAAGGCTACTACCAATTCCAGCAGGGATAGATAGAAATGCATCCACCAAGAATGTGCACTGCATGTGCAAAACCACTTCCATAAGCCTGAACTGAATGTAGGAGTTATTCTATGGATAAAAATGTTTAACTATTTCCATAGAGGAACTTATGCATATATGGCATCAATAAGATTCTGGCCAAGTGAGAAGGCGCTCATCTGAACACTCTTAATTAGGGCCAATGAAAGAGAAAGAAGCCAGTACAAATTACTGGGACCAATCGTCTCTAAGGGAGCCTGGGACTTGACTATATGGCACATGTTTTTATCTTTGGAGCAAAGCACCTGAAATCCCATATTTTTTAATCTGCTGCGAGTAGGTCAATCAGGTGACAGCCACACTTAGAACAGACTGACCCCTGAGCATTTTGCTATGCTAGAAAATGGCCTCAAATTACATATCAAATGCTAAGGGACCTGGCAAAGAAGCCAAGTAGCAGATGAACTAGGTTTCTATAAAGCTTGTCTCAACTCTCACAAGAGAAGTGAGAGTTCTGGGAGATCTACTGGTAATCACTGGGAATCTGGAACTCTCGTGAAAGACCCTCCTCTCATGAGACTTGCACTGGATCTGATGTAGGGCTGTCCCACATATACCCACCAGTGTTGAGCTGACCTGGCAACAGAGAAGTCTATCCTATATTGCTGTCTGGGGGGAAAAAACTAGCAATCCTAGCTGAGAAGACTGGAAAAAATAATCAGCAGGATACAAACCTGCTCTGCCTGGTGCTGCTTCTAATGTAGCTGATCAATGTCCTCCACCATCACTTTACCAGAGAATGCATATGGTTCACAAATAATTTTGCTGAGTCTGATGAACTCTGTCGATTTGCACTCATGGTATGATCCCTGAAGTCACTGAAGGACATAATGAAATGTATGTATAAGTATTAGATATGATATGGGAGTGGGAATGAGAGAAAAGGTATAAAAGGTATTGTTCATTCCAAGCTCACATCAAACTAAATTGTAGATCTGTATTTGGTTCTCTATCTGTTTCTCAGTCTCTGTATAAAAGGGAACAGCCACATCACCAGCTCTGGAAATGAGGCTGAATGACACAAGGCAGTCTTCATTGACAGCAGCTACACTCTAAAGCAACTTTTCTCAACCTTTTTTACCTCAGAGGATTTTCAGATCTCAGGGAACCCCCTCATAAAAATTATTAAATCTACAGCTTAAAAAATGTTTTTTTCCCCAGTTACAATCTGTTGTGGAATGCCTAGTGCCCTCTTGTAGAATCCTTGGGCTCCAAGGAACCCTGGTTGAGAAACCTCGCTCTAAAGTGTCAGGATTTTTAAAAAGAGGGTTTACCTGGCAGTGGCAGGAACTGGCCCTAGAATCTTTGCGTGTAAAGCCTGTACTCTACCAGCAAGCCATGCCTCCTCCTTCAGTGAACAGATTAACTAAAATACAAGCGCAATAAGCTCAGAAGATGGTCAAAACAATAAAAGCAAAAACAAATGTAGGAATATTAACACATTCTTTCCCATGCCAAAGAGTGTAGTGGTTTGGGAGTTGAACTAGGACTCTGGATGTTACCCTGTATGTTGGGGATCCTGGGAGGGGCGCCCAAATAACTAAATAAAAACACAAGTTGGGGGAATTTATCTCGAGCACTTTCTCGGCTAAACGAGAGGCAGGGTAACTTCAGCAAGGATCTTTAACCCAATGTATACAGCATCAGGTCAGAGAGTGGCTAGACAAGGTTTTCAAAGTAACAAACAATATTTTATTAAAGGCAAGAAACATGAAAGACAAGACATAGACTAACTAACTGAGAAATAGAAATGGAGAGTTTTTCGGGAAGGGCAATACGACACCTGGTCTCATAGTCCTGGAGAGAAGCCGGGTTCCAGGGAAGAAAGCTCAGCAGGGCTTGCTGAGGGGAGTTTCCTTAGACAACCGGCAGCAAGGCGGGATGGAAGTCCAAAATAGTCCGAAGATATCCCAAAAGTGGGGACTTTTTATAGGGTGGATTTTATCTACAGGCTATGTTACGTTCGGTGAGAACAAAGGAAATTTGGAGCTGGACAAAGGAGTTGGAAAAGTTCAGGTTTTGCATGATGGGTTTAGCTCTTAAAACAATAGCGTGGCCAGTTCGTTAATGGCCCGACATAAAGAAATGGCTTGGCTCTTGGCTGTGTGGCTTTGTGTGTGCACGCTGAGCAGAGCCGGTTTGCAGGGAGGTTTTTCCCTAAAGCAACGGAGAGGCTTAAATTGCCTGCCTGAATGGGGTTTTGGAATGTACAACCATTAACGGTCGCGCTCGTACGTGCTCGTCCAGGGGACCTCTGCAAATACGTGGAGTAGGGTGGCAGAGAAAGGTCAAGCAAAGGCCAAATTATTTGATATCAAAAGATATCCAGTGCTCTCACCAGACATATCATAACCGTGATAACATGGAGATCAGGGCCATTTCCACACTACACTCTTATAGTGCGATTATTCCACTTTCAACATCCTATGGAATCCACGAGTTTGCAGTTTAGGGAGGTGCTGGCTGGCCCTTCCCTAAACTACAAAACCCAGGATTCCATAGGATGTTGAAAATGAAATAATTGCACTATAAGAGTATAGCACGGAAATGCCCCAGGATTCAAATCCCTGCTCAGCCATGGAAACCCACTGGGTGACTGTAAGCAAATCACATTCTCTCAGCCTCAGAGGATGGCAACTTCACTCTGAAAAAAAATCTTGCCAAGAAAATCCAGTGATAGATTTGTGATAGGTTTACCATAAGTTGGAAATTACTTGAAGACACTCAATAGAAATCAATGCAAAAAACAACAACAACCTTCATGTGTGTTTCTTGCCCTATCTGTAGTGATAGACAATGTTTTAAAATTCACACTATACCTGCACAAGATTCTTTGAACTCTGAACCAGAGTGTGGGGAAATCTGAGTCCAACTATTAGTCTTCATTGGAAACAAAATTCATCCTTGCAGCTTTTGCACACAATGGTTTTCCAAGATGCAGAAGAACAATACCCTTATTTACACATCTGTTTATACTATGTTCTTGCCAGAGCATTTTTGAATAGTATAAGAATATAAGAAAGCCCTGTTGGAACAGTCCAATGGCATATCTAGTCCTGTATCCTGTTCTGACAGCTAGACATCCCAGGAAGCCCATCACAACATGAGCATAACAGCATCTTGGGTACACTAATCTTGGCTCCAACCTTTTTGACATGTATGCCTGATAGGACTATGGAAAAGGACCTTTTCTGTGGCTGCTTTGAGATTTTGACACTCCTCTCCCTTCTTTTTTTTTATTGATAGTCTTTTATTTGATGTGTTTTTAACTGTCTTAATTATAATTACTATTGCTGATGGTCTACATTAGTTACTTAGTTATATCAGTGTAACTAAATGTCTCCTGACCTGACCACCACCCTCCACCTTAAGAGCCAGCAGCTGGATTGGGCAAAGGAGATCCATTCAGCCCCCAATCAGGGTACAAGTAAGATGACTTTCTATCTCCCTCCTGCCAGCAAGTGAGTCCATTTCAGCATGACACCATTATAGTGCTATTATTCCACTTTCAGCAGCCTATGGAATCCTGGGGTTTGCATTTTAGGAAGGGCATTTAGAATTCTCAGCCAGAGAGCTCTTGGGCCTCAGTAAACTACAAATCCCAAAATTCCACAGGATGTTGAAGCACTATAACAGTGTAGGGCAGAAACAGCCTGAGGCTGCAACAAAGACTTGTGATGGGATCCTGCTTCTGATTGTCACAGCTTGCATCACTGAATAAATCTCCTTTACCCATTTGGTTGCTGGGTTTTAAGGTGGACTGGGATGGCATTTACACAATTTTACAAATTTTTTAGTAAGACTATGTAGTTGTACTGAAGACAGAGCAGTTACAGGTCTGTAGCTCTAAGTTACAAATCAGTAACTGCAATATTGTGATCCTGAATCCCAGCTGCCATTATTTTATTTGCATTTTGTTGCTATTTGCCTTTAGCACTAAGTTTAACTGAAAGAAACACCAATAAATACATAATTCAATATAATAGACAAATTAAGAGCATCATCACTAGGAATCATCACCACTGAGTCACAAATAACGGCTTTTCATGAGTCACAAATAACAGTTTTTCAGCCCATACTGTATGTGTCACAGTAAATGTAGACTTGGCTATCTCACACCCATATTTATTTGTTTATTTTATTTATATCCTACTCCATCCCAGTAAATAATATGTCTTTGAAAATGCTAGCATAGCTCAAGTTTATTTCTCTAATCAGAATCACTGTCTGAAAGATCCATAGCCATGGGTTCTGAAAAATTCATTTTAAGCTTCATTGACTTCAGAAATGGAAGGTTTGCATGAACAGAAGTGAGTTTTTTGACTCTGAAACATGTTTGTTCATTCCTTATTTGTGTGCATTTTCAAGCACACATCTGGCATTGTTTTTCCTGGTCCAGAAGAGAATCTCTGGGTGCTGCATATTCTTAAAAGTATTCTACAATATGTTATCTGCAATCAGAGTGCGGGTGATTAGGAACGAGTCTTAAAATGTCAGATCCATCTATTATGCTATACCAGGAAACCTCTGAAAATGCAGGTCCTGGTGGTAATGTTAGGACTATGGGGATATCAAAATATGGGGCCCTGATTAGTGATTTATGATGTCACCAAAAGCCCAGGATATGCATTACTGATTCGTAAGGTAAGATTTTCTCTCATTTATTTCACAGACTGCTCACCATAGCAAGGTTCATACACTAACCTTTTGTAGGTGACCACACAGAAGTAACCTTTTCTGAAGAAATATAGCACTAAGGGAGTCTTCATATTTCAGCTGAGTTGTGGGAGGCAGGAGATTATGGCTTGCCTGTCTGTCTGTCTGCCTGCCTGCTTGCCTGCCTGCTTCTTCTTCCTTCCTTCCTTCCTTCCTTCCTTCCTGCTTCCTTCCTTGCTCCTTCCTTTTTTTTGAAACAGCAAGCCAAGGGGATATGAAGAAGATAAATTGTTTGAAACAACCTTATACCCTAATAAGAGCCTTCAGTTTATGAACTCTACCTAGTCTGTAACAGAAGCCTTGTAGAAAAGGTTGTTTGTTTGTTTGGTTTCTGTGGGGGTGGAATCAGGGGTGTAGCCTATCTCTTTTCTTTGGATGCCTAAATTGCATTTCTAAAAGTTTGACAGACGATTTAAATCAAGCAGAGCTAAATATTTGAGTACTGGAGGACAATTTCAAGAGAGGGAGAATTCTTATGGCTGGACAATGCCTTCATTTTTGCCCCCCTCCCCATATCTACACCCCTAGGGAACGTTATGGAACTTGGGAAAGACATGGTGCTCTCCCCTTTTGCCACTTCTTCTGAAATATTTGCTTACTAGGCTTAGATTTGAGGCTGGTTGTCAGCTCCAAATAAGGTGGCCATGTGTCTTGTTTTACAAGTTAATCCCTTGTTTGAAGGCAAATCCTGTTTCAAGTGGTATCTTGTTACAGTAAGAATAAAGAGCCATATGAAAAGACAACCGGGACCTCAAAATTGCCTATTAGCGAGTGGGCAGCACCCTGGGCTGGTACGTAGATCAATCTCCACCCAGATATAATGAGATATATTGTTTTTCTGTTGACATACTAATCCCTGTTTCTGGATATGCATCTATACAGTGTGTCCACTGTAAAACAAAACATGCAAAGAGCCACATCCCATTATAGTCAATGGATACAATGTGCATGCACCCATGGTAATATAGGTGCATGCCCATTGCATCTGTTGATTATAAGGGAACACAGTGCATGATGCAGCCTCACATTCCTCCGAGCAGAAGTTGCATCAGAGGAGGGTCCACTGAACAAATAAATTTGACCATGCACATTTTATACAAATCTTTATTCACTTTTGTCTTCTTCATTTTTAATAAATGTTTTGGCTATATCTAAGTGGCCACTCTGCAAACCAGCATGGTGTAGTGGTTTGACCATTCGACTATGACCCTGGAGACTGGGGTTCAGTTCCCTGCTCAGCCATGGAAACCCTCTGGGTGACCTTGACACAGTCTCAGCCTCAAAAAACCCCATGATAGGTTTGTCTTATGGTCACCATGGTCATTTCTGCACTAGACTATTATAGTGCTATGATTCCACTTTCAACCTCCTATGGAATCCTGGGGTTTGCAGTTTTGGGAGGGGCCGGCCGGCCACTCCCAAAACTGCAAACCCAGTTCTTTGGAAGTTGAAAGTGAAATCATAGCACTATTACAGTCTAGTGCGGAAATGGCCTATAAGTCAGAAAAAACTTGAAGGCACAAACCAACAACAGAGTTGTATTAATTGTTAGATTTTTATTTTTTTTTGTATGTATACCAGTGTTAAAAAGGAATAATAAATAAATAAATTTAATAAAAAAAGAAGGAAACAACAACAGTGGCCACTCTAGTCACAAACCTCAGTGTTTATTGTTAAATAAATGGGGAAGTTATTCTAGAGTGGGAAGATAAAAAGGTGTCTAAAAAAATTCTGTCCTCTTGACACTTCCCCATATCACACAAATTGTCAGTGCCAGGCGGTGGTCAGGCAGAGGCAGGGGAGCTGGTTAGAGCTGCAGGGCTTTAATGCAGTCTTAACAGAAATAAACACAGGCTGTTAAAGTACATAGGGCAGGTTACTTCACTAAGGCGAACAGGAGGACTGGTTTCAGGCGAGGGCAGGAACAAGGCACGGACAGCAGGACCACGGTTGACCGACAGTTGTTGCTCCGTGCCTTCCACAGCCTGGCGCCTGCCTCAAATAGCCCTCCAAGCCAGGCACCGACCAATCAGGCGTGGCCATGTGGCTGAGGGCCGACCAATCAGGCATGGCCATGTGGCTGAGGGCTGACCAATCAGGCGTGGGCATGTGGCTGAGGGCTCGCAGCTGGACTGAGCCTCACAGCTGCAAGCTCTCTGCCCGTCGGGCCCATGCCCCTGACATCACCCCCTTCCCCAGACTCGCCCCCCTACCCCACCGAGGCCGCGGCTTGGCAGGGAAGCGCCGGTGAAAGGCCCGCACCAGCCGGGGCGCGTGGACATCGGTGGCATCCTCCCAGGACCGTTCCTCCAGCCCGTAGCCACGCCAGTCTACGAGGTACTGCAAGCGCCCCCTCTGCCAGCGGGAGTCAAGGATTTCAGCCACTTCGAATTCTTCCTCGCCATCCACAATCACAGACGCTGGAGGTGGACCTGGTCCGGCGTCGGGACGCACTCCCGAGGCCGGCAGCAAGAGTGACCTATGGAACACGGGGTGAACCCACAGGTTGTGCGGAAGCTGCAGCCGATAAGCCACGGGGTTCAACTGGGCCGTGACTTCAAAGGGCCCAATGAACCGGGCATCCAGCTTGCGGCTGGGGTGACCTGTCGGGAGGAAGCGGGTGGATAGCCAGACCCGCTCCCCGACCTGCAACGGCGGGCCCGGTTGGCGGTGGCAGTCGGTGGTTCGCTTGTATGCCACCTTGGCAAGCTCAAGTTGCTCCTGCAGCAGGCTCTGCAACGCCCGCAGCTCCTGGAGCCATTGGACGGCGGCGGGCACCGCGGATGGTGCCCCGACGGCCGGGAACCAACGTGGATGGTAGCTGTAGTTGGCGAAGAACGGGGTCTGCTGGGTGGAGGCGTGGACGGTGTTATTATAGGCAAACTCCGCCAGAGGTAGCAGGTCCGCCCAGTCGTCCTGCTGGTAGCAGCTGTAGCAACGTAGGTACTGCTCCAGGGTTGCATTGGTACGTTCCGTCTGGCCGTCCGTCTGCGGGTGGTGGGCAGAAGACAAGCGGGGCTCTACGTCCAGTTGACGCAGCAGGCACTGCCAGAACCGGGCCGTGAATTGGGGTCCCCGATCGGACACGATCCCTTCGGGGAGGCCGTGGAGCCGGAACACATGGTGTAACACTAGGCGAGCCGTCTCCTTGGCGGTGGGCAGTAACGGGCACGGGACAAAGTGCGCCATCTTGGTGAAAAGGTCCACCGCCACCAGTATGACCGTGTGTCCTCGAGACGGTGGGAGCTCGGTGATAAAGTCCATGGACACCGCCTTCCAGGGACCCGTCGGAGTTGGTAGAGGTTGGAGGAGACCAGGAGGTTTCCCCGGCGGGTCCTTGGCGCAGCGGCACACGGGGCATGTGCGGACGTAGCGGTCGATGTCCCCTCGTACCCGGGGCCACCAGAACTCGCGGGTCACCAGGTGCATGGTCTTGAACGGGTCAAAGTGCCCCGCGGGTTTGCTGTCGTGGCAGAGTCGCAACACCTCGTCCCGGCACGGACCTGTTGGAACAAACAAACGGCCCTTGTGATACAGCATCCCCTCCCGTTGGGACCACGGGGAGGAGGTGTCCCCCAGCCGAAGGGGCCCCCGGGGCGGCTCCCGAGCCTGGGCCTCCCGGATCTGCTCCGCCAGGGTGGCTACCTCCACCGCCGCCGCAAAGTTTTCCGGGCGCAGGATAGTGGACCGCACCTTGGGCTCCAGAGTCGCGGCATACTCTGGCTTCCGGGACAGGGCGTCGGCGCGGCAGTTACAAGCCCGTGGCACATACTGGAGCTGGAAATGAAACCGCGAGAAGAACTGAGCCCACCGCATCTGCTGCGGAGTCAGCTTGCGGGCGGTCTGGAGGTACTCCAGGTTGCGGTGGTCAGTCCGTACCTGCACCGGATGCCGGGCGCCCTCCAGCAGGTGCCGCCAGGCCTCGAAGGCCGCCTTAACCACCAGGAGTTCCTTCTCCCAGATGGTATAGTTCCGCTCGGGGGAAGACAGCTGCCGCAAGTAGTAGGCACAAGGTCGGAGTTGGCCCTCTGGACCCCCAGCTTGCAACAGGACCGCCCCGACCGCCACATCCGAGGCGTCGGTCTCCACTACAAACGGCCGCCTGGGGTCCGGGTGCTGAAGAACGGACTCAGACGTGAAGCAGGTTTTCAGCCGCTCGAACGCCTGCTGGGCCTCCTCAGTCCACCGGAAGGGTGCTTTTCCCCGGAGCACGCTGGTGATGGGGGCCGCTAGGGTTGCGTACTCGGGGATGAACTTCCGATAGAAGTTCGCGAACCCTAAGAAGCGCTGGACATCTTTGCGGCTGGCTGGCGGCTGCCAGGACATGATCGCCTCTACCTTGGCCGGATCCATCTCCACTCCCCGATGAGACACTCGGTAGCCCAAGAAGTCGACCTCCAAGAGGTCGAAGGCACACTTCTCGAGCTTCGCGTACAGGCGGTGCTCCTGGAGCCGCTGCAAAACCGCCCGTATGTGAGCGTCGTGGACCCGCTGATTTGGGGAGTAAATCAGGAAGTCATCAAGGTAGATAATCACGAACCGGTCCAGGTAGTCGCGGAAGACGTCGTTGACAAAGTACTGGAACACGGCTGGGGCGTTACAGAGGCTGAAGGGTATAACCGTATATTCTTAGTGGCCATACCGGGTCTGGAACGCCGTCTTCCACTCGTCTCCTGCCCGAACCAGGTTGTAGGCCCCGCGGAGGTCCAGCTTGCTGAAGACCGTCGCGTGCCGCAGGCGCTCCAGCAACTCCGGAATCAAGGGGAGCGGGTAGAGGTTCCGGATGGTGATCCAGTTAAGGGCGCGGTAATCATTGCAGAGCCGGAGTTCCCCCGACTTCTTGCGGACAAACAGCACCGGCGCCCCCGCCGGTGACGTCGATGGCCGCACAAAGCGCCGGCGCAGGTTCTTTTCCAGGAAGTCCCTTAAGGCTGTCAGCTCGGGTTCCGAAAGCGCGTAGATGCGACCAGCCGGAATGGGCGCCCCCGGGACCAAGTTGATGGCGCAGTCATAAACCCAGTGGGGAGGTAGGCGATCGGCCTCCTTCTGGTCAAACACGTCCGCATATTCCTGGTACTTGGGTGGCAGCTTGACGGAAGTTGCAGGACCAGGGGCCTCCAGGGTAGCCAGCAGCTTCTCAGGCCAGCAGTGTTCCTGGCAGTACTCGGAGGCGAAGAGCACCTCGCATCGCGACCACGAGATTCGGGGGTCATGGCGCGAGAGCCATGGCATGCCCAGCACCAGCGGGAAGTGGGGCACCGCCGTGACCAGGAAGCGGGTCCGCTCATAATGGCCCTGGATTTCCAGACCCACCTCCACCGTCCGGTGGGTGATGGGGCCCGACCTCAGCAATCGTCCGTCGATGGTCTCCACCGGGCGAGGCTTGGGTAGGGGCTCCAACGGTATCCGGTGATCCTGGGCAAACTGGAGGTCCAGGAAGTTGTTGGATGCCCCGGAGTCAAGCATGGCCCCCACGGGTATCGGTGCTGCCCCGCCGAGGCATACCATGGCGGCCACCAGGAGTGGATCTCGTTGCCTCTCATGTGGATCTGCAGTGTCCCTGCTGCCGGGCTCCCCCAGGCCTCGCAGGCCTTCTAGGCCTGGGGGGTTGGCTTTTCCCGCCACGCCGGTAGCTGGCGTCTTGGCCGGGCACACGCGAGCGAAGTGTCCCCCAGCCCACAGTAGAGGCACAGGCCAGCCCGCCGCCGCCGCTCCTTCTCCTCGGCGGTCAGCCGGGGCCGCGCCCCCCCAAGCTGCATAGGCTCCTCCGGGCTCGAGAAAGCCGGGATGGCACCGGAACTGGTCCAGCTGGGCAGACCCTCCGTCTCTCGTGGAGCGGGCACCCAGGTGCGCACACTTGAGGTTCCGGTGCGGCGGGCCTGCCGGCGGGCTTCCAGGCACCCATCAATGCGGAGGGCCTGCTGGATAAGCTGCTCAAGGGTCGTGGGTGGGGAGCTGCGGGCCAGTTCGTCCAGAATTTCTGCCGAGACGCCGGCCTTGAATTGATCCTGAAGAGCCGGGTCATTGTAGGCCACGTCCTGGGCCAAGAGCTGGAAGGAGGTGGTGTAGTCTCGCACCGAGCCCCTCCCCTGCTGCAGCTGGCAGAGTTGGCAGCTCGCGGTGTCAGACCGGACGGGATCCCCCCATACGGCCCGGAAAGCCTGCAGGAACACAGCCATGCTGTCCAAGACTACACTGTTCTCCCTAAGCAGGGACGTAGCCCACTTGGCAGGCATACTGGCCAACAGGCTAATCATGAACGCCACCTGGGCACGCTCATCCAGGAAGTCTTGACCCAGACTTGGATGTACAGCCAGCAGTTAGCAATGAAGGTCTCCAGCTCTGTAGGCTCCCCCAAAAAACACTGCAGTACAGCCATAGGGACCTTGGAAGCAGGCTGGGGCTGGGTTGCCTGTAGCTGCCCCATCTGGAACTGCAGCACTTGCAGAGCATGCGAAAGCTGGTCCACTTGAGCACGCAGCCCTTGGTTCTCTTGGGCCTGAGCAGCCAGCTGGGCCTGCAGGGCCACATTCTCCCCATCCATGCTGCCTGACTGGGACGGAGCAACAATCTGTCAGTGCCAGGCGGTGGTCAGGCAGAGGCAGGGGAGCTGGTTAGAGCTGCAGGGCTTTAATGCAGTCTTAACAGAAATAAACACAGGCTGTTAAAGTACATAGGGCAGGTTACTTCACTAAGGCGAACAGGAGGACTGGTTTCAGGCAAGGGCAGGAACAAGGCACAGACAGCAGGAACACAGTTGACCAACAGTTGTTACTCCATGCCTTCCACAGCCAGGCGCCTGCCTCAAATAGCCCTCCAAGCCAGGCACCGACCAATCAGGCGTGGCCATGTGGCTGAGGGCCGACCAATCAGGCGTGGCCATGTGGCTGAGGGCTTGCAGCTGGACTGTGCCTCACAGCTGCAAGCTCTCTGCCCGTCGGGCCCATGCCCCTGACACAAATTCACTAACTCCTCACAAGCTACAAATGCTTAGGATATCCAACAAAGTAATTTTATCTCCCCCTTCCACCACTGCCGCCGCCGCCGCCACCACCACCACCAACAACAACAAAGTGTGGATGTCCACTCACATGAGATTGTAAGAGAGAAACAAAGGGAAAACAAGGTAAGCTTTTTGGTGTGGTGGATGAGAAACAGGATTTTCAAACATTCATGTACCTTCTTTTCATTCAAGCTCAATACAAGAAAAGAAGAGGGAGTGCAAAATCCTGAACGGCATTTTTCAACTTCATTCTGACAGTATAGGCATTTAATTTAAATTTAAATTTCCACCTTCTAATATAAATGCTTAGCTTATTAATCTTTTAACCTACTGACTAATTTCTACTAACTCTCTGATTTTTGGCTATCCCATCAGTCAGAAAGAATAATGAGCACTTAAGTTTTGTTCTCAGTGCACATAAATATGTAGTGAGAAAATGACCAAGAGTGGATAGCATCTAGGAATTGAGATGGGCAAGACTTTTATTTCAGTATGTTCTGGGTAAGAAATTATCTCCATTCTCACACTTCTTCATATCCTTTTTTTTTTATAATAATTTTTTATTGATTATATAACTGGAAAACAAAAGCAAAAAATTAAACACCATGTGTTATACATAATAGTGAAAAAAAAAGAAAAAAATTTTTTTCCCCTTTAAACAACATAAACTTACATTATTTTTTTTCTCTTTTCACTTGAAATCATAACCTTATTCAGCTTATTCCATATCATACAGCTTATACATTTTTGTTACCTATCTTTAATTCTTATTTTCATTATATTCATTTTTAATATTATAGTTTCATTCTTAATTCTATATTTTCGACTTCCATTTAACCTATTACTATTATTAATTATAATCTTATTACTTCAAAGCCAGTTAACTTTTAACTTTTTTTTTTCCTTTTAAAAATTAAACATTACATATCCAATTTCACCAATAGATCACAAGTTTAACACACACGCGTAATATAAAATAAAAATAAAAAATACAAAATACAAAACAAAACAAAACAAATATATATATATATAGATATATATACCCACCCCCAGAGCCAACTTTTTATTTAATCCACTTTCCAAAATTGCCATTCTTCTTGTAATAGGGTAGCTTTACCATCTCTTATCAAAGCTTTTTCCAAAAATATTTTCCAAATTTCCTCAAAATCATTCCCTTTTGTTAAACCTTTCATAAATCTAATTCTACATGTTAATTTATCATTAATTGCAATTTTCCACACTTCTTTATATCATTCCTCTATTTGAAATTTTTCATTTGTTTTCCTTTTTTTTGCTATTATTAATTTCGCTGCAATTAACAAATTTGTTATTAATTCTTTTCTTACCTGAGTACACTCAACCTTATTATATATAGACAACAACGCTATATTTGGACATACTGGTATTACTACTCCTGTAATCTCTTTTATCTCTTTAAAAACCTTTTGCCAAAATTCCATTATCTTTTTACAATTCCATCACATATGCATATTTGTACCAATTTCTTGACATCCTCTCCAGCCTAATCTTGTATATTTCTCATCTATTTGATTTAATTTCACTGGAGTCAAATACCATTTCCAAACTATTTTAAAATAATTCTCTTTTATTCTTTTTGATAATTTTTTAAAATGACGTTGTTTCCAGATTTTTCTCCATTCTTGTATATCTATATTTTGTGCTGTCTCTTCCTCCCAGATTTTTCTAAGATAATCCTCTTCTTGTTCTTTTGCTAATATTTTATATATTTCACTTGTTGTACCTTTTAGTATTTCATTTTCTTGCATATTTTCTCTTTGAATAATAATTTGTTCAAATTTAGTATGTTCTTTAAAATCCTTAACATATCTTTTCATACTCTTTGTCCATTGCTCTAATTGTATGTAATTTAACCAGGATATTTTAGTTTCCTGCAATCTCTCTTTCATTCTATCTTTATTTATCATTATTTTCATCCAATCTTTTAATCTATATATTTTTTGTTTTTTTATTTCTTTCTCTATTATTTCTCTCAAATTCATTGGAAATTTTTCCATCATTACTATCGGAGTTAATGTTGATATATTCGGTATCAATTTTCTTTTATTTTTCTTCCATATTTCTATTATATTTTTTATAAAAGGATTTTCTATCTTTTCCATTTCTTTCTTTGAAAAATTCCTAAAAAATATATTTTCTAATTTCATCTCAATATTCTTATCTTCTGTCACTAACCAATCTAAATCACCCTTTCCTGAAACTCCATCTATAATATATCTCAATTGATTTGCATAATAATACCATTTTAAATTTGGAAGTCCCAGGCCACCTTCTTTTTGACTTTTATACCAATATTTCTTGTTAATCCTCGGTTTCTTATTACCATTACAAAAATTATTTAATATCTTTTGGCACTCCTTTAATTCTTCCTCTGATACTTTTATTGGTAACATTCTAAACAAAAAATTAATTTTAGGTAATATTTTCATTTTTACCACTGCTATTCTACCAAACCACGATAGCTTTATATTTTTGTAATCCTCTAATTTCTGTTTAATTTCTAATCTTAATTTCTTAAAAAAATTTTCCTGAAGTCCTTGTAAATTTTTTGTAATATCTATTCCTAAATATTTAATTGATTCTTTTACTTTAAGTAACCTTTTTTTATTACTTATAAATTTTTGTATTTCTTCTTTAGTATAATTAAACATTTCTTCATATCCAACATGGAAAGAACTTGAGATTAAGACAAGTCGAACATACAGTAAACTGAAACTACAGATGTGCATAGCCCAGCATTTTGAGTGCTAAACTCTTAAAAATCTGGATTTAAATCCCTATGTATTCAATCATATAATTAGTGATTAGTGTTGTCAACTTTTTTTTCTTTGAGGCTTCTTAACACCTATATGACAAGTAGGTACAACATGCTTCTCTCCAGCACTAGGAACAGATGCTCCTATTGAATTTGGCCTGTGCTAATAGAGAAGAATTTCCTTTCAATTCTCCTTCTCTTCCCTCTTTCTCTTCTTCCTCTTCCTCCTCTTTGCCTCCATCTCCATCTTCTTCCTATTATTATTTTTATTTGTATCCTGCCTCTTCCTCAACCCAGAACTAATTAATTAATTAGCTGACTTAATTAAAATAAATATGATATAATTAAAACTTGCAAAAGATCAACATTAAAATGGATTTCAACTATTAAAAACATTTTAAAAAATTTAAATCACACAAAGTTTAAAGATTAAAAAAAAGATTTAAAAAACAGTTAAAACAATGCAGCACACTGTGAAAAGCCCTTTATTTAAAAACCCTGAGACAGCAAAACAAAAGCCATTCCAGCCTCTCTAGGAAAGGAGCTGCAAAACCTGAGGCCCTCTCCCACATCCCCATCAGTTGTACTTATATGAAAGTGGTAGGATGGGCTTCTCAGCCTTTTTGAATCATTTTTGAAGTTGTTTGCATGTATGTGACAAAATCTTCAAACTTCTTCCTTTTCAGAATGGAAAGAAATAAAAGTTCTAAAGGTTTTAAAAATCTGATGGTGGGAGAAAGTACTTTCCCTAGGGAGAAGACACTGCATCTCAGCCCAATCCTGCTATATGGTACACTGAATTTTGACTTAGCACCTACTTTTTATTCATATTCATTCAGGCCATTTCCGCACTATACTCTTATAGCACGATTATTCCACTTTCAACATCCTATGGAATCCTGGGGTTTGCAGTTTCGGGAGGGGCCGGCTGGCCGGCTGGCTGGCCCCTCCTGAAACTGCAAACCCCAGGATTCCATAGAATGTTGAAAGTGGAATAATTGCGCTATAAGCATCTAGTGCGGCAATGTGATCAGTTGGGCTTAAAAAAGTTGTCCACAAGGAAGCCAGAAGCTTGCAATGCCCTTGATTCAATCTCAAAATGTTGCCTTTCCTGCCATGCTATCAATCCAATGCTTTTCCTCTTTAAAGAACAAGCTCTTTTCATCTTGCCAACCATCCCCTCTTCAAATACAGTGGTGAGGCTGACTAATTGTGCCTATCTTACGATAATGCACCATGATAAAATATGCTTGCTAACCAAGAATGCAATCGCAGCCTTCATTTCCAGTTCAAACAACGGCCTGAGGTGGTGCTGGATGTGGAATTCTATAGCAACTTCCCTCAAATGGTATAAGCTGAGCAGTGCACATCTTTTAGTGAGCTGCGTTTTCTTTAATATATTTCCCCTCCCAACCAACTGCTGAAATGCTTTTGCTACGGCTGCTGCTGCCATCTACACAATACAGAAAAAAATGTCTGTGCTAACACATTTTAGGGCTGGTTTTAATTTCTACAGTTCTCCCTTTAATAACAATGTCTAATTAAAACATCTGTTAAAAAGTCTGTAACATTAACTTTACAGGCAGAATTTAATAGAATTATGTTGGAATTGCTACCATTTAACGGGTTTCCTAATTGCAGTGCTTTTTTTAAAAAAAAAATCCACAAATTAAAACCAAACCCACACTTTTTTTATTATTATTATTATAATAGGAAATACTGTGTTCAAAAAGCAGGCAGGCACTATGTAAAAGAGTGTGACCAAAGAGTAACAGCTCACAGAAGTCTACAAATCTGTACAGCTGTGCCTGTGCCAGGCAATGTTAAAAATGGATTTAAAACAGAGTATGTTGACTAGCTGCCACAGAAAACTGAAAAGCCTTGTCCAAAACAAAATGAAACATGGTTCTGGCTCTCATATAGAGTGATCTTGTATCCTACTTTATAGAGGATGAACCTGTCCATGAAGAAGGGTTGTTCCATTCCCTCCAACTGTACAGAATTGGCAGCGACAGTTCTGATTAATCTTCTTTTTTCCCACTTTTTCAGTTGCTATTAAAATGTCCTGGTTTCTTTTTCTTCCTTCCATTTTTCTCCTTTGTCCTCAGCTTACTTCATTTGCTGTAACATGAGTTCATAGTGGAAAGTTTCTTGCTTGATCAACTCCACAGGAGGGAGAAGGGAGAAGCAGACAGAATTTTGTCCTTCCCTGAAGGCTGTGGCAAAAGCAAACAGCTAAAACCTCTCCCAACTTCTGCGTTCTGTATTAACAGCTCTTACCTCCTTTTGCTTCCTTTGATGTTGCTTTGCTGTTTGTGTCCAAGTTCTCACTGGTGAAATTTTGGAAAGCATAGAATAACCTTTAACTGTATGCTATGCATTTATCATAATGTGTAGTTCATTTTATAGTTAATGTTGCATTATATATTATAGTTTAATAAAGCTGAATCACATAGAAGAAAAAAGCATACCTGTATCTGTATTTGACTGTAATACAATCAGAAGCCTGAATGGCTTTCTAATAGGAAACAGACAGAAACCATAGAGCCATATCTTTGAAAAAAAAAAAAAAAATGTACTACATCTTTGAGGAAAAGATTTTGTGAAAACTGGGATTCCTTGCTCATTGGATTTGATGAGGATGTCTGCACATAAGCATGGGTTCCCAAATCCTATCCTTCTTTGCATGTGTCTGTATATATGTTTGCGTTTCAGATCATTTGTCAACTTAAAGGTGTTTAGTTCAATGTGTTGTTTTGTTAAATAAATACATTTTAAAAACCTCCATTCATTTAAGCCTGCTCTTTGTTTTGGAACTTGTTCAGATGAGAAGGGAGGTGTTTTCTACTTTCACATCACATCAGCCTTGAGAAAATGATTTACAAGCCGCTGCACTATCAAATGCACTCATCCATATCATCCAAGCTTCGATGGATTTTATCCTAGGCTTAGGTCCTTCACAGAATTTTAATAATTCTTAGGATGTCTGCCTCTACACATTAACTAATTAATACTCTTGGTTCTTCTCTCAGATGTGTATCTGGAAAGAAAATGTGGTTATTCTCATCTGGAGAGAAAAAGTATAAGTTTCTATGACTCTTTGTACATGTATCTTGTACCATCTTCTACTGAAGATAGGTATTTTGTTAGAGTTGCAATCCTATACATGGTTTCTCAGTAGTACAATTTGCCGGATTCAAGAGCCTTACTTCTAAGTTGTTAAGATTCAGACCCTGGAAAGATTACTTTTCAGAAAAGTGGCTCCCAGAATCATGGAATCAACATGGCCAGAGGCAATAGCAGTCAGTACCACCTACCGGTTAATTTTCCTGATAATGTTCCCAGTAACTTTTCCCCTGACAACACTGTGTTTCTCCAATAAAAATTCCATCCCAAGACATTTTGCTTCTTTAGGCAAATGACAAAATGGCACCCTGCTATGTAACCATTCTATGTACAGTAGCCAAGTGGGAGGTAGTTGAATCTTTAACATTAGCAACAAAAGAGGGTCCTCCATCACACCTGAGATCATGAAGCTAGCTTAGAGGGTACAAGAGAGGCTATATGGCAGACACAACTCTGTCTATCAACAAAGGAGAACATCTCTGGAGAAATGGGAGGGGGCTGCTATTGCAGGTCCTGAGCATTTGCTACCTGAAGTAGTTGCCTTACTCTTCCTAATGGTAGGGTCACCTGTGGGAACCAGCAAAATAGAACTATGTGCTTATTCATACATTGAGTTATGGGAAAAGTCACATATATACAACTATGAATAAAAACATTATCATCCAAGGACACAAGATTAATCACATTGGGAAGGATGAACCAAGGGAATATCTTTTCCAAAACTCTATACCTCCAAAAGCACATGGATAAGACATGAAAACTATACCTCTCTCCAGCTGTTGCTTTCCAGAAACGTATATTCAGTATCATATTGCTATGGAACAGAGAGTTTTCACATATTCTTCATGGTATATAAATTTGTCAAAAACATCCTTTAAAAAACTAGGGGCTACCACAACATTTTGAGACAATGAATTTCACAAATGTATTTTGTCTGAATTCTCAAAAATTTACCTTCATCAGCTACAGCTCCCAGAATCCCCTGGCCAGCATAGGCCCAGATAGTGTTCATGTTGAACGAGGTCTTCTAGGAGCTGTCATTCATACCTTTTCCAAGCTGTGATGTTGCCAGATAAATTCTACTCTTTGTTTGTCCAAACGTACTTAAACTGGGGTAACTTGCTATAGTTTCATTATTATGCTTTCTGTCCCTTCCTCCAGTGCAGACATTTTAACACATTTCCTGAAAATTTAATTGCAATGAAGATGGGGAAGATAAATTAAGCCCAGTCCTTGGATGCAATTCTCCTCAAAAGTTCACATTAGTATGTAATCTTGATGGTACATCGTTGGTGATACATAAATGACAGGTCTCCCTTCTACTGGCTAACAAATTCTCTTTGATTTAACCTAGTGTTCTCTTATCAACAGATGTTTGTCTAATAAAAAATATCACACTATCTCCTTTCCTTTGGTAATAGCTGTATGTGCTTGGTTGCAAAGGAAGCAGCACGGCTGGTTAGATTTTACTAGAGTTACAAAGTTATAGAAGTTTTGAAATCAGCCTCTGAAAGTCTGACCCAGTTCAAGGAGGGTTTGATGGTTTCGCTGAGCATTCTGCATACAAGGAGTGGAAATTACAGTTCAGCATGTGGGCAGACTTGATTGGACAGTCTTTCAGTTGATGGGTTCTTGTGTTCAATTACTACTAAAATTCATCAAACGGAACAGAGTGGTTTTAATGCCAGTAATTGTTGTACAGAATGCTCTGTAATTGGTCTTACAAATGAAGCTGAAGAGAGCAAGAGCAGCCCCCAATGAAAATGAATCTGTCTTGACGCTGAAGAGTTCAAGAGTCCGTCCTAAAATCCATTTCATGGGAAAGTGTTTACCCCATTCTAATTCTGGTTCATTTTGTTTAAACTCTTTTTATTTGCTTATTTTTGCATGCTGTATGCAAATGAGAAAGCTAAGGCTTTCATCTCAGCTGGATATACACTGCTTTCTAATCAGTGGGGCACAGGGCTGTATCATGACTTTGATGATCATATTAATAATTCCACCACCCCCCAACCCACCCTGTATCCAGACATTCACATTTGGCAAGAAGGCAGTACTCCAAACTAGAATCTAACTTTATGTTTTACATTGTTTTGCATGCCCCTTGGTAACAGGCCTTTATTTCTTTCAACTATACTTTTGGATTTCCAGTTTTCTCTTCCATTGTCCCTCAGTAAGAAACGTTTTGGAACTCAGTCTGAAAACAAAGGGGTTACAGACAGAGAATAAATCAAGCCTGACCTCTAACCAGAAGCCACAGTGAATAAACTGAGGCCATCACACTCTGGACATATCATAAGACAACAAGACTCATTAGAAAAGATGATAAATGCTAGGTAAAGGTGTAGGAAAAGAAGACCACAATCCAGGTGAATAGACTCAATCAAGGAAGCAAGACCTTAGCAGGGTTGTTAATAACAGGGTGTCTTGGAAGTCCTTCTTTCATAGCACTCCATAAGCAAAAGCCAGTTTGATGGCAAATTACAACAACAAATCAGATATCAGTAAAGATTTGGGAAAATTCATTAGACTCTGAAGGTTTTCATTTAAAAAGCCAAATTTTAAGTGGATGGCACAGTGAAGAGAGCATTGCCACTGTTTTGAGAAGCCTTTATTTTTCCTTTGCCTCCACTTAGCCAGCATTAGTAATCCTGACCATTTCACATCTAAGGAATGTGAAACTGTTGTCATTTTGTTATTTTCTATTCTTGCTGGCTCTTCTATGAAAGTTCACTGCAAATTAAACCTGACATGATATCACTGTCCCTTAGTCATAGTGATATGAGGGAGGAATATAGGAAGCACATCCCACAATGACATCACATCAAACATTGTTTGCATCAGTTATTACCAGGATAAGATAGCAAAAAAGTCATGGAGCTATAGCAACTCCCCATTTTTTCTTGTAATATCTAATTTGGATTAGATGTCTTTGGATTCAAAGACAACTTGACAGAAATTAACAACTACAAACAAGCTCAGAAAAGTTGTGATTTGGACTACACCTTTCAGAACCCATAGTCAACAGGAGTACTTGCCAGAGTATGTGTGTTTGGGTTACTTTTCTGGAAATGGAAAAAAAAGCAACCTTTTCATGTTCTGTTTGCTAAGTCCTCTTGTGTGGCATCAAATAAATACCACAACAGCTGAATAAAAAGTTAATGCACTAAGCAAAGAGGCAGATCTGTTTAGTCTTTAGTAATGTCATGATTCACCAATGATGGTTTTCAACCCTCTGAGAAGAGTCTTCCATTGCTATGGGAAACCTTTATGGAGCTTGGAATGGGGATGATAATCAGGCAGCCCTCCAGATGATGGTGAGCTGCAGTTCCCATCAGCTCTACTCAGCAAAGCCAATGGTAAGCAATCCTGGGAACAACATCATTTGGATTGCTGCATGACTCTCACCTAGAACAAGTAATGATCAATGAAAACAGTGTCTATTGGAAGTTAGATAAAACCATTGGCACCAGCAAAACATGAGTAACAATACTTACAAAACATGTGCAGTAACTGTTAGAGAGAAGCAATTCTTGTCTCTTATTCCACTCTCCAGTTTCCATCAAATTGGGGGGAAAAGAAACCAATCCATAAAAACTGCTCCAACACCATATTATTGAGGTTGTGAATAATATATGAAGGGTTTAAAATAAATATTGATATTTTCTGTCAAAGTTGCCAAAGAACACAAAACACCAAAACTGAGTTCTGTCAACTACATTGAAAAGGTAGACCTTGAATGAATTAATGATGAAGGCCAAACATTTTATATTTAGATGTTTTGCAACATTTCTTCTATAGCCATACAGTTTATATTTGTATCATGACTGATATTCCCATTTGTTTGGAGCCTCCAAACTTTTGTTCAAACAATTTCATTGAATGGTCCCATGTTTTAGTGTCACAAGCAAGCAAGCATGCAAATCTCTATACTGAACCCTTTATGACATCTGCTTTTAGTCCTAGAAGTGAGCATAATATTCAAATGATTGTTCTATGGGATTTTGAGGTAGAAGAGATTTCAGAGCATGGGACCAAAAAAAAAAGTTTCTGACAAAAGTATGGAAGAAGAGAAAGATTGGCAAATGCATAAGATTACAAAATTGAGTGATGTCTGAAGGATGTACATTCAGAAGGCACAGAAACTCAATCCTAAAAGACACAGAACCAGTATTATCAAAATCATGTCTAAACCAAGTGGTCTGCAGAACCCAAGAAAGTAAAAAACAAATCGGCAATTCTTCGTCTAAAATCCTTCTGTTTCGTGCCTTTACTAATCCCTTCATGCCATGGATGTAGCTTCTGAAATCATTGTAGGATGTTTATAACCCTCTTCTTCTAATGGAGTCCCACACATACTCATCCAAATGACTCAAATGACTATGTGTGGATTCAATTTACTATAAACAGCATGATTCCATTGTGTTGTGTCCTTGGATCTACAGCAGTAGATGAGGACATAATTAATAACAAGCAGGCACAGTAGGAGGCTCGATTTTAAAATTTAAAATCATTATCCCTTGCCCTTATAATAATATGCACCATGTAGCAAAAAAAAAACAGTCACATGAAACTTATGAACAATAGAAGATTTCCAGCATATTCAATCTTTTACAGTACCGTACCTGTTTAGTTCCATCCCGGAGGGCAGCATCTCCAAGACTGATCCCCAGTTGGGTCTACTAGCTGTATCTTCTTTCCACTGGAGTCTTCTCCTACAAAACAGCAGTTTGCAAGCTTGCTAAGTTAGCTTCAGGTCAAGGTTTCTCTTCTGTTTTCATTAAGTAAATTGTACCTGGAATTCTCTTTGTTTAAGGCACTTGTAAGAGTCCATAGTTCTTATAACACAATTATAGGTACCGCATCCCCTACAGAAATGATCCCTGCTGGATCAGACCAAAGCCTTATCTATTTCAAAACTCTGTTCCAGAAACCAGCCAGATTCACGGAGGAAGACCAAATTACAATAGCACTTGATCACAATAGCACAGTCTCTTGTGTGTTATCCCACAATTGACACTGACAGTCATACTGCCTCTATTTCTGGAAGTAGTATATATAGCCATCACAAGTAGCCACTGATTGCTTATCTCCCTTCAATTTGTCTAAGCACCTCTTAAAGTCATCCTACTTGGTGGTTACAATTTCATCTGATGATAGCAAATTCCCCTTGTTAACTAGATGTTGTATAGGAAATACTTCTCCTTTTATCTGTCCAAATCCCCCACTATTTAGCTTCATTGGATGAGCTCAGGCTTTAAGGAAATATTTTAAAGTGTTTTAGTTGTCTGCCTTTTTAAAAAACCGTTTGTTTAATTTTTAAAACACTTTTGTATAATAAGATTTAATTTATTTTTTTTTAACTTTGCTGTATGCTGCCTTGGTGCTGTGCCAGGAGAAAGGCAAGATAAAAATTAAAACAACAACAACAATAGTGCTATAACACAGAGAGAAACATCACTCTATGTACTTCTACACTTGTATCACTCCTATCATGTCTTTGGCACTTGTCTTTTCCTTTCCTTTCCTTTCCTTTCCCTCTTCTTCTTTTTCTTTCATAAATCCTAACCATGAGCCTAATGGAGAGGTAGCATGGTACATTTGTTTGAGTATGGACTAGGACTCTGTGAAGACCAGGGTTCAAATCATCAGTCACTCATGGAAATCCACACAGGCAAATCAAACTCTTTTAGCTTCAGAGGAACTCAATGGCAAACTCCCTCTGAACAAATCTTGCCAAGAAAACCGAATGAGGGGTTCGCTGTACAGTCACCACAAATCGAAGGCACCCAACAACAACATGGGCCTAATACTCTCCAATATGGCATCCACCCTTTTCATATTAGTTGCTTTGGATCAAATGGATCACCACTTTGTCAAGCTTTCCAGTACAACCCCCTTTCCCGCACTATGATTCTCCTTATATCTGAAGTTCAGCCTTTTTTGGCTCAATGTGCATCACTTTATGCTTTCTTACAATGACTATAGTTGTGTTACCATTTTTCAATCATGTTACATTTCTAAAAATCCAAACCAAGCCATTTTTATTTTTAAAGGGCAGATTAGCTATATATTAAAGCTTGTGTTAAACAGACAAACAACAAGAAATAATGAAAGGCACAACCATGTCCTCAGCCTGCAATAATCAGGCCGGAAACTCCCCTCAATATCTGGGACAGTGAAGGCCTTTATAAGAATTCAAGATACGGGCTGAGGAGAGGATAAAGGCATTGCAACCATGGGTCTTAATTTCAATTACCTCAGTGCATTTGTTTGAGTGTTAGACTACCTGTATAAATGTGTCTAGAATCTTTTCCTCGTGACGCTGCCAAGGTGTGGCTCCTGATTAGGTACATCAATTGCCTGCAGCAACTATAGTAATATACCAACCTGAATAAACCTGATCTTGTTTGATTCTAAAGCTAGTTGTAGTTGGTACTTGAATGAGAAATTACCAAGTAATCCTAGGGAACTTCAGATAGTAAGATCCCTAGAAAAGAATCCTGCCTGTAACTCTGAAGAGCTGCTGCCAGTCACAATTGGTAATACTGATTTAGATGCAACAATGGTCTCTTTCTGTTGGGAAATGTTGAAGATATTAGTGTATGTCACAAATAAATTAGTATTTGCAAGTAGATGGTGAGCAAGAAGTGCTTCCACCCCATCCCACCTCTATCCACCCACAAGAACAAGCAAAGAGATAAAGCAGGTTTAGTCTTCTTTGTAAAAATGCAGAAAGTATGTTTACCTAAAAACGCTAAAGGTTTCATAACATCTCACGGTGAGCAGGTCTGTAACACGTAATCTTCAAACAAGAAAGACAGAAAGAATGGTGGATTACAAAATGAAAAAAAACTCATGCTAAGTGCAGCATAACTTGATGAAGGAAGAGATAGGGCATAGCTATGACCAATAAACAGGACAGGACATGAATACATCTTTAGCTTTTTTGACAGACCTGTAAACTAGCAACTACAGAGGGAGTATAAACACGATAAAGTTGCTACATTTAGTGGTTTTGGTATAAGACAACTTTCTATGTTCTCATCTGTTTCCCACCCATAAATTCACTTTACACATCTTAGGCCCTTTTTGCATGCAGTTCCTGTTGCGAGAGGGCCCCTTGAGCGGCCGGACACAGAGCGGACGCGCGCCTTTTTATTTTCGGCTTTAAGCCGAAAATGGTGCTCAGTCGCGCAATGCTCCCGGGGCCCACGCGCACTTACCTGCTGTGCGGTGTGTCGGGCGAGCTGGGCCAGTCGCGCTTCCTCCCCCAGCACAGCCTACAGCTCCCAGGCTGCATTGCGGAAGGAAGGGGCGGGGTGCTCATGCGACCAGGAAGCCAGCTGCGGGAGAACAGAAGGGCAATGTGGGTGCCTCGCACAAGAGGCTGCTTGCGCAAACGGCACCCCCCACCTCCACAAGCAGGTAACGTGCGGAAAGGGTCTTAAACATCCACAAAAGCTTTTACATTGAAGATGGGTCATCCTTGCTGGGTCAAAAAAGGTCTTGCTGTGTTATCCTGGTACCAGCACTCCAACACATTATTAATCAATAGAAGGAACCCAGAAGTCAGAAAGAAGGAAGGCTGAAGTTATAGACTTTAAAAATAACTACTAGAAGTATGGTAAAATCTACCAGCTGAAGGCAACCAGATAATCTGATTCCTCCTTTCAAAGAGAAGTAACCCTTAGGCTGTTTTTGTGACGCATCCTTTAGAATAACCTGTCAAGAGAGCTGATGTGACAGGCAGAAAAAAAATCTGCCTTCCTTCTGAGCTCTGAATTACCTCAGACAAAAAAATAAATCATACAGTTCAGAAACAACAAAGCCTTTTATTTTTCACCAGCTGTTCTGGAACCTCCAACAATGCTTGTTTTGTTTTATCACACTCTTGCCTTCTCTTGTTTTGTTTTTAAAGAGAGAAAGAGAGAGAGAGACCTCATATAATTAAGCTTCTTTCTTTCCAAAAATAAAAGAGAGAGAGAGAGATCTAGAAAAGATTCAAAGGTTACAGTGAAGAAATGTAACTCAAAATGATTGAGACTGTCACCTGGCTATAATGGATCAGTTAGCTGCACAGGGATATAGTTTTCAATGGTTTCCTTATCAACAACTAAGTGAAACATTTAATATGGGCAAAAAGAGTCATGGCTTTGAACAAAAAAAAAGAGTTTGAACTACAATTGTGTACTGATGAGGAACATGGGATTGACAAAATGCACAGACTTTTGTTAAATTTTAAACTGATGATGAACAGGTGAAAGACTGCATGGTTAAATGGACTAAGACTGTCACTGGTTAAAGAAGCCGTAATAACTTAAACCTCTATTTTTAAACCAACTGATTTGTATACAAATTGGTACGAAAGATAACTGATTTATATATAAATATTTATAAATAAATATCAGTTGGTTTAAAAGTCGGTGTTTAATTTATTATGGTCGTGAATTACAAAAATTAAAGATAAACTCATCACCAAAATCTCAATACTGGTAGCTTTTGAAGATATTAAAAATGAAGTGTGCAGTAATTTCTGGTTCATAAACAAATGCTACCACTCTGTTAGAAGAAAAGCCCACACTGAATATCTAATTTTTCATTCCTAATAAGAAAAAAGAAGCCAAAAAAAAAAAAAAGCTTCAAAAGTGAACACAGGAGGACTACTTAGTCCATGGGCATCTTGGTATGTCACAATAAACCATGATTTATGTTTACTATGGCTTAATCTTATCCTTCCATTTAAAACAATGTTAAAATACATATTAAAAACAACATACAAATAGCAAGTAAAATAACCAGCACTGTTCTATATACAAATTACACATTAAATATTAAATGCCTGATGGAATAGGAATCTCTTTAGCTGTCTCCTAAGGTAGCCAGTCTAACCTCTTTGGGCAAGGAGTTCCAGAGCCTGGGAGCCTGGGAGCAGCCACTGAGAAGCCCCTCTCTCGTGTTCCCACCAAATGCACAGGTGAAGCTGATGGGACAGAGAGAAGGGCTTCTCCAGCAGATCTCAAAACCCAGGCTGGTTTGTAGGGGAGGATACAGTCCTTCAAATAACCTGGATCTGAACCATGTAGGGCTTTAAAGGTCATCACCAGCACTTTGAATTGTGCCCGGAAACAGATCGGCAGCCAATGGAGCTGTTGTAGCAGGGGTGCTGTGTGATCCCTCTAACCAGCTCCAGTTAACAACCTGGCTGCAGTTCTTTGAACCAGCTGAAGTTTCCAAGCACTCTTCAAAAGCAGCCCCATGTAGAGTGCATTACGATAATTCAACTGGGATGTAACTAATGTATGTGTTACCATGGCCAGGTCTAACGTCTCAAGGAATAGGCGCAGCTGGTGCACAAGACTTAATTGGGCAAATGCACCTTGGCTACTGCTGAGACCTGAGCTTCCAGGCTCAGACTGAATCCAGGAGCACTCCCAAGCTGTGAACCTGTGTCTTCAGTGGGAGTGTAACCCCATCTAACACAGGTTGAATCCCTATTCCCTTTTTCTACTGACCAGGAGCACTATTGTCTTGTCTGGATTAATTTTCAATTTGTTTGCCCTCATTAAGTCCATTACTGATGTCAGGAACTGGTTTAGGAACAAAACAGCTTCCTTTGCTTGTGGTGGGAAGGAGTAGTAAAGTTCGGTATGATCCGTGTACTGATGACACCAAACTCCAAAATTCTGGACAACCTCTCACAACAGTTTCATGTAGATGTTAAATAGCATGAGGGACTAGACCGAACCCTGAGGTACCCCACAAGTCAAGGGCAGGAGGTCAGTCAGGAGTCCCTCAGCACCATTTTCTGGGTTCAGCCCTCCAGGAAGGAACAGAGGCATTGTAAAACAGTGCCCCCAAGTCCCATCCCCACAAGGCGACCCAGAAGGATACCATGGTCGATGGTATTGAAAGCTACTGAGAGGTCCAGCAGAACCAACAGGGACACACTCCCCCTGTCTAGTTCCTGATGTAGGTCATCCATCAAGACAACCAAAGCCATCTCAGTCCCATAGCCCAGGCTGAAACCAGATTGAAATGGATCTAGATAATCCATTTCATCCAGAAACACCTAGAACTGAGAGGCCACCACATGCTCCAGAACCTTGCCCAGAAATGGAATATTAGAGACGGGCCAGTAAAATGATGGGATCAAGGGATGGCTTTTTTAGTAGTGGTTTTATAACAGCCTCCTTGAGATAAGCTGGAACTTTACTTTGTCTCAAGTCACTATGGTTCAGTCCTAATTATCTCTTTTGCACAGCCCAGAAAAGTTAATGGCACCAGACACCAGCATTAACAGAACATTATTGTATGTGTGTGTGTGTGTGTTTGTTTCAAAATAATGCCTTGGTTCTAACATTCTAACAAAAGCCCACAAAGCACAAAAGAAACAAAACTGTATTTGTAAGTAAATGTAAAATCATCGATATGATGGCACCTAACAGAGTTTTGCTTACAAAAGGTCCCTGCTTGCAAGACGTTTACAGTCTAAAATTGTAAAATTGGGGAGAATAGTTGAGAGAGAAGCTGGTCAGTATTTCAGGCAAGGTTCCTTACCAGACCTTTTGTTCCACAATCTAAACATGGGGGGAAAAAACCATGAATTCAATTCATGCAAACGACATGACTTACAGATACAAACTACATCCTCTATTTTTGAGTTGCAGCCCCCTAGTATACTGGAATCCACATGTCCAAACTGGGAGCAACAGTAGCAACCATCAAGATTAGTCAAAGACATTTTTGCTGCCAAAGGCAGAAGACAAGATGTTCCATTCCGTTATACATACACAACCTACTCTGGACTGGCAATTGAAATATATGTCAGAAGTGGCGATGGGACAGTGTGCTTGGTTACTCGGAAGCTTTTCAGGCTAGTTTAGAGGACGCATGTGCAGTGTAGTTGGTGCCTTCACATCAGTGCATTGTGAATGTGCTCTGGTTTTCAGTCTAGAATGTAAAAGAGTTTTCTGGAGTGTGGAACCCTAGTCCCCAAATAGGTTCAGTACCTTGGACAGCTTTTTTAAACTAAAACTGCCACAGGTGCCCCCTCCCCAGCATCCACTACCTAAGACTGTTGCCTAACTGTTACTAATGTGAGGCCAGTTCAGGTCACAGGAACAACCCTAAGCATGGGATAAATAAATATGAATTCTGTGTAACATGTTGTTGTGTGCTTTCACATTATTTCTGAATTTTATCAGAGGATTTGTGACATATTTTCTTGGCAAGATTTGTCATTGTCTTCATCTTAGGCTAAGAGAGTGTGACTTTTCCAAGGTCATCCAGTGGGTTATCTGACCTCCTGGAGTCATAGTCCAATACTCAAACCACTACACTACAACTATGTTACATAGGCTCTCACTATAATATGCCTTCAAGTCATTTCCAACTTATGATGACACCTTAAGCAAATCTGTCACAGGGTTTTCTTGGCAAGATTTGGTCAGAGGGGGTGTGCCATGGCCTGGCTCTAAGGCTGAGAGTATAACTTGCCCAATGTCACCTGGGGGTTTCCATGGCTGAGCAGGGATTTAAACCCTTGCCTCCCAGAGTTCCAGACTAATATTCAAACTGCTATAACTACACTGGCTCTCAGTGTAATATACTCCCAATTAACCATTCAGGATTGCTGCCTAGAGTTGAAATTCTATGCACATTTGAAGGTTAGGAAGCAACGCTGAGTACAGGGGAATTCGTTTTTGAGTAAGCGTGCTTATATTCTTAGGGTAGAAAGTAAAAGACCTAAAGAAGTAGAAAGCTAACATTAAAAACTGCTGTGGGCTGCTTCCAGCACACCCTAAGAATCTCTTACACTAATGTGGAGCAAGGAGGGGAGAAGCAGGATTCTAATTTTGTTGTGCAACATTATTTCTCTTTTTGCTGGACTCAGTTTCATTGTAAGCTTTTGTACAGGACTGCTCAGTGATAACACACCAATGTGCAGAGAACAAAAACCCTGTAACCAGACACATTCATGGCGCGTTTGTGACATAAAATCTGTAGCTAATTAAAACCAGAGAGTAAATGAAGGGAACAGAATTCCAAATTGTATGTGAGAAAATTAAGAAAATGTCAAAGACAAGGTCAGTTATATTAAAACACACACGCACACACAAACCAGGGATTGGAGGGGAGCGCCACTGCCAATGCCATCTAGTAAAATGTGATTGCGCACTTCACATTTAGTGATAATGAGATGGAAGGTTCTTGAGTTTTTAAAAAGATATATTCATTTAATTTATTCTGAAAGACTCATTTTAAACTGGATCTACCCTTCTCTTATCATCCATAAGTGTAAAAGGAAAACAAATGTATCCTTAGATTTTGTTTAGAATTAATCCCAGTCTATCACATTTATCAAACTCACATTCCCTTTCATAAGAAACAGGGGGAAAAATTGTATGTGTTTGTATAAATAGTTCTTGACTCTATGTCTCTCTTCAGTTTGGATCAGGATGATATCTTTCATATGAGGAAAAATATTAATTCTTTATTTCTATAAAATAACCACATGCACAATAAAATATACATAATGTACAATGGATCTTATAAAATGTAAATCTGTTTTTTGCCAAATTGGTAATAAATCCATCCCCATAAAGGCATTTTCTTACACATAGTTTGTGTTTTATCTGCTTTTGGCAAAGTGTTCTGTGAAGTGTTAATGTTTCTGTATCTTTTAAAGTTGTTTTTTTAAAAAAAAAATCCTTTAAAAAAATCAATAGACCTTTCCTATTATGGTTATTATGGTTAATATTTGACAATGCAGTTTGACAATGCAGTTTGGAGACAATACTGTCAGTTTGTCCTCAAAAACTACGTGGGTTCTGTGAAAATTTCCAATTTTACTGTCCAAAAATAGTTGGAGGGTTGATGACAACAAAGAATGTCTGTAGAATTTGAGAAGATGCAGGCTGGCTGAAATGGGTACTGACATATCCTCCAACATTTCGTAGATGAAAACCAGGACACATGTTTCCAAGCAGTATCTGAGTGTGGTCAAGAATGGAAATGTTATTAATGAGGAAGAGATCTTGAGACAGGAGAGACTGCAGCAGTTTGCTTTTGCCTGAGCCTGCTGAGAAAAGTTTTCCCCTCTCCTCTTCCCATGGTTGAATTAATTGAGTGCAAACTACTTTTTCACTTTGAACTTAGTTGTTGCCAGCTATTATAAGAAGCTGAGGACAAAGACATAAACTGCAAGGAGGAGAGAGAAACTGGGACATTTTAAAGACAGTTAAAATGCGGGGCAATCAAAGATTAATTAGGATTTCTCTGCCAAATCAGGACAGTTAGATGTCATAGATGCTAATTAGTTTTATTTCATGGGTAGAAGCAAAACCTAAATGGACAGTATGCTTTCATGTGGAAAAAAAGATGTTCAGAAATACTTGCATAAAGAGACATGCCACTCACTGGGTCATGGTTTTACTTTGGGCTGCTTCACTTTTTATGTGGCAGACAGATCCCACCAGCAATTTGCTCATATGCACATGGATAACATGACATGCCTAAGCACACAGGAAACATTGCCTTCCAGAGAGCTATGGCTAATCATTTTGAAATATGCCAGTAAAGGTCTCCTGAAGCAGGGCTGAAGATGAACCCATGGAACTCCTAAAAACCCATTGAAAACAAGAGGCAATCTTTAGAGTACCAAATTGTTCTCCAATTCAGATTAAAACCAAGGGTCATTACTCACATGGGTTTTTTTTTTTTTTTTTAAGTGTGTGTGTTTGGAAGAGGAGGAAGAGGAGGAGGAGAAGGACTAGGAGCAGGAGGAGGGCAAAACTTTTTTTTTCTTATCTAAAGGTAGTGTGAACAGCACCTTCAGTTATAAAGAGTATGGAGCATAGGAGTTTTCAGACAGAAACCAGTACAAAGTGTGGTCCAGACACGAAGCACGTTCCAGATCAGGACTCTATGGCTGCTTTTCATTCAAATAAAAAATGCCACATTTTAAAAATGTGAAAAAAAAAATAATGCATTGGATTTGCCCCAAACAGAGACAGAAGAGTTGTTTCCTCAAAGCAGAGAAGTTTGTGAGGAAAAAGAACCAAAGCCAGTAGCAAAGGTTAAAATGGTTCTGGATGGACAGATGGATGGATGGAATTTCCCTTGCTTGAAAGTTCTGTGAAAGAGCTAAATTGTTTATAAAGTGCTCCCAGTTTAAAATGCTGGTCTTCTTTCTATAAGGAAAAATTAAACACCACTACCTTCTCCTGTAGAAGAAATTATTAATTACAGTTCTCAAGTACCAAACAAAATGATAGATAGATTCAGTATCACTACAAGAAGCTTCCTTTTTAAACTTATTCTCAGAAGAGAAGGGTGATGCCCCACCACCCATTTTGAAGTAGTCTGTGCAGCTCACCTATCAGGGCACAAAGAATATGGGGAAAGGATTAGAGCTATCTGCCATCTTTTTGGCTTACATGGTTCTGTCATGCAGGTAATAGATCTAACCTCACTGATAGTAACAATGGGCAGATTTTCCTTGGAGTGCAACAAAGCCAGTAAGTTACACACCAGTGGGACATTCAAATTTTTTAAAAAAAATCTTTTATTAACCTTGGGCCAAGAGAAAGATAGACATCTGGGGAAGATTTCTGAAAATCAGATGTGCCCCAGAACAAAGGAAGTCATACATTATTATACTCGTCCATAAGGTAATGAATTAGCGTACTAAGTTATATCACTTCTGTGTAAAATCTGTTGGGCTTCAGATATCAGGGCTTGTGTTTTGACCCTGTCATATTGTAGCCCCTCAATACAACAAGAAGCCCTGGTGGCGCAGTGGTTAAATGCCAGTACTGCAAGCCACAAGGTTGTGAGTTCAATCCTGCCTGGCTCCAAGGTTGACTCAGCCTTCCATCCTTCCGTAGGTCAGTAAAATGAGTACCCAGCTTGTTGGGGGCATGTATAGAAATGTAAAATGAGTACCCAGCTTGTTGGGGGCATGTATAGAAATGTATCGAAACACATGCTATTTGTAAGTTGTTCGCCACCTCGATCCATATGGAGAGGTGGGATACAAATAAATAATAATAATAATAAAAGTCACTTAGCACCCGTCTGTTAATAGAGTGAGCTCTGCAGCAGTGAACATGTCTCAAAATCTTTGCTCAGATGGATCAAAACCAGATGGTTCAAAACCGGATGGGAGAAAACCTGTGGATGTTGCCTGCTATAGCACTACTCTAATATTCTTTGAACAATCGGCAATGGACAAGTGTCAAGTGTTTTTCACAAAGACAGCCACATACTCCTATGGCCAATTCAAAGGTGGCTTTCATCTGAGTCTGCTGAGATAAGGCATTTCCAGTGTCCCTTTTGTTTCTAAGTCTCACTTTCCCTCCCTTACAATCACTGACAGAACTGAACTTTCCAGCCCTGGAAGGCAAACAACAAAATCAAGAGCTATTTATATAAAAGACAACTAGCTCATCTCCTAAACAAAATCAATAATGAATTATGGAACTGTGGAGGAACTTATGATCTTTTCGAAGTAGTATAAGATCCTCAGGATGTTTACTATAAACTAATTCCCACTGAGTTAAATGGGACTTCCACCAAAATAAGAGTGTTCAGGACTTAAAGGCAAAAGCTTTAGTTGGTCAGACCTGCTCTAGTTCAAACAATGATGCTAGAACATTTGGTTTCACCCTGCTAGCCTTTGCACAGCTGCTCACTAGAATGTTCTTAATGGAAATTTATTCAAAGCTGGGGTCCTCAGGGGAAGTTACACTCAAAAGCTATCATTTTCTACACGCATACTGGTGTAGGCTATCTCTAGTTTTCAAACAGCTCTTTTTTAAAAAAAAATTAGATGTATTTATTTAATTTATGTCTAGCCTTTTTCTCAGTATATGACCTGAGGTGGCTCACAATTTGAGCTAAAACAAAATACAGTTAAAACAGAGGATTGCATAAGGGTTTTAAAAACAATAAAACAAACAATCATTAAAAAATATTAATTTAAAATGTTTAAAAGACAGTTAAAATATTATAATAATGATAAAAATACAAGTGCAACATGCCCCAATTAAAAGACAATCTGCAACAGTTAATGTACAAAGGCCTAGGTGAAGTCTTCGCCTGCTGGCAGAGAGAAAGCACAGAGGAACCCAACTTAGCTTTCTGTGGGAAGGAATGCCACAGTCTAGGAGCAGCCACCTAGAAAACTTTTTTCTGTGTCTTCACCAAATAGGCCTGTGGTGGTGCTGGGACAGCTGAGAGAAAACCCTTCCCCAAAGATCTTAAAAACTCAGACATATTGGGAGACATTGATTTCCAGATCATCTGGACCCAAGCCATATAGGACTTTATGCATCATAACCAGCACTTTGAATTGTCTCCAGAACTGAACTGCTAGGCAGTGAAGTTATACATTTCTCATAATCAGCCCTAGTCAGCAGTCTGGCCACAGCATTCTGGACCCACTGAAGTTTCCAAAAGGTTTCCAAAGGAAGTGCCACATAGAGTGCATTACAGTAATTCAGACAGAAATCAGTCAGAGCATGTGCCACCATGGCCAGAGGTGACATCTCTAGGAATGAAAGCAGCAAGCACACTAGCCTTAAAATACACTCCTGGCCACTGCCAAGACCTGGGCCTGCATGTTCAAGGCTAATTCCATGAGCACACCCACATCACAAATCTGATATTTGAGGGGGATTGTAACCCCATCCAGTAAACGATCCTTCTTCATTTCCTGATCTGCATTTTGACTGATCAGGAACACCTTCATTTTGTCTGGATTAAGCTTCAGTTTGTTTGCCCTCATCCAGTCCATTACTAACAGCACTGGTTTAGCTTGGAGACAGTTTCCCTGGGATTAAATGGAAAGGATAAACAGTTTGGGATATCATCAGTATCATTGGTACCGATGATACTTAGGCCCTTTCCACACAAGATGGCAGAAACGCCTCATGGCGTCATAGGAGCGGGGTTTATGGCTGTGTTTCTGTGACATTTCTGCGACGCGGCATTCTGCACTGTCCTCTGCTTGAGGCGGCAAAGACCACTTTCTCATTCTGCACTACAGCGTCCGTCACCACTCCCTTGCCCTGCCTATGGCCCACCCCAGCCCATTTCATTGGATCCCCTTTTTAAAAAATCTTGGTAAAGACATCCTTACATAGACATAACGTCACGTATGCTGAGCCAGGCCCACTCTGAACCCGCCCATTCCTGCAAGAATGCACTTCAACGGTTCCACATGTACTTGTGGAAACATAGTAGAAGCAGTCTCAGGGAGTGAAAACGCATTTTTTCCATTGCTCAAATATGACACTTTAGTAACATGCAAAGGCACACCAGCAACTTAACATCAACTTAATAGTGACATCACCGTGCGGATGCACACCACCTCAAGCCGTTGCAGCTATGCAGTGACTACACCATGCGGAAAGGGCCTTAGCCCAAGAACTCCAGATAAACTCTCCAAATAGATGTTGAATAGCATGGGGTACAAATACCAGCCTGGCATTGAAAAGCACCATTTTCAGCCCAGGGGGCCTGTTGCCAAGGTTATTCAGACCATACAATGTGGGGAACTGTTTAGGGTCAACCAACACTCTGTGGATCTCTCCTCTTCAAGAGTGATAGCACTGTCTTGCCACTTCATATTTCCCTTTACATGTTATGGTTTCAGGGGCTACACCCTGGTTTCTTTCCCCTCTTCCTCTCCCTGAATAACACATTTTAATAATGATTGCTGGGCAGATAGATTATTTAAAAAGGCAAATTCTGTGCAATGGAAAAACCCTCCTCCTCCTCCTTCCAAAGCATGGGACAAGCTCTTGCCCCCATGAGACCCCTTTGGTGGTGACTCTACCTCAGGCAAGCAGCTTTTACTCCCTCACAGAAGGGGACAGTTTGTACTTGCTGGCTTACTCAATGTTTCTGAATGAGCCAAAATTACCTCAGCAGACTTGAGAGGTTTACCACGCTGGGATATTAAACGTACTTACCAAAACAAAATCTGAAAAAGTTAAAATTGTCACTCTTTTCTTCCTGGGGAGTTGACAGATCACACCAGTGAGATGTAGTGGTTTGAGCATTGGAGTACGATCCTGGAGGCCAGGGTTCAATTCCCTGCTCGACCAAGGAAAGTCACTAGGTGACCTTGGATGTGTCACACACTCTCAGCCCCCTGAAAACCCCATGGTAGGTTTGTCTTAGAGTCACATAAATCAAAAATGACTTGAAGGTACACCACAGCAAAAGGAAGATCTGTCTATCTCCCATCTGTATCATTCAAGTAAATGCCTATTTATAAGTCTGATCTGTCCTCTTAAGGCATTAATGTTCTTTTTTTTAAAAAAAAAAAAGAGTGAAAATCTATATTTGAATATGTATTCAAATATATCTTTTGAACCTTTTCTCAAAAATATACACTTCTAATTCAAATATACATCTATACCTGCATTTCCTCTTAAAATACACACTTTCAAGCACATTTTGATATGATCTTTGAGCCAAAAAAATACACTGCTAAACTAAGAGACATTTTTATGTTCTCATATGCTCATGAATCTCGAGAGGTGTGGTTAAGGTCATTTCATACTGGAATTTGCAAAGAACAAATGCCTCATGCATTCTTTACCTCTTTTAAGCTAATGTATATGTAACTCAAGAACTTGCTCAGATGCTAGAGCATTACTGATGCACTACCACTTAACATGTATGTAGATGTTATGTACATATATGTGGCAGAATAGCAATAGCATGTGTATTTCTATATCGCTTATCATCTAAGACCCTTTCCACACGCGGGTGAAGAAACGGGGGAAACCACACTGAAACGGAGCTTACCTGAGTCCGCCGCCACATGGAGCAGCATGTTTTCGCTGCTCCACACTCCTCGGCGTCCTGCGGCATCCTGCGGGGCCCAAAATGGCAGCTTACGACTGGCGGAGGCTCTCCACCAATCGAAGAAGCTCGCCAGCCAGAAAGCCCACCCCCAGCAGATCTGCAGGCACACCCTTGCGCATACCTGCAAATCCACACCGGACGTTGCAACGGGGCTGCACGGTTGTCCTTTTTAAAGACCACATGAAAAGTGGTTTTCAAAAAGCACACGGCGCCACCACTTCCAGGCGCCCTAGCGTGGATTGGGGTATGGAACTACACAAAAGTAGTCCACCCCAATCCACTTTACGGTGTAGATGACCTCCATCAGAGGTCGCTCTACACCGTTTTTAAACCCTCGTGTGGAAAGGGCCAAAGTGTTTACAATGCATTAGCTAATTGCCCCCAACAAGCTGGGTACTCATTTTACCAACCTCAGGAAGGATGGAAGGCTGAGTCAACCTGGAGCCCGGCAGGATCGAATTCACAACCTTGTGGCTGCAGTACTGGCATTTAGCAACTGCGCCACGAGGGCAAAGGTTCAGTCTATGAGTGGGAGAAAAACTGCTGTTTGGAACTCAGAACATTCACTGCCAATCAGTGCAGAGCATACTAAATTAAATAGACTAATGGTCTCATTTAGTATATTGAGGCTTTCTACATTGCTCTGTTCGTTTTCTCTTTTTAAAGTTCTCAGCATCTAGTCAATTAAGTCACTGGGTGAAAAGACAAACACACTCTGTGGCATCTGTTTCTTTTTTTGCTGTTCTTCTGGAAATCATAAATGAAAGGGGTTATCTGCAGTTCAAAAAAAGGTCAAAGCTCCGAACAGCAACCCAACCCTGCCAACTATCAAAGATCAGACTTTGAAATCAAATAGTGGAGCCTAATTATCAAATATTGAAATCAAATATAATTAGATAGCAATACAGTTATCAAATATTTGGCACATCTTCAGAGAATATCTTGTGAATATTCAACATCAGAATTAGCTGAGGAGAATTTCAAGGAGAATTTGCGGGGGAAGGGAACATGACAGTTTCAGATTCAGTTTAAGAGCAAAAGAGTTCTCCATGGCATAGCCAATTTGGTCTCAATAAATCTCCTGCAAGCAAAGATGAAAAAGGTCACAAACGTGACTGGAAGAGGCTGCTCCCCAACCTGTAGCTTGGGAGGGAGGGTCATATTTGCCCTGCCCCCGGGAAGGTGAGTCACAATCCTGGAGGGCCATTGCCATGGTAGGACTGCTCAGCAAATGTGGAGAAAGTGTCCAGTGCCCAGTAACAATGTGATATTGCATCTTGTCACCACTCTCCGTGGCTATGCTGACATTCCATGTGTCCTGTTGTATGCAATTTATCTAATTTCCCACAGAAGTTGAGCTAGATTTTTGGAGAGAGATTCCACAATTAGACACAGAGAATACCAGTACTTTCTTTCTCCTACTTCCCATTGCTGGAAAACAAATGGGTTTGACTGATTTGGTTTTGACATTATAATCATAAGCTCGATGCATGCTAAAGGAGATATAAGTGGAGGATGAGCACCCTGGGTTAGCTTGATTATAAAGAGTTGCTCACCCAATCAGCTCTCACAACTATCAAATGATACAGGAACTGAGGCTCTTCTACACTAGACAACTATAAGACTATGATTCCACTTTAATAGGAATATCATGTGGATTCTTGGTATCTGCAGTTGAGAATTCTAACCCAGAAAACTCTACTGTGTCACCAAGTTCTAGGGCCCCCTCTATATGGTGTGAAAAGCCCCTTGTTTATTTCCCATCTTAGTCTGCTCAGTGATACTGAGGTAAAGCTTCTGTGGTATATCTTTTGATAAGCAGACAAAGAAAATTGCAGATCAGTTACTGGAATGTTCCAATGCTTAGAGAAAAAGAGTAATCTTGCTCATTTTTCTGGACATTTTTTGAACTCTTCCTAAAACTTCTCCCCTACTGACATCCCACTGAGTTGAAAATGTTGGTAGCTGCAGTCATCTCCTTCCTTCCTTCCTTCCTTCCTTCCTTCCTTCCTTCCTTCCTTCCTTCCTTCCTTCCTTCTTCACATTTACAGAACAGATGTACTGCAAGGCACAGCACTCTAAAGAAATTAAGAAACTGTCCACAACTGGAGTTTTACAGCTTGCTTTACTTACTTATTTATTTATTTATTTACTTGAGGAATTTACAGTTTGCTGTGTTGACATACAGAGAAAGAAGAAAGAAGGAAGTGGCAGCAGCTGTCACTGATGAGGCATTGTTATTTGGAAACTTCCTAGACTATAGTGGCTCAGACTCCAGCAGGACCGTTGAAATCTGGGGGCTATGCTTCTGACAAGATGAATGTAGTGCTAGCTAGCTATCTACCTATCTATCTATTCTATCTATCCATCCATCTTCTATATATGCACTCATTTTTGCACCCATATAGTTGGATGACTTTGTCTAGTTGAATATTTAGCATACCCCAATTTTTCTGCATCTGTTTTCTGGTGGAAATGCTGAATGAGGCTGTAGCAAAATGGATAATGCAGACCTAATGCTTCTACCAGCTAATAGGAAAACAGCAATGAATCTAACGCTGCAGATTGAAGTACATGCCTTTCATATTATTACCCGAGCCTTGTCTCTAGGATGAGATGATTGCATAACCTTAATACAATAAATCTTGCATGATGTGAATTGTGCAGCTGTAACCACAATCAGTTTTTACTAAGGTGGCATTTCTGTCATCTTGTTAAACACAAACATTATATATGCACAAGTCATAATTTTATAACCGTTACTTTTGGCAAAGAGACAGCTTTGTCAGTCAGACGAAGCAGTTTAGCACAAATCAGCCATACAAGTACTTAAGGAGCTGGTTGTAATGTCAGCATTTGCTTAGCAAAATACTGCCTTGCAGATTTACATATCTGCATATCGAACTTTCACGGGGTAGGAAACTTGAGGGTATCAGAATGCTCTGATCAGTTTACCTTGGGCCTTGCAGGGTACCCTGCCTTTATTGAAACAATGGAACTCATCTTGATAGCATAATCCTTTGTATGTGCACCCAGCAATATCCCACTATATCCATTGGATAGCAGTCTGTAAATCAGACTGTGCAAAGCTCCAGCATCAAAATTAAGGCAAGATTTTCAGATAAATCACTGCTAGAAGGAATCCTGTGTCAAGAAACACATAGCTACCCCCCTAGCTAACCCCCCCAGTATTTCCCCCCAACACAAATTTTAAGTGAAGGAGCACCACCCCACCCTCACCCCGGCCATTTCCATGCCTTTGGAGAGCAAAGAGATCAGTGGAGATACATCCAAGTATGCAACAGGAATCCACAGATACCTTTGTGGATCTTGGGGTGGTTCTCACAGCCAAAGTTATTGCAACACAAGTAACTACAGAAAAATATCTGAAGGTACCTCTGTCTATCTCTCCATTCTCCAATAAGACAGGAATCGCCATGTTGAAGAAGGACTGCATTACTTAAAAGGTGGGTTTGGTGGATTTTGGTCATTATACAGTTGGTAAAGTATTCAGACCTTTGAAACATCCAAAATGGTGTGTTACAATAAAATAAACTGGACTTCTGCTCTTGTAACTCACTAACAGATGCCAGCCAATGTTTCCTTTTTAGGCACCTAAAGAAATCATAGCCAAACTGAAATTTCGGATGCTCCAAAGTGACTGCTTCTCAGAATTGGAACCATTTTCAAACACTATCCCATTTCAATGGGACTTTGCAAATAGTGGTGTTGTGATGGGTTGGAGCTCTAGGACATTATAGCAGAGATGATAACATCATCTGGCATAGTGATTTGAGTGCTGTACTAGGACTCTGGAAGACTAGGGGCCAAATCCCTGCTCAGTCATGGAAACTCACTGGATGACCTTAGGAAAGTCAAACTCTCTCAACCTTTGTGGGAGACAATAGCAAAACTCCTCTGAATAAATCTTACCAAAAAGATGCTAGGATAGGATCACTATAAGTCAAGTCAACTTGAAGGTATATAACAGCAAGAACACCAGCTGCCCCCCTTCACTTCCTTTGAGCTTAGCTGTAATCCTAACAGTATCGGAAGGGAAAATGGATTTTCCCAGAAACAACATATTTTTATGAAGTATCTCTGTGGTAATCTGAAGTATTTGGGGTGACTTAAGTGAATAAGACAAATTATCTTTATGAAAGATCTACTCTTGGTGGAGATGAAAACTGCTGAGAAAATTATATACCTGCTATGAAGAGTCTCACATTTCAGAAATTTACAACTACACCTTTGTTTGCAAATTACACATTGATTGTCATTAAAGTCCCATTTTCAACAATAGATT
Organism: Ctenosaura bakeri; assembly: GCA_948474755.1. NCBI lineage: Eukaryota > Metazoa > Chordata > Lepidosauria > Squamata > Iguanidae > Ctenosaura > Ctenosaura bakeri. Next base: position 410,911 of record CAOLHI010001049.1, read on the forward strand.
AATCAGTATTAATCCATTGCAAAAAAAGGTGCTAAGATATTCATTCCAAAAGGAGGAATTATGTATTTCTTTGTTCAGCTGATGCTCATGGCAACATTTATCTGATCCCAGTTTAACTTAACAGATGCATGCAATACTCACTGCAACCTTCATTTCATCCCAGTTTGGCTCATAGATGCATCTACTTAAGGAAAAATAGATAGCCTCATCCAGGTCTCATAGGCCATTTCTGCACTAACCTCTTATAGTCCCTTTTTGCACACCAGTTCTGTTGCAAAATGGCCTCAGGAGTGTCCCATGATTGAGAGGACCATTCCACATGACAGCCTCTCAATCATGCAATGCCCTCGAGGCCATTAGGGGGCGATCGCACATTATATCATTTTTGGCTTGTTGGCAAAAATGATGCGTGATTGCGCATCGGTCCTGTGCCCCACACACACTTACCTTGTGTGTGGAGGCTCTGGAGGAGCAGCCATCATGATTCCTCCCCCAGTGCAGCCTGGGAAAATACCCAGCTGGTGCTGCAGAAGGAAGGGGTAGAGCGCTCACGCTTCCTTCCGGCCAGCACATTGCTGGTGAGAAGGGGAAGCGGAGGGGACATAAGTGCCTCCTGAATGAGTTTTTTTTATGCGATCCCCACACGACACCAGCGGTACCAAGTAAGGTGCGGAAAGGGCCATAATGCTACTATTCCACTTTCAACACCCTATGCAATCCTGGGGTTTGCAGGTTAGGGAGGGGCATTTAGAATTCTCAGCCAGAGAGTTCTTTGGCCTCAGTAAATCACAAATCCCAGAATTCCACAGGATGTTGAAAATGGAATAATAGCACTATAACAGTGTAGTGCAGAAATGGCCATAGCTGCATGGAATAAAGTACTGTTCTGATTTGCTAAATAAGAGATGTGTATGCTGTTTAAATATTAGCAACTGAGAACAGGCTTAATGAAAGCATATTAAGTGCCTAACATTTTAAGTATTTAAAGTATCAACACTAAAATAGAAAAAAAAAGATTGTCCTTTCTCTATACACCTTGATGTAGAACTGTTGATACAACATATCAGCTCAATATAATAATCTGTAGAATAACAAATGACATTTTCTTGTATGAGATACTTGATTACAGAGCTGAGATAAAGGGGGAAAAACAAGAATACTATTGAACTATTTGGTGATACTATGTAAAATTGCCTTTTGAAAGCAATTTAGAAGAAAATATATTTAAGAACATAAAGCTGATCCTGTGTGTTTATCTGATCACAATAATCCCTGTTATAACAATACAAATCACAAAAAGATGTTTGTCATTGATTTTCCTCAGAGCAGAGCTGGAAGCGTAATCAATAATTATATAAATAAGAAAACTCTTTCTAAGGTCTGAGCTAAATTAATAAGCATGCTGGCAGACACAGCTGAATAAGGAACATCAGCATGAAGGTATAATGTTAACGTCCTTGCTTAGAAAGTAAAAAGAGTTTGCTCCATTTCTGCAGATCTCAAATCATAGCTTCTTTGCTGGAAAACACACACAACAATAGCAATAGAAATGGAAAGAATCCTCTAAAACAGAGAGCAGAGTCTTTATTTCCAAACACTACACACTGTGATAGGAATCTACAACTCTCCTTTTTGGGGTAGTTATGTAAGTTTTGATTGTTCCCAACACCAAAACCCTCAAAAGTGTGTTCTACTGAAAAAAAGAGGGGTTTCTATTTCCATGAATACAAACTCAGAAATCATCTGTTTAGAGATGATCGTGCCCATCCAAACTGATTGGGAGAATGCTTCCTTTGAGCTTAGTAATAAAAGTTTAAGGGATGACTCAACAAAATGGCTGTTGATGCCTGTGCTTGAGCAGAAGTTAGAAGTGAACTTATGGTGACTATATAAATGAGAGAACACCAAGGCACCCTGCAGTTAATAGCCGAGATCACATCTTGCAAACCCAGGGCTGCGGCTTCTTTGGTTGAGTCTATGCACTCCTTTTCTTAGTGTCTCCTACTTTACCAAGCATTATCATCTTTTTAATAATCATTATGTCATGATATGTCAAAAATACAATAGTCTCAACTTAGTCATTTTGGCTTCTAGGGAGAGTTTAGGCTTGAATTGCTCTCAGATTCATTTATTTATTCTGATATCCATGGTATCTGTAGAACTCTCCTCCATCACCACATTTCAAATGGATTGATTCTCCTCTTGACAATTCTTCACTGTTCAGTTTTCACAACCATACATAGAGATTGGAAATAATATGGCATGGGTGATCTTGACTTTGGTATTCAATGATATATCCTTACACTTGAGCATCTTGCCTACTTTTTTCATAACTGCCCTCCCAATTGCTAGTCTTCATCTGATTTCCTGACTATAGTCTCCATTTTGATTTATGACTAAGCAAAGGTATAGAAAATCATTGATGATTTTGATTTCTTCATCATCCACTTGAAAGTTATGTAAATCATAATTTCTCTACTACAATGTTCCAAAAGAGAATAAACTCCTTTGGGGCTGGAGGAAAGTTCTGTGGCAACCATGGGCTGTCAAAAATACAAATACAAATGAATCAGTCCTAGAGCAAATCAAGCCCAAACTCTCCCTAGAGCCCAACATGTCTAAACTAAGCCTGTCACACTTTAGGCATATCATGATCTTACCCTGATCTCTGGAGGTCCCGGGAGGGACACCTAAATAACCAAACAACAACACACTTTGGAGAAAATTAGCTGGAGCACTCATTAAAGCTAGTGAGAGGCAGAGTAACCTTAGCAGAATCTTGCAACCTGGCGTCTACGGGGTCAGGTCAGTCAAGCAGCCAGACGGATCAAAATAGTAAAATTGATGTTTATTATGTACAGACAGATATTGAAGACACCACAGTCACACAGATAACTAAGGAATCAGAGACTGACTTGGAATAGGAATTTTTGGAGGGAAATGGGTGATACGACACCTGTCTCGTAGTCCTGGAGAGGTCTGAAGATTGAGTTCATTGATATGGAGTCTCAGCACGTGGGACTGAGGGGACAGCTCACCAAACAAAGCAGCAGCAAGGCAGTCTGGAAATTCGGAGCGATCCAAGTGGTCTGAGGTTGAGCAGTCTCAGTTACCGGAACTGAGGGGAAGACTCGCCAGGCAAAGTGGCGGCAAAGCTGGATGGAACTCAGGAGCAATCCAAGGAAGGTCTCGGAATCAGGGGTTTTTATAGGGTGAATTGTGACTGCAGGCCATCCCTTACTCGGTGAGAACAATGTGATTTGGGAGTGGGACAAAGCCTTGAAAAGGTCAGAATTTAGCATGATTAAATCAGAGCCAAATTAACAATAGTGTAGTCAGTATGCAAATGTGGAGCGCTTAATACAGCTTTGTCAGGTTGCCTGCTCGAGGCAGGGAGCCTTTGTTAGTATCGCGCATATGCAATGAGGTGTTTACCAGAGAGGTCCCTGAAGCGACGAACCGGCGTTATCTGGCCTGCCTGGGTGGAGAATGGAATGTCCAGCAATTATCAGCCGTGTCTGTTTATGCGCTTTTCCGGTGGCCTCACAAACACGTAGAGCGGGGTGGCAGAGGAAAGCCGAATTGTTTGATATCAAAGAGATATCGAGTGCTATCTCCAGGTAGGCCTGGACCGCAGTAACAATGAGAAGACATGACTGACTAGAAAAGACAATGAAACTTGGCAAGGTGGCAGAAAGTAGGAAAGGAAGAAGACCCCATTACAGATAGACAGACTCAATCAAGGAAGCCATGGTTTGCAAAACCTGAGCAGGACTGTTCATGACAGCGTGAGTTTAAGGCCTCTCATTCAATAGGGTCTCCATAAGTCAAAGTTGATTTGATGTCAGTTAACAACAACAATAACAACAACAACAACAACAACAACGTCATCTGTGGTCATTATTTTTGTTCTCTTAAGATTCGGCATTAACTCTGCTTTTGCCTTTTTTTCTTGACTTTCCTTAGAATCATAGAATCATAGAAATGTAGAGTTGGAAGAGACCACAGGGGCCATCCAGTCCAACCCCCTGCCATGCAGGAACACCCTCAAAGCACTCCCGACAGATGGCCATCTAGCCTCTGCTTAAAAACATCCAAAGAAGGAGACTCCACTATGCTCCGAGGCAGCATATTCCACTGCTGGACAGCCCTGACAGTCAAGAAGTTCTTCCTGAGGTTCAGGTGGAATCTCCTTTCCTGCAGCTTGAATCCATTGCTCCTTGTCCTGGTCTCTGGAGCAGCAGAAAACAAACCCTCTCCCTCCTCTGAATGGCATCCCTTCAAATATTTAAACATAGCTATCATGTCCCCTCTTAACCTTCTCTTCTGCAGACTAAACATACCCAGCTCTCTAAGTCTATCCTCATAAGGCATGGGTTCCAGGTCCCTCACCATTTTGGTCGCCCTCCTCTGGACTTGCTCCAGCTTGACCATGTCCTTCTTGAATTGGGGTGCCCAGAACTGGACACAGTATTCAAGATGAGGTCTAACCAAAGCAGAGTAGAGTGTTACCAGTGCCTCCCTCGATCTAGATACCATACTCCTATTGATGCAGCTGAGAATTGCATTGGCTTTCTTGGCTGCCGCATCACACTGCTGACTCATGTTCAGCTTGTGATCTAAGACTCCTAGATCCCTTTCACACGTACAGCTATCCAGCCATGTGTCCCCCATCCTATATTTCTGTATTCCATTTTTTCTACCTAAGTGTAGGACCTTACACTTCTCTCTGTTGAATTTCATTTTGTTAGCCTTGGCCCAGCTCTCCAATCTGTCCAGGTCATTTTGAATTTTGATCCTGTCCTCTGGCGTATTAGCAACCCCTCCCAATTTGGTGTCATCTGCAGATTTGATGAGCATGCCCTCTATCCCTTCATCCAAGTCGTTGATAAAAATATTGAACAGCACTGGGCCCAGGACAGAACCCTGTGGCACCCCACTAGTCACTTCTCTCCAGGATGAAAAGCAGCCATTCGTGATCACCCTTTGGGTTCGGTCGGTCAACCAATTACAAATCCAAATAACAGTAGCCCTGTCCAGTCCGCATTTTACTAGCTTCTTTGCAAGAATGTCATGGGGAACTTTGTCAAAGGCCTTACTGAAATTGAGATATGCTACATCCACAGCATTCCTTTCATCTATTAAGCTAGTAACTCTATCATAAAAAGAGATAAGATTAGTCTGGCATGACTTATTTTTAAGAAATCCATGTTGACTTCTCGTGATTACCGCGTTGCTTTCTAAGTGATTAGAAACTGACTGCTTAATGATCTGCTCCAGGATCTTTCCGGGTACTGATGTCAGGCTGACTGGGTGATAATTATTTGGGTCCTCTTTTTTTCCCTTCTTGAAGATGGGGACAACATTTGCCCTCCTCGTCTGCTGGAACTTCTCCTGTCCTCCAAGATTTCTCAAAGATTATAGCAAGCAGTTCCGAAATGACCTCTATCAGTTCTTTTAATATACTAGTATGCAATTCATCTGGCCCTGGAGACTTGAATTCATCCAGTGTGGCCAGGTATTCCTGTACCACCTCTCTACCTATTTTGTGCCTCATTTCCCCTGCTTCCTCGCCTGCTCCCCAAACGCCAGGTTGAGTGCTTGTATCCTTCTGGGAAAAAACTGAGGCAAAGAAGGTGTTAAGTAGTTCTGCCTTTTCTCCTTCCCCTGTGAGTAATTTGCCATCTTCTCTGCGCAGCTACCCTATTGTCTCCTTCTTTTTCCTTTTGCTGTGGACATATTTTTAAAAAGTCCTTTTTTATTGTTTTTAATGTCTCTGGCCAGTCTAAGTTTGTTCTGTGCTTTAGACTTTCTGACCTCCTCCCTACATCTTCGGCTACTTGCTTAAATTCTTCTTTGGTGGTTTTCCCCTTCTTCCACTTCCTGTACATGTTTCTCTTAACACTTAGCTCAGCTGAGAGTTCTTTAGTCAACCATTCTGGTTTCTTCAGATTCCTTCCATTTTTCCTCCTTATTGGCACAGTTTTAGACTGTGCCTTCAGTACCTCCCTTTTAAGGAACTCCCATGCCTCCTGAACTCATTTCCCTTTCACTATTCTTGACCACAGAATTCCAGCCAGCATCTCCTTAAGTTTACAGAAGTCTGCTTTTTTAAAATCTAAGATGAGTGTCTGGCTACACTTATCTTCTCCTTCCCACTGAATGCCAAATTCCAATAGGGCTTGGTGACACCCCCCTAAAGATCCAATCACTTCTACCTCATTCACAAGGTCATCCCTGTTGGTCAGGATCAGATCTAGAATATTTGATCCCCTTGTGGCCTCTTCCACCTTCTGGACCATGAAATTGTCTGCAAGACAAGCAAGAAACTTGCTAGACCTTGCTGTTTTGGCAGAGTTTGACTGCCAACATATATCCGGGTAATTGAAATCTCCTATTGTATCTCTCCTTTTTGAATGTGCAGTCATTTGGTTGAGGAAGGCGTCATCAAAGTCCTCAGTCTGGGTTGGAAGTCTGTAGTAAACCCCCACCAGAATATCCCTATTGTTTCTCGCTCCCTTAATTCTTACGCAGATGCTCTCAACCTGGCTTTCTGGGTTTAAGTCACGGATCTCTTCACAGGTGAAAACATCCTTGACGTATAAGGCTACTCCTCCTCCTTTCTTGTTTGGTCTATTTTTACAAAATAAGCTATACCCCTCTATTCCTACATTCCAATCATGAGACTCATTCCACCAGGTCTCAGTGATGCTTATCAAATCGTATTTATTTTGTTGTACTAGGAGTTCAAGTTCCTCTTGCTTGTTTCCCATACTCCGTGCATTAGTGTAGAGACACTTAAGTCCCCGGGCCCTTCCTGCAAGACCTGTATTATAGTTTCTACTCCTCTCGCCATTGGCCGCTTGTACTACTTGTCCAATATCACTTGGGTCTTTTCCCCCTGCACTCGCCGAGTCCTTGCCCTGAATAATATTGTCTCCCTCCCCAGCGGAACTTAGTTTAAAGACCTCTTAATTCTCCTTGCGAGACTGTTTGCAAAAACATTCCTGCCAAGTTTCATGAGATGCAGCCAATCTCTCGCCAGAAGCCCACATTCATGGAAATTCAGGCCGTGTTCCAAAAACCCAAACTATTGCCAGCTGCATAATGTGCGGAACCAGTTGTTGACCTCTGCTATTGCCCTTTCCCTTCGTGTGCCATATCCTTGAACAGGGAGGAGAGACAAAATGACCACCTGCACACCAAGATACTTTGTCCCCATAAGCTCATAGTCCTTTGTGATGTGGTAAAAGCTGTGCCTCGTAGTGTCATTGGTTCCAACATGAACCAAAATGAGGGGCTTATTGTCAGTGGGCTTGACCAGTCTGGTTAGTCTTTCTATTATGTGGTTGTTCTTGGCCCCAGGAAGACAGCAGACCTCTCGATTGAGCTTGTCCAGTTTGCAAATTGCCAGTTCAGTTCCTCTGAGCAAGGAGTCCCTAACAACCAGAACTCATCTCCTCTGAGGCTTGTCCAGGGCTCCTCGATGAGCATGTTCTTCTAGGACTGCCTGGGCATTCTGTTTAGGCTGAGAGTGTTGATCTAGTTCCTGTTGCCGAAGTTGGATTCCTTCTTGTTGACATTCTGTTCCCTCCTCCTGGTGCTCCTCATCATTCATAAGGCCAAGAACTTTGAAGCGTTTGTGTAGGTTGAGAGTCTCTGTTACCTTCCTGGTTCTTCTACTTCTCTGTGTGACATTCCTCCAAGCCTCCGTTTCCTGGCACAGTGTGCTGACTTCCTGATCTGGCAGCTCCTCCGCACATTTGGTCTTCCGGAAGGTCTTCTCTGCCCTATCCAAAAACTCCTCACCTTCCCTAATAAGATGAAGATTAGAAACTCGTGCCTCCAGCTGGTGAAACTTCTCCTCCAAGAAGGTCACCAGCTTGCACTTGGTGCAGGTGTACCTGACAATATCTTGTGGCAAGAAAAGGAACATCCCACAAGTGCTACAGGTGACCGCGGCAGCTCCCTCACCTTCCATCCTTGATACTACAGAGAGTAGTACAGAAAGTAGTTCTAGAAAGAATAACTAGGCTTTCTTTCTCAAATTCAGCTGTACAAGCTACATCTGCTCTACTGTTTGCCAAGGGTTGAACTTGAAAGATGGAAGTAGAGGACTTCAACTGTGCATGCCAAAGGTATGCACCATTGGGAGCTCCTAATAACACTCCTCCCCCCTAGCTGGCTCCTCTCCCTCATTAGTCAGACTGTGTGCTCAAGGAGAGCACATGGCCAGCACTAGGAGACTTAACAAAAACAAGCAAGCAAACAAAGAAACAAGCCAACCCCTCAAGCCTGTAAACACACCAGGTCAAGGATGTCTTCACAGACCCAGCTCCCTCTCTGCTCTCTCCACTGGGAAATGAGCTAGAGGGCCGTTGGGAGCTCCTAATAAGACTCCTCCCCCCATCTGGCTCCTCCCCCTCATTAGTCAGACCATGTGCTCAGGGAGAGTGCTTGGCCAACACAAGGAGACTTAACAAAAACAAGCAAACAAACAAACGAGCAGAGCCCCACAAGGTTGTAAACACACCTGGTCAAGGATGTCTTCACAGACCCAGCTCCCCCTCTGCTCTCTCCTCTGGGAAAATAGTCCTCCAAGTCTTCCTGATAGTCCTCCAAGTCTTTCTAGTTTCTGCTATTAGTAAGGTGATATTTGCATATCTCAAATTAACGATGTTCCTTCCTCCAATTTCAAAACTTCCTTCCTCCAAGTTTAATCCAACCTTCTGTGTGAAGTGTTTGGCATATAAATTAAACAGATAGGCTGATAAAATGCAGCCTTGTCTGATCCACTGGCCGACTGGAATACATTCTTGTTCTCCATATTCTGTTCTAACTGTGGCCTCTTGTCCTGAGCATAGATTACACATCAAGATAATCAAATGTTGTGGGACACCCATTTCTTTCAGAGAAATCCATAATTGTTCATGATCTATACAATTAAAGGCTTTGCTATAATACATAAATGGGATGTAGAGAAGAGACAAAGTCTCAGGGTGTTAAAAAAAAATGATTTTATCCTTCCAATTAGACCATAATATCAAATGGCCTTCTTCAGAGGAATGCAACTTGAAAATCACCTGCCAGAAATCAAAAAAGAATGTCCCATGATCAGGGTTGCATTAAGGTTTTTGTAGGTCGTAGGCATGCTTGTATTTGATTCATCTCAATGTACTACTAGGGATTTTCTTTGTAGGCCCTAAAATCCTTTTTTTGTAGGTCCAAAAATTTTTGTAGGCCCTAGGCATTGTGCCTAAAGGGAATGGATAACGTAACCTTGCCCATGAGTTAATTGGAACAATAAAATTATCTTTCTTAACAACATGAGACTTTGGCCATTTCTGCACTATGCGGTTATAGTGCTATTACTCCACTTTCAACGTCTTGTGGAATTTTGGGGTTTCTATTTTACTGAGACCAAGGAGCTCTCTGGCTGAGAATTCTTAATGCTCTCCCCAAACTACAAACCCCAGGATTCCATAGGATGTTAAAAATGGAATAATAGCACTATAACTGTTTCTTCTCTGCATCCCTTCTATTTACCAGTCCTTGTTGCTTTTTATAATCTATATAGCACAGGATAATTTTCTTCTGCAATTCTTTGGTATGTTCCATTGTCTACCATATAGTATTTTAATTAGGCAGTGTTTTACCACAGAAAGCAACATGAGAAAACCTAGCTTCTTATCATTATTCAAACACGATGTTTACCATGTTGCTTAAACCAAATCACTGTCTCTCCCGGCTCAACCTGCTTCTCAGAGTAAAGCTCCAAAGGAAAGTTGGGGGAGGAGATTTTAAATCATTGTCTACATGAAAAAGTGCAATAGAACTGATTAACAGCAACTCAAAGAAGAGATATTTGTAAACCAGATTTGCAGAAGGAGGAAGAACATTGCCAGTAGCTTTTTCTGTTACAATTCTATCCCAGCTGAAGAGAGTTTTGAACCCCAAACTTTGTGGGGCTAGTTTGGAATCTATGTTGTAAGAAAATCCAGTGCATTTAATACCCTCCTGTTCAATAAAGTGACAACTTTACAGCTTAAGCCACTTTGCCCCAGCAGCAGTCAACAAGTAGGGAAAGTGACAAGTAATCTCTGGCCAGCAATTATTCCTAATGTTCTCCTTGTCTTCTTGGAGCTCTGAAATACTGGCAGGCCCTAGAGAGCATTCCTTCCACATACTTTGATAGGGGAGAGAACACCCTGTTTTTAATAACAGTTTGTAAAAAAAGAATGTATAGCCCCTATAAACTGTTAAACCTCACTTTATTGACCATAAATCTGTGTTTTGCTCAATGCAAAAGTTTTTCATCTTCTACGAGGAAAAAATGCTGAAACAGCTACAAACACCAAAAGCAAAGAAGTTTGCTCCCAGACAATTTATATGGAAGTTATTGGATTTCTTCCTTAAAAGCACAGTTACTGCTATACACCCCTAGGTGAGAAGAAATCTTGTCTATCAGAACTGGATTGTGTACCAGTCAGTTTCTGATAGAAGAGAACAGAAAAATTAGAGATGTGTATACTGTATTATATTCTTTAGGGAGGAGAGACTTGATATCTTTTGAGACTGGTAAAGTTGAAAGTATTGATTGAATATGACATGACATTTTCATACACTTTCATACACTTTTTAAAAAAAATGAATATAGGACAAAACAAAAACGGCACATTTATTTATCAAGGCAAAGTGTTGGTAGAATTTGGTTCTTAAAAATCTGAATTGGGATCCCTGTGTATTTAGATATGTTTGGAGTACTGATTATAGTTGCCACCTCTTTTTTCCCCAATAGGCTACTCGCCTTTAATGGCTATAATGCGGGCAGATACAACATGGCCTTCTCTATGGTTTAGCTACTGGATTTGCATAGTGTGGATGGCTGAGAATTATGTTTCATTCATTAGGTTGTTTAGATCCCATCAAAGTTTACAAATGTCTTCATAACTCAGGCAGGAAAACAAAAACCTAAAGCAAAACTTGGGATTAAGAAAACATTACCTGAAGGAGAAAGTGAAACTGATTGATAGGTCCTTTTGCTATCAAAAGCAAGACCTACTGGGTTAAATAGGGTTTACTGTAACCCAATACTATTTAAATTGGCATCTTGTGAGGAAAGTGATTGGGAATTGGTGAGGCCTTGTTCCTTTTCCACATGTGATGCTACCGTTAAACTCTCATAATAGGCTGCATCAATAGCATGTAGGCTGAGGGAAATAAGTAGTACCACTCTATTCTACTTCGGTCCTACTTCACCTGGAATACTGCATCCAGTTCTGGGAACCACAATTCAAGAAGAATATTTACAAACTGGAACATGTCCAAAGGTGGGTGAAGAAAATGGTAAAAGACCTGGAAACCATGACCTATGAGAACTGGCTTAAGGAGCAGGGTATGTTATGTTACATACTCCTTTTTCATTCTTGCATTTTAGCTTGATTTTAAAAAATCCGTTTAGTTTATTTATTTATTAAAATATTTATCTCTGGTCTGAAATAATTCCAATGTTGGTGCTAAACAGGCCTCCAGGGAGAAGGAATTCCATGGCAGGGGTGCCACTGCGGAAAAGGCCCTCTCCCATGTCCCCCCACAATGCATTTTACCTATTGATGGGACACAGAAGAGGACCCCTCCAATAGATAGCAATTCTTAGGCAGGCATGTAGAGAGAGAGAGGCGATCACACAAGTATTGATGTCTCAAGCTATTTAAGCCTTCAAATGTTATTGCCAGTACTTTGAATTCAGAATGGAGGTGCATTTCTCTCTCTGAACCAGTCCATGCTCTAAGATCTTCAGGAGAAGACATTCTCTCAGCCTCACCATCATTCCAGGCATAGAGAATTCTCAGCGGCTGCTCCCAAGTTATGGAACTCCCTTGCCCTGGTTGGCCCTCTCTCTACCATCTTTCCGCTGGCAGGTAAAGACATTTTATTTAAGCATGCTTTTGGTTTTTAGCATATGCAGCAGATAAAGCTTTTAACGGGGGACAGGGCATTGTGTTTTTATTTTATTATGTTTTTAAGTATTTTTAATGTTGTTTTAAACTTGTTTTTAATGTTGGGTTTAAGTGTGTTTTTTAAAAAAAAAAATAGAAATTCAGTTTAATTGTGTTTTAACTTTTGCATTAATAGTTTTTAAATTGTATTGTGCTTTTGAAATGTTGTATGTTACCCTGGATCCCATGTTAGGAGAAAGGTGATATATAAATTAAATAAATAAATAAACAAATAAAATAACTAAGTATTCGAGCTAGCGCAATTCCTTCAGAACAGATGCTAAAAGATATCTGAATGGAATTCCAATGAGCAGTATAGCTGCTGCATTTTGCACTAGGTGCAGTTTCTGAATTGACATCAAGGGCAGTCCCATGCAGAGTGCTTTGCAGTTGTCTAATCAGGAAGTTACACATGCATGGACAACTGTGGCCCTTTTCGCACGACATTTCCAAAGCTAAAGGGCCCCTTGAGCATTGTGTAAATGTGAGGAGCGGTCTACATGACGCACTCACATTTGCATGACACTCAAGGGCCTGACATGGACCACGCATGCATTTTTTCATTTTTGGCTTGAAGCTGAAAATGCTGCGTGGTCGCACATCGCTCTGGGGCTTCGTGCGCACTTACCTTGCATGCGGAGCCTTGGGAGCCGGGCCGGTCACGCTTCCTGGAAAAGGTCCCAGGCTGCACTGCAAAAGGAAGAGGTGGGGCACTCGCATGACCAGGAAGCAGCTGTGGAGCCAATGGGACCAGGACGCAAGAACCTCTCGCTGGAGGCTGCTCACACGAACCCCACACCCCAGCTCCGTGAAAGAGTAAGGTGCGAAATAGGCCTGTGTCTAAGTAGCTCCTGTCCAGGAAAGGCTATAGCTGGTGGAACAGTTGAAGCTGATCCTAAGTACTGCAAGCCACCAAGTCCATCTGGGCCTCCAGTGATAAGGATGGACCTAGGAGTACACCTGGACTATGAACCTGCTCCTTCAGAAGGAGTGCAATCCCATCAAAGCCAAGTAACCTATCCACTTCCAGGATTTGAGAACCACCAATCCACAGAACTTCTGCCTTATCAGGATTCAGTCTCAGTTTTTTTTACCCTCATCCAGCCCATTACACTGCTCCAGCTCTTCCATAGCTCCAGCTGAATTCAATAACAAGAATTAGAGCTGAGTGTCATCAACATACTGATGACATCCAACCCCAGAACTCATAATAACTTCTCCCAGTGGCCTTATATGGGTGCTGAACAGCAAAGGGGCCAAGATTGAGCTATATGGCACCCCACAGCACAATGGCCAAAGGGCTGTGTAGGATTCCCCAGCACCACACTTTGGAACCAGTCTTTTAGATAGGAGTGAAACCACTGTTAAACAGTACCTCCTACTCCCATTCAATTTTCATGTACAAAAATGAGAAGGCAACATCATGTACGGCAACAAGCTCAAGCAGTAAAATAAAAGTTATAGCATGACCAAGCTGCTGCTATCATGGATAACAAAGAAACCAAATACTTATCCAAAGCAGGGTGAAACAAAGATCTCATCCATCTCTAGCACTCATTTGTAAAGACATAATTTGACAACTCCTTGATTTCCTGCAATGGTTATAGGGCAAAGCCTCCTTCTGCTATGCTTGAAAGTCCTGTATTATATCTTTCCCTCTGTCTCTCCCTCTTCCTCCCTTCCTCCCTCTTTCTCTCTCTCTCTTTATGCCTATGTAGAGCCAGCATGGTGTAGTGGTTTAAGCATTTGACTATGGCCATGGAACCCAGGGTTTGAATTCCCACTCTCCCATGGAAACCCACTGGCTAACCTTGGGCACATCGCAGGCTGTTTCTGCATGGTGTCGCAGTCCTGCTATGGGGATGGGATGGCAGAGGTCCACAGGTCATGCTTTTGCATGATGTCATTGCAGTCCTGCTGCCATCCCATCCTCACATTAATTGTGATGACAGGATATTTGCTTAACGGATTACATCTAGTAAGCACCCATGATCACATAATACTCCCGTACTGACCTTCCATGTGGAAGGGCAGGAAATGTGATGGAGGCACTTCTTTCACCAACACAGCATGGGAGAGAGCCCAGCTGCATTGAGGAAGGCAGATGTGTGTCCCTTGTGCTCCCTTCTGCAAGAAGCCGATCAGATGCAGAGGGGAGCATTCCTGTTGCCCTCCCTTCCTGGCAAAGGCACTGCTGGGATTGCAACAGGACAATGAGGGACAACATCGCCATGAGGAAATGGTGACACACTCTCAGCCTCAGAAAACCCCATGATAGGTTCACCCTAGGGCCACCATAAGTTGGAAATGACTTGAAGGCAAACAACAACTTATGCCATTTCATGAAGCTTACCACTTCAAGGAACAGGTTTCACAAAAAGAACCACCAAGTAACAAGAAAAATAAATGGTAAAAACTTTTCTCTAAGTGCCGACGGTTCCATTTAGGTTACCAAATTCTTAAAAGCAGTCTAGATCTCAGTTCTGCTCCCACCTCTCCAATCCTGTGACAGGCTACTTTAATGGATAAGGAGCGGCCTTCATCACAGAGACTAAATTTAAAACTCTCCTATGTATCTCTTGTCAAGCGCTAAAAGCTTTTCATGTCTGTAGTAGTTGTCACACACACCCTCCCTCTGTCTGTCGGCACCCATGACAAACACTACATCTTGCTTTGCGTAACAGTATATTGAGTGGCTGGCACAGGCAAAATAAGGTACCTCTAATTTATCTTTGGGAGTTTGGGTCAGATGACAATGCTGGGAACGAAAAGGGTCTCAGAGCTGTCACCTGATTACTGATTCTAAGATTTCTCCTCTGAGAGGGAGAAGGAGTGAGTTAGGTTGAAGGGTACAAAAAGCAAATCAATAAACAGGTTAGTGTTTGCATCATTATTAACACTCAGGCTGTCAACACACCCATTGAAACTATCGCTCAAGGCAGCTTCAGATTTAATGGTCACTGCTAGAGATTTACTGTAAATGTTAGCTAAACCCAAGCAAGGAAAAGAGTGGGAGTGCTCATTTGACAGATAACAGCTTTCGGCAGTATACATGAGACCCTTTAATGCTTCTGCATATAAAATGAAGTGATCTCCTCTTGGACCTGGTATTTCTTTGTGGAGGATTTAAATCAAATTCCCCCACTCTTTCTCTTCTCTCTGACCCTATTGCTGACTTCTCTCAGTCCATTTTCTGTAGTCTGTAGGCTGCCAGATGAGATAAGGGACAAGGCTCCTGTCTGTTTAATCTTTGTATAGAAGTGGGAATTTTGGCCGGTGAAATTCCCAGTTCTATACATAGGCCCTTTTCACATGCCAGTCCCGTTGTGAAATGGCCTCAGGAGCATTGCAGGATTGCGAGGACTGTTCCACATGATGTCCTCACAATTGCGCGACGCTCCTGAGGCATTCCACGGTGATCGTGCAGTATATCATTTTCGTTTCATTGACGAAAATGAGGTGCAATCACGTGTCCCTCCCGTGCCTTGCTCATACTTGCCTTGTGTGTGGAGTCTCTGGACGTGTGGCCATTGTGCTTCCTCTCCCAGCACAGCCTGGGAAAGTACCCGACTGCACTGTGGAAGGAAGGGGCAGAGCTCTCACACTTCCTTCTGCCCAGCACAGAGCTGGTGAGGATGGAAAGCAGAGGGGACGTGAGTGCCTCTTGCAAGAGGCTTCTCACGTGATCCCCTCACGACGACACCAGAATGAGGTAACGTGAGAAGAGAGCCAAAGATTAAAGGGACAAGTCTTCTGTCCCTTTAAAGAGCCAAAGATTAAAGAGACAGAAGCCTTGTCCCTTTTCTCAATTGCCAACCCTACCAACTACAGAAAATGGACTGTAAGAAGTCAGTAGTAGGGCCAAAAAGAAGAGGTAGAGTGGAGGAATTTAGAATTTAGAAAAAATACCTACACAATTGTTAAAGGTGCAGAAGCTCTGTCCCTTAGTTCACCTGACAAACCTAGTAGTTTGTATGTTCAGATCCTCCTGCCTAAAAAATTCTCCTTCCTGCACACACATAGGCTAGTGGGAAAGACAAGAGCAACTTCAGGTGGGTAGTTGATACTGCCAAGATATAATTAAATCAGTGGCAGCATTGTGTAAGTACATTGCATAGTGGTTTTGTCAGCTTTCAAGCCTTCCATTCAATGAGAAACTACTGAAGTTGTCAAGATATATGCAGATCCTTTAAAAAAATTAAGCCAGTAACCCTATGCAAAGTTACCTGGGAGTAATGCCACCAAACACAGTGATACTTATTTTTAAAAGGGCACTATAAGCTATATCTTAAACAAATAAATATGACTTTGCCACCCAGTTTGTATCCAAAATGAGCAAGAAGTCTGGATTTAAAAGTAAAATGCCCATGGATTGTCTTCTTACATTGAGAAGCAGAACCAACTAATGAAAAAAAGCTAATAAAATATGCATCTTAAACCTAGATCTCTACAATACTGATGGTCTTGAAATTGTTACTGCACTGGAATTATTTGATAAGTCACTTTCCTAATTCCTTTGAAAATGAAAATATAAAATTTGGTCTATTGGGGTAGAAAGTCAACAACTGGGCCCTGCAAGGTACTGCTCTCTGCATCACAGCTCACTGGTGGAAGAGGGCTGGATGTGTCATCTTTCAACATCTTTCAATGGTGACTTTGCCGCAGAACACCATTGGTGGGTGTGACTGCCTGGGTTTTACAGTGGGCTCTAGGGGTCATTTGCAATTGTGGCATTGGTGCTATGACTTTAAATGTATAAGATCGTAAGTCTAGCTTCTAACACCATAAATACTGAAAAGGATGCCAGCCACAGTTTTTAGTGCAGAAGAGTATAAAACTACAGGGAAAAATGAAAGTTCAATAAATCTTGAAAGAATTCCTCCTCATTTTACCTATTTAAAAATATTTATACACCATGGCAAATGCCTAGGCTGTACACACACACACACACACACACACACAGAGAGAGAGAGAAATAATAAAATCACATGTTAGAGACATAAGTCTCTAGCTTGGCTGTTTGATATAGATGTCACCTGGCATTCAGTTACAGATCTGTAACCTAGGCCCTTTCCGCACTGGGCTATTAAAACGGCGCAGAGCGACCTCTGACGGAGGTCTTCTGCACCATGGAGTGGACTGGGTTGGACTACTTTTCGCAGTTCCGCACCTCAGTTCGCTCTGGAGCAACTGGAACTGGTTTCACAGCGTGCTTTTTAAAAACCTCTTTTAAGAGGTTTTTCAAAAGCATGGAGCGCGCAACCCCGTGTCGCTCTGTCACCACGCTCCGGTGCAGATTTGCTGGCGCACACTAGTGCGTGCCTGCAGATCTGCCAGGGGCAGGCTTTAGGCTGGTGAGCTTCTCCAGTTGGTGGAGAGCCTCCACCAATTGGAAGCCACCATTTTGGATGCCAGAGCAGTGCAGAGTGATAAGCTCGCACTGCTCCTCGTCCCAACGGACTCGATCGGATGGAGAAGAAATCCGGTGAGTCCCATTTCTGCCCAATTCACGCCCCACGTGTGGAAAGGGCCCTAGAGTTGTGGACCTATATCTGCTTTGTATTCATTAATCCTGCATAGTCACAGCTCACCTTAACAGCCAGCAGCCCTCAGACCACTTTAACAGCTAGCAGACGGATTGGGTGAAATTCAGCTGCTGATCAGGGTGCAAGGAGGATTATATTTCCACCTCTCCTCCTTCCAGCAAGCAACAATCAAAAGCAGGACCCATATCACAATTCTTTTCTGGTCAGGGGTAGAAATGTCATCTTCACCAGGCCAGCAGAACAGACCTCTACCTGGAAGGGCTGCTGCCTGGTAAAGCAGGTTTGAGGAGGTCAGGCCAAGAGACGTTACTGAGCTATGCATGCATTACACATGCATAATTGAGTAGAATAGAGACCATCTTATCCAATATTCTCAATTGTTTTAATTTTGTCCTTCAGACATTTCCTTCCCAATGCCCTATAGTCTCTGAGTGGTAATCCTTGATACTTAATCTCCAAGACTTTCCCTTAAATGCAAGCCATTCTTCCCAGGGCTGTGTGAAATGGTTGCCTCAGCCTCTGAGGCTTAGCTAGCCTTTGGTATAAGAGGTTGTAAACAAACAGAAAAGCAATATTGAAAATGTTGCATTTGAGAGTTGTTATAGTTTTCCCTGTGGAGTTGATTGCCGTGAGCAAAGAGCCAGTACATTGGTGTCATCTCTGTGGAGCTGTGCTCAAATAGCTCTCAAAGTGTACATACCCTGGAATTCACAGATATGGATTTGCTTTTATTAATTTGCACACTACAGGGGGAAAAATATTACTTTTGAGAATTAATTGTTGATGGGAATTATGTTTTTGTGTAATGGGCTAAAAGGGAACTTTTCTGAAGGGAGGCGTCATGAGGATGAAATTCTTCCAATGCAGTGACAACTGAAACATTAAAACACACACACATACCACAGACTAAGCAAACTGCACAAGTGACTCAGGAAGATATTTGGACAAGGTGACCTCCTGGAGTGCACATTAGCTGCATGATTGGCCAATAAAGTCTCTCTCTGTTTTACATATACATATTCTTCACATATTGAAAGGCTAAGATTAGGGTTGATTATCAATGGGGAGGATGTGCCAAACAATTACTTTCATTATTGAATATCCTATTAATTATTTAGGCAAGGAATCAATTATTCATATCTCATTTAAACGAAAGAGAGGAAATAACACGGCCATTTGACAGAAGTGTTTCCAGTGGCTTCAGATACTGTAGGGATGCTGTTGCTGTGACAGTGCAGCTGAGAAGTGGGGATGTGGTAGGGAATCAACGATTCCTAAAAAATGTTGCTATTTGATTGGTGCTATTGTTAGTCAGAAACTGCTCTTACAGGTGCCTATTATTGATAAAAGGAAAGGCAATCAGCAAGGTCAGTACCAAGAATATTCAAGCTTGAAATATTTTATAGAAACCACCCCAGTTGTGGATGGATGTCATCTGCAGTTTCATTAGCCTTTCACTTCTGAAGTTTGTAGGCTCATGTGGGTAACCTCAACTAAATATATGGACAGTGAAAAGATATGCACCAAGTAAACATAGACAATTTCTGCACTAGCCTGTTATAGCGCGATGATTCCACTTTCAACATCCTCTGGAATCCTGGGGTTTGCAATTTCAGGAGGGGCCAGGTGGCCCCTCCCAAAACTGCAAACCCCAGGATACCAGAGGATGTTGAAAGTGGAATCATCACGCTATAACAGGCTAGTGCAGAAATGGCCATAATGTCATCTGTAATGACAGTGCTGAACTGGACCCACAAGAGTTTATTCATTCTGCTCTACAGGCTCTGTGGTGTGGGGATTTTTTTTGTATTAAATTATTACAATTCATATGAGATTTTTTTTTTAAAAAAAAAAACATACATTTTATCAAAATGTTAACCAAAAAAGCAGCAATTTCTTTACAATGTATCATCAAGCTAGAGAAAGTACCTTTTTTTTTAACTACCAACATGGCAAAACTGAGGTAACTACAGTTCAAAAAATATTTTTTACACATAAACACCTTTATGTTCAGTTTATCAGGTAGATCCCCATTACCCACATATTACACATTAGGAAACAAAGATGCTGTGAGAGATGAACCTTATCCAGGTGTTTGTCTGCATGCCCATGAATATGATTGTGTATATAACTATAGTGCAGGGAAAGCCAGACAAGCATTGCTCTTGACACCCCTGGGTATGAGAGCGGTTTTAAAGATCAAGAAGGCCTAAAAATATTTTCTAGTCTACTCATATTCTTCTGGACACTCAAAAGCCTCCTTGTGATCATAAATCCTGATAGTAGGAAATACAGGCTTGCCTCATCTCCACCCTACTTTTAACTGGAGCTGGAGAAAGTTCCTTTTTGGACTTCAAGTCCCACAATGCACAAGTTAACATGAGGGGATTTGGGTAGACAGATTCCATTTTCCAGCTCTGATTTTAACATGCAGATCTGCAGAAGAAGTCTTGCACAGGACTGTCACAGCTTGGCAAAGAATTCCCAATAAATTCCCAGTAGTAATGATGGCACATGGTAGCTATTGTCTAGAGGTATAATTCATCACTATTTTTTTTTCTCAAATTAAGCAACAAGTAATTTAGCAATTTTCTTCTTGTAAGGCTGCTTATTCAACTTACACAATGATCTTTCTTTAATCAAGATAGTTGTTCATTGCTGCCAAGCTGAACAGCTTTATCAGACAATCTTCTTACAATGGAGTAGTTGAGTCTTTCCATTTCTGAGAAAAGGTCTTGCACCTATAATCATGTATTGGATAATTCTTCCAAACTTTGTATCCCTGGTCATATTATCAGTCCCAATAAGAACTCGGGTTTCAGTTGACACCCAGAATTTCTTTGGTTTCTCACATCCCTATCACATGTGAAAAATGTCTCTTCTTTCTGCTCACATTTCAAACAAATTTTGGTCTCTAAGAGCATAACTTTGTGTAAACATTAAATCTTTTATCCTCATCTTTTCCCATTGTTCCTTCTATATACTGTGACCCACATTCTGAGCCCATTTAATCATACAGTCTTATATTTATTCATCCTCAGTCTCTGTTCTCAACAATAACATATATTTTGGCTATTAAGTGTTCATCATTGATGCATAATTGATCTTTGAATTCAAATTTAGACATTTCAAAACCAGATAGGGTTTTGTTCATTTTAAAATGTTCAGACAGTTATCTATAAGGAAAGCACTGAATATCATAATGTTGTATCGGTTATTTATTTGATTTCATTCAAAATTACTCTTTTACCATCACTATTAAAATCTCTATGCTTTAACCACTTATCTTTAACTTTTATTTCCCTCTTTAAAAAACTTCATGTGGTAAAATCCATAAAGACATTTTACCATATAATACCATATTTGTTCCAAACTCTAAGTATAGTACGTCCAAGGAAATGATTATTGATATCAATATTTGCTTTAAGTTTACCATACCACAGAAATCCATACCAGCCAAATCTTAAATCAAAACCTTGTAATTGAAGAAGTTTTCCTCTTTCCAAAGTAATCTAGTCTATAAGACAAACTAAGCAACAGGTATAAAAGTAAGAACTATGCAATGCTATATTTTTTTTTATTTTTATTTTTTTCTGTTTGCATTTAGATTCTGCTCTACAGATGGAAACACTCACAGAGAAGCTTACATATCATTTGTTCAGAAAGGAAAGACAATCTTTATGCTCATATTTAAAGAGACACAGTACAAAAGGAAAGGGGAAAGGGATGGAAAAGGCAACATGGAAATTCAGTGACGAATTCTTCACATTATAAGGTTTCTTTGCATGGGTGTAGCAATGACAGGAAGCAAAATGTTGGCAATGCTCTTCCAATAAGAATTCTCTTCCCTAAAATTTTCCTTCAGCTCCCAAATTTCTAGCATTGCAAAGTGTGAGACACTGACAGTGATTCAGAGCTAGAACTCTAACATTTGCTGTGTTTGCATTCCCTCAGTAATTTTCCCTGCCCCTTTTCTTTGGATGCCTAAAGACTTTTCCTAGGCATTTAACCAAGTTTCAAATGAATGCAATAATAGAAATATGGGGACTGAAAGAAAATTCATTGGCCCGGGGAAATAAATCTTACTTTGTGGGTCAATGCCCTCATTTTACCACCCCACCCCACCCCAATAGCAACATCCCTGTTTTTCTGCCTAGTAGATTGACTGCTAGATAACAGATGAAGAGAGATGAAGATGAGAAGAGAAGAGGTGAGTGACTTCCCAGAACTGCTGGTGATGAACCTGCTTTCTTTCTCTTCCCCTTCCTCAATCTGGTGGAAACTTACCACAATTGCCCTTCTGCTGTTGTGTGCCTTCAAGTCATTTCTGTTGTCTTAAATATAGTCTTATCTTCACCTCTCTCTTTTTTTTTCCACTTGCATGGGACCACGTGACAAAAGTCTATGTGAAGTAAGACATATAGCTCCTAATGACGATTTCTGCGGTTGTGGAAAAAAAATTTTTAAGATGATGAGATCATGGAAATAGTAGCTTGCCTCTTCTGGCTTTATCATATACAGTCCATTTCACATACAGAGGGGATTTTATGGACAAACAAAGCCATTCATTTGCACCATTAGGTCTCAGTGAAAGAAAAGATTGGGGAGTATTACTTCCAGAATTCAGTTCAAGGGAAGAATATTGCTGCAATGAGGTAGAGTTGTGCACAGAATCAATAAAAGGTGGTACTTGAATCATCTTTTTGCAGCACATTTTTCTGCCACCCTGCACCAAAATAAATATTTGACAAGTCTTGAAGACAAAAATAGTCTGGGAAAAGAAGTGTCTCGAAACATGTTTTTACTGGTCCACCAAAACCCTTGTTGCAATTTGGCAGTGGCTGTTTTAAATGCACAAGAAAAGGCACAGAGCAATATGTCTATCAGGCCAAATAGATCCCTGGAATGCTTGCTTGTAGGGTGTTTGTGGTATGGAAGGGTGGGTTGGCAGGGAGAGGAATTCCTTCCTTGCTGTCATCTTGGAGGGGGGCTGTTTGCATGCTCCCTATAGCTGGTTCTCTTTTGCATCAAGTACAAAGAGACACCATATTGGAAACAAATTGTCAATTACTGAACGATCAAGCCCTCCATTTGTTTGTTCAACTGGCTCTCAAATAGTCCAATTAATTATAACACAGCTAATTATTAAGATGCACTGGTAGTCATCTCCTTTTTCCAGCTGCAAGGAGGAAGCCTCTCCCCTCCACCGTGCTGTCACTATTGCGCTCCTATCCAGTCGAGCGATTTATCTCTGTCAAGCCAGTAAAATGATAATGCCAATTAAATCACACAAATAATTGCTGTTTTATCCCAGTGGAATTCCCCCTGCATATTCAGGTGGAATATGAATGAAGGATGGCCAGAGGAGAGTGTTTGATGTAAAGGGGAAATCTTTTTTGTTTCTTTTTTTAACTTGGATGTCCTCCCTATCAAAGATGCCATTTCATCTCAAAAGTAGGAATGACAAAGAATTTTTGTTGCATATGGTTGTCTCAGTGAAAGCAGCCCTTCACACCTTCTGAGAGTGATTGGGAAAAGAAATATGCCTCAGGAGTTTGCACATTTGTGAGGCTATGGGGCATCTTGGAGAAAGTGAGCCCCAAATAGGAAGCACATTGTAAAACATGAGTAGCTAAATAAATACAATTGAAAATATACACAGAAACATGAGTTAGTAACTGGGGAGAACTGTGGAAATTAAGGAAAATGTACAAATAAATATAGACATTAGGAAAAATGTGTAACACTTTGCATAAATGTCCAGGCTGGGGGGAAACAAAACCAAACAGGGACGAGAAGAATGTGCAGGTGGAATTTGGGGAAGTACAACTAAACTGGGACTAAGAAAATTTCATATTCCTGTTCCATGGAGGGGAATGGGCAGCATCCATGGAGGGGAATGGGTAGCATTACAAATGCTCCGGCACTAAATCTGATTACAAATGCTCAGGCATTAAATTCATATGTCCCCGGGTGAGACAGTGACCAATATGAATTATGCAGGTTATCTCAACAGACATTTGATCTCAAGTATTTACCAGTTATGAGAGCCAGTGTGGTGTAGAATAATAGAATAATAGAGTTCAAATCTCTGGATGGCCATAGAAACCTACTGGGTGATCTTGGGCAAGTCATATACACTCAGCCTCAGAGGAAGGCAAGGGGGAACCCCCTCTGACTAAGTCCTGCCAGGAAAACCCTGTGATAGTTTAGCCTGAGAGACATCATAGACTGGAAATGACTGACAAGCACACAGTGATAACAACAACACATTTATCCATTAGATCCATATCCCATCCTTCCTCCAAGGAGTTCAGGTCAACCTATGTGGAGTTATCCCCTTCACTGCAGCCTTGAGTGATATACTAGACTGTACTGTTACCCTGATCTCTGGGGGTCCCGGGAGGGACACCTAAATAACCAAACAGCAACACAACTTTGGGAAAAATTAGCTGGAGCACTCACTAAAGCTACCAAGAGGCAGAGTAACTTAGCAGGATCTTGCAACCCAGCGTCTACGGGGGCTACAGCATCAGTCAAGCAGCCAGATGGTTTGAAATAGCAAAAATGATGTTTTATTAAATACAGACAAATATTAAAGACACCACAGTCACATAGCTAACTAAAGAATTGGAAATAGGGAAGTTTTAGAGGGAAGCGGGTGATATGACACCTGTCTCATAGTCCTGAACCTTGAGAGTGAAGTTGGGGTGCAGTGAAGAAACTTGGTGCGGCAGAGCAATCTGAGCAGTTTGGGGTTGAACAGTCTCAGTTACTGGAACTGAGGGGAAGGCTCGCCAAGCAGGGTGGCTGCAAGGCGGGATGGAACTCAGGAGTGATCCGAGAAGGGTCTCGGAATCAGGGGGTTTTATAGGGTGAATTGTGACTGCAGGCCATACCTTACTCGGTGAGAACAATGCGTTTTGGGTGCGGGACAAAGCTTTGGAAAGGTCAGGTTTTAGCATGATTGACTTAGAGCCAACTTAACAATAGTGTAGCCAGTATGCAAATGCAGAGCGCTTTGTCAGGTTACCTGCTCGGGGCAGGGAGCCTTTGTTAGTATCGCGCATATGCAATGAGGTGTTTGCTGGAGAGGTCCCTGAAGCGACGAACTGGCTCTGTCTGGCCTGCCTGGGTGGAAAATGGAATGCCCAGCAATTATCGGCCGTGCCAGTTTACGTGCTTGTCCGAAGGCCTCGCAAACACGTGGAGCGGGGTGGCAGAGGAAAGCCAAATGGTTTGATATCAAAGTGATATCAAGTGCTATCTCTGGATATGCCTGGACTGCAGTAACAGTGCTATAAATATGGATGAGTCCAGGATAAGTCAGTGAACTCTGTTCACCCATGCTTCAATCCAAATATTTAAATGTTGCATAATGTCCATAGTTTTGTGCAGTTCATTGGGCACCCCTTGCCAGCACAGGCAATAGTGGACACAGTTCCTGAAGCTTTTTCAGTTTGGCCAATGTGCTGCATCTAGGAAGCCCAGAAACGAGAGACAAAGGCAATAGCCCTCTTTTGTGGTGGATGCCCCCTTCTAGTATTCAGTGGGATAGTTCCTCTGGACCTGGAGATTCCATACAGCAATCCTGTTTAATGGCCATTGATACATTATCCTTCACATCCTTTAATTTCGTTAAATTCCTTATAAAACTATGAAAACTGATTGTCATTGCACTAACAGACATTTTAAGGCAGCCAGTTTCGTACTGCTTAACCAAAAAATACAGGCTGATGGTTGCTTGGTTCTCTGTGTGCTCCATCCCTGCCATTGACTGAATTACCACAATATCATAGAAACCTGGGGAAGAAGTATTAGGTATGGTGATGATTAAGTACATAGAAAACGATGGGGAGACTTGAAAATAAAACTTAATTTTAATCAGTTCTCTTATCTATCTTCTGTGCTAGAACTCTGGCCTGGAACATGTGAAGCAATAAAGAAGAATGTTCACCTAAGTATGCAAAGAGTGAATCATTTAGGTTCTCAGATACCTAAAGAGAAAGGAGAAAAATGTCAAGAAGAGAAGATCTGCCTTATAGCAGGCATGGTTAGCACCTTCGGCTTTAGAAGTACAGCTAGAGGGAAGCAGGAGGACTTGAAAAGGGAGATTGGCTGTTATGGATAGGGCTTCAAGCAGGTAATTTTTTCCCCCCATACTCTGGAGAGAATATACTTTATGAGCATATTCTTAGATACTTCCAAAAATGCAGATGAATCTCTATCAAGGGGTATGCATGTGTGCATCCAGATATACACACACGGAGACATTTATGTAGAGTTTCTCTGATATAAAGTTAGAAACCATCTCCTTCAGGGGGAGGGTCTCATATATTCATATCCCTACTAAGCAAAGTAAAATGTCCCCACCTCCTGCCCTTTGCCTGCCACATAATATTATAAACACATGGTTTTAGATCCGGACAGACACCAGATTAAGATGACAGAGCAGTCTAATCCTATCTTGGATCTTATTCAATTAAATACCAAGGATGTACATGCGTAACCTTGTTAATATCACGTTTAGTTGAGGCAGAGGGAAAGAAAATTAAGATATACTTGGTGTTGTTGCTAATTAGAAAAATTGAGACTTTGCATCTGTGTAATGCAGAGCAACATGTGGCACTAACAGATGTGAACTCATTACACAGCTGTAGCAAAGGAGATTTTGCCACAACAACGACAAAATCTCAAAATCAGATTTCTTTATATAGGTCTACAGTGCTTCAGTCTCACTTTGGTTTCCCCTCCAGCAGCTCACTGTAAGAACAGAGATGCTGAAATGGAGAGTTGAGTTTGATGTTAAGCATGCAGCTATAACTTGATAGAAAATGTGAGGAAGGATTGTACTATCTGACTGCCCCTCCTCCACCATCATCTATTCATTTATTTTAACTGTTCCCTGAGATCTTGATTTAACACAGGTCAGACTTGTTCACATGTTCATTGTTTTCTAGAGAGGAGGAAAATAACTTCTTTTATCTACAGTGCCCATAATCCCCCAGCCATCATAACTATGGTCATTTCCTCACTAGACTGTTACAGTGCTACTGTATTCCTCAAGGGCCCCTCCCTAAACTGCAAACTCCAGGATTCCATAGGATGTTGAAAGTGGAATAATAGCACTATAACAATCTAGTGAGGAAATGACCTATGAGATGTGGAATAAGTATATGAAGCTCTTAAAAGTACCAAGTGATCTGATTGACAACTAATAAAAAGGTTCATAGGGAAAGAATTAATCGCACAGTACAAGTATATATGTGGTTTTGTATCCATTATAATTTAAAACTTAGCAATGTTCAAGTCCTCACATTTACGCAGAAGAGCTTGTCAATATCTGGGAAATAGTTTGGGGTTCATGAGCAGCACTTGTTTCAGAAAGCATAGCTGTAGGGCACTTCACTTCTCAAGGATACCTTGGCAGAGTTACAGAAGATTAGGGGAGGCATAACACGCCAAAGGAAATTTTCCTGCTCCTCTTCCGCTGTTGTCTTTAAAACTCTTGCAGTGGAACCTCCAGCTTCAGTGAACAGAAATGAGTCTACTCTCAGC
The DNA here is from genome assembly GCA_948474755.1 of Ctenosaura bakeri. Lineage (NCBI taxonomy): Eukaryota > Metazoa > Chordata > Lepidosauria > Squamata > Iguanidae > Ctenosaura > Ctenosaura bakeri. The sequence goes on from CAOLHI010001049.1 coordinate 438,014, forward strand.
TTTGACTCAGCTGTTGGTGGCAAAGAATATTTATGAATATCCGAACTACTTAGATCAGTGTTTCTCAACTTTTTTTCTTTCTTTTAATGTTTACTAATTTTTACTCACAAAAGTATCCAAAAATTATAAAATAAACTTCTCTCCCACACTCCTTCCCTTCTCGATTTCCCTTATACATGTTTCACTTTAGATTCAACATATAAAATGATTTCGCCTTTTCTTCTCTCCATCTGTTCTAGCCTTTCTCAACTCTTTTCTATCCTGGAAGAACTCTTGAAATAATTTTCAGGATTTAGGGAAGCCCTGAATAAAAATCATTATGCCTACAGATTTTTTTAAAAAATTGTTCATCTGATCTTCTACCACCTGACAAAATATTAAGCTTATTTGTTTTTATGGTTGCTGACCCTGATGTCAGTAGAGTGGTAAATCCACTCTGGATTTCAGTCTGAAATTTAAAGAAAACATCCAAGATGCTTTACCCTGCCTCTGAATAGGCTGAGCACCTTGGATAGATCACTTAATGTTCAGACTAAAAGCCAGAGTGTATGCACTGCTCCACTGATATTGGAGTCACCAGCTGCCACTGGTGAGTTAGTGCTGGGATGGAAAGCACTTTCAGAAGCTCTTAATTGCAGTTGTGTGGCAAACACAAGCTCGTACAGATTTAACATAAACCATTCCATGCAGCCTCAAGTATTAATGCTCCTCAGCTTGCATCCATTAATCATGTTTCCCTCTCGCTCTTCCTTTCTTCTCTTTCATAGTCTGAGGGCACCCCATGCACAGCAACAGTGCTCATAACCTCATTGTAAGGCAGTTGAGGACTTGGATGGCTTTCCATGCACTGGCTGTTTCATTTCATAGATTTTGGGGTCAGTTTTTTTGCAGTCTCTGTTAAACTGCATTGCAAAAGCAATTTAAAATCACTTAAGCAAATCATGAAAGATGCAATATAGGAGGAAGGTGGTGAATAATGGTTAGCCTAAAGCATCACAACAAAGAAATTGCATTTCCCTTCCAGCCTCTTCTTTTGAACGGAAGCTTTCATTGTGACTTCTTTTCTATCCGACCCTCTCTTGTTTTTAGTTGCTCTTGTTCTCTGTACCTGTTTTCTTTCTCTCTGGACCAACTGAAATAAAGGGCTCTACCATACTCATGCAGTGTAATCCAACCTGTGTTTAGTCAAAATTCTGCCCCTTCCCCCAACAAGGTAAATGGGAACTTCCTGATCCTATTAAATGGACTAAGGACTATGCTGTAGCAATGCAATCTAATGAAAATTGGAACTCAACATCATAAAATATTAATTTTTTTTTATGTTTGGGGTCACTATGGCAATAACAGCTATGTTCCAGTTCCAACAATATTCTGCTTTTGCCACTGGATTTTAAGTGTGAATTGTTCAGTACCTTCAAGTCAGCTCCAACTTACGAGGACCCTATCCTAGGGTTTTCTTGACAAAATTTAATCAGAGCAGGTTTTCCACTACCTTGTATTCAGCTAAAAGAGTGTAGCTTGTCCAAGATCACACAGTGTGTTTCCATGGCTGACCAGAAATTCAAATCCTAGTCTCCCAGACTCCTAGTTCAGTGCTGAAACCACTATGCCATGCTGGCTTCAGATGATATTATCATCCCTGCTAATAAAAAATATCTCAGAGCTCTGACCCTGAAAGCCCTGGCTTTATAGCGCTCCTTATAAAGTCCTATGGAAATGGGATAATTTTTGAAAATGGGTCCATTTCTGAGAAGCAGGACTCAAGAATTTGAAAATAGTTATTCATATTGATGCTCAAAAAGGATATAATACAATAATAAAAGTGAAACAATGCTTGACATCCTTTTAGTTTTCTATGATAGCATAAGTTCAACTTATCATATTGTAATGCACTGTTTTGGTTGTTGCAGCAGTCGGAATTTTTTTTACCAACCATGCAACATACCAAATCCCCTAAAATCCAAGTTTTAAGTGATACAGACCACTCTCCAACACAGTATTTCCATGTCACTGGAGAATGAGGCCATTAGTAAAGACAGATCCAGCTATTTTTCTGTACCTGGGTATGCTGCAAGGATATCATGCTACAGATGATATCCTCTGTAGCAAGCATCCAAGGACTGGCTCAAGAAACAACACTGATTCAGTATGTGTAAAAAGTACTCTATATTGTACTGCAGTGAAAGATCTGCTTGCAATTTGATATTGTTGAAGAGCAGTCCTTCCACAATCTGAGTGTATTAGCAAGAAGGAAGACATATCATGTGATATAGCATACAGGACCAATCCAAGATATTTTGCTACCTGAGACTTAGAGGAAGAAGGAACCAATAAAAAGATCGATGAACTGGATCTTTCTTCAAACTGTCTAGAAAAAAGTGGCCAGAATCCTACTGGAATAATAGAACAGAAAACTAGAAGAAAATCTAGAATAATAGAATAGAATGTTGTTTATTCTATTCAACAGGAGAATCAATTGTTGAACGGTGAGTCAACATATAAAATCACAGAATCACAATTGGGAGAGACCACAAGGGCCATCCAGTCCAACTCCCTTCCATGCATGAATATATAGGCAAAGCATTCACAATAGAAGGCCAGTCTCTGCTTAAAAACCTCCAAAGAAGGAAATTCACCACACTATGAGGCAGTGTATTTCACAGTCAAACAGTTCTTATGGTCAGGAAGTTCTTCCCAAAGTTTAGGTGGAATCTCTTTTCTTGTAGTTTGAAGCCATTGTTCCATGACCTAGTCTCTGGAGCAGCAGCAAACAAGCTTGCTTCATCTTCCATACAACATTCTTTCAAATATTTAAACACAGCTATCACATCACCTCTTAATCTTCTCTTCTACAGTTGAAACATAGCCAGCACTAGGAGCTGCTCCTCATAGGACATGGTTTCCAGGTCTTTTACCATTTTGGTTGTCCTCTTCCAGACACATACTAGCTTGTCAATAACCATCTTGAATTGTGGTGCCCAGAAGCAGACACAGTATTCCAGGTGAGGTCAAACCAAAGCAGAATACAGCAGTACTATTACTTCCTCCATGCTAGACATTATACACCTATTGATGCAGCCCAGAATTGCATTTACTTTTTTAGTTGCCACATCACATTGTTAACTTATGTTCAAGGAAAACTCCTAGATCCCTATCACATGCACTGTGGTCAAGCCAGCTGTCACCCATCCTATATCTGTGCATTTCATTTTTAAAAAACCCTAACTATAGTATGTTACATTTCTCCCTGTTGAAATTCATTGTTAGTTTTGGCCCATTTCTCTCCTTCCTGGGTTGTGTCTGTCAACTAAGGAAAGAGATGAAATGAGAACCTCTGCATCAAAGTCCTTCATCTTCTTACCTCGTGCCTTATAATCCCTTGTAATATCCTGAAGGCTATGGCTTGCACTCTCATTGGTTCCAATTTGGAGCAAAAGGAAGAGGCGATGATCAGTAGACTTGGCAAGTCTTCTCAGCCAGCTTATTACCTCACAGATTTTTGCCCCGGAGAAACAACACACATCTTGAGACACCTAATCAGGTTTGCACACCATGGCTTCAGTTCCCCACCACCACACATCTCCTATGAGGATTGACAGGGTCTATTCCATGTGCTGAATTTTCCAAGGACACCTGAATGTTCTTTGAGGACTGACACCATTGCTCTTTTTCCTGTCCTTCATCATCACTGATAAGGTAGAGAGCTTTGTATTGATTCTGTAGCTTCAAACTCACAGAATGGCCCCTGGACTTTCTACTTCTATATGTCACATTCCTCTAAGCATTAACCTTCTGTGTTTGGAAACTGACTTCTTCCTAAGAGACATCTCCTGTGCATTCCTCATTTAGGATAGTCTGCTCCACTCTGTCCAAGACAACCTCATGCTCTTTAATATGTTGAATAATAGATTCATGGGCTTCAAGTTGCTGAACCTTCTCTTCCAACAGGGCACCCAACTTGTGCTTTCAGCAGGTGTAGCTACCCATCCTCTGGCAAGAATACAAATGTACCATATCTGTTGCAGGTGACTGCAGCAGCTTCCCTGATATCCATATTCTGCTGTCTTAATTAGGCATTGAAACAGAACTCTGGGCCACTTCTGCTAAATACCCATGCAAAACATCTGTTAGTCAAGCTCCTGTTCACCAAGATCTAGGAACTGGGGCTGCAGTTGTATAAACTGACTGAGTTTATAGATTTACTTTAGTCAGGAGTAACAATAGGATTTAGGTTGAAGAAGCTAAAAATGTTCAGCTAGGTGAAGAAAAGACTGAGGGTAACATTATTGCACTCTTCAAATACCACAAGGGCTGTCACAGACAGGAGGACACAGACCAGTTCTCTGCTGCCCCACAGTGTAGGACTAGTCTAATGGTTACAGAATTTCAATTGAACATTATAAGGAACTTCTTGATAGTAAGAGAATTCAGCAATGGAACGAATTGCCTAGAGAGGTGGTAGTGTCTCCCTCTCTGAATGTCTTCAAAACAGGGCTGGACAGGGCTACCTGCTGAAGATGCTTTAGCTTGAGATTCTGCACTGAGCAGTGGGTTGGACTCAATGGCCCATGAGGCTTCTTCCAACTCAATGATTCTTTTATTCTTTTTTTTTAAAAAAAAATGCAGTTGGATTTATTTCTCCTAATTTTTACAGCTGGTGTTATTTTTCAAACACTGCACATCACAAAGTGTGATAGCCAGGTGAATGTCACAAGAAGTGCTTACATAGAAATAATTAAATAAAATTCTCCTAGAAAAGTTTATGTTCAACCCTTTGATTGTGGTGTAGGAATGGTGCCATGACAATCTAGTAAATGAAGGCAGAGACCCCCAAATTTTAAAAGGACATCATCCAAAATGGGCAAAAAAATACAAGAAAGATTGGAGTTCATTTTGTCTTCTCTTGAAAAGTTACTCTTAAGACAGAGTGTGTATGTCTATGCATGTGTATGTGTATTATATATTTCCATCCTGCATAATATTAACATTTTCCCCATTGGCAATTAGCCCAAGTGATTTTGTTAAAAGCTATTAATAAACCACCTCTAGATAAAGGTCCTATATGCCACCTGTTCTGCTCAAGAAGACAAGCCAGCTCTGGTTGGAGTGAGAACATCAGTAAAAAATTAACTGCCTGAAATTAACTTCAAGCATCCAAGTGATTAAACCATTGTGCTGTGATTGTGTATGTTACTCCCTTTCTTCAGCAATTAAGGCTCTATTGATCTGATAATATGAGGAAAGGAACCGGCAGAGTAACACACATTCAGACTGCTATAATGAAGAATGATAGTCTATTGTTCCGGAGAGCACAACATTCAGTGAGAGGGATTGATTACCCACATGTTCCTGCCACATCATTTCCTCTTGCCTCCTTCACTTCCCCTACACCAGTATACCATCAAGATGTCCCCTCACCCACAACTTTCGTCAACACCATTTGCTTGAAAGAAGAGAGAAAAATGGAAATACCCAAATGTATGGTGTTTTGGATACCATAAATTCAATTTTGAATCCACTACAGGAGGGTAAACTGTAATGGTAAAGAAAGGATCACATAACACTAAAGAGGATTTTTTTTTTTTTTAGTAACCCTCTCCTGCCCTTAAAAAAGTGTTTGTTTGTTTGTTTGTTTTAAAAAAAGATAAAATATTAGCATTGTGGAAGGTCTCTCACACCCATACACACAATGCCATGGTTTTGTTGTTGTGTATCTTCAAGTTGTTTCCAGCTTATGGCAAGCCTAAAGCAAATCTTTTACAGGTTTTTCTTGGCAAGATTTGTTCAGAGAAGGTTTGCCCTTGCCTTCCTCTGAGGCTGAGAGAGTATGAGTTTCCCAACGTTACCCAGTAGGATTCCATGACCAAGTGGAGACACCAGCCTTGGTCTTCCAGAATCATAGTGCAACGTTCAAACCAGTGCACTATCCTGACTGTACGTGAGTGAGTGTGTACTCATTCTTTAAAAAAAATAATGAGGGGTTTAAAAATATTTTAAAGTCACAAATTGTTAAGGATGTGTTGTTGGGAAATACAGTGGTTGCTCACAGTAATCTCCTAGGGTTGCTTCATCATTTGCATCATTAAACAGGTGTTAAAGATGGTGCACACATGCACACAAAAATATAAAATGTGAAAGTAAGAAATCACTGTTTGCAAAAGTATGTCAGACTAAATGTTAAGGAAAGCTGAGATAAAATACCCTCCATCCCAAATTTGCCACTTTTTTTTTTAAGGTGGAAGAACGGGGGGGGCATTTTTTCCAAATTTGCCCTGGAAGGGTTTGATTTTTGAAGAATTTGGGGATGCTTAGCCAAGATATGGTGTTTTGGTGGCAGTAGCAACACTTCCTTTTTTCCGCTGACTTAACTGTATTTCCTGTGGCAGCAAAAAAACATGTTGGAGAAGAGAAGACAGGGCAGAGAAAAGCAGCTGAAATCACACCATTCAGGAAGTGTTGTGCCCCCTTCAAATGCAACTGCCCAGTTTGTTTGTTTATTTAAAATATTTATGTCCCCTTCATTACCCTCCAGTTGGTGGACAATCAACGGAAGACATTTAGAATGAAACACTGTAAAATAAATAATTTAGGAAGTTGAAAATATATTAACAATCGAAGAATTAAAACCCATTAAAATGCAAGAGTAGGCAGTGGAATGGCAAGGCAGACTTCTGCACTGTCACTGCATTTGAGCTTCAGTGACATTAGTTCCCGCATTTGCTTTCTTGCACTTGAAGTATGATAATACCATTTACATCACCCTATTTGCTCCGTCTCCTGCTCCATGATTGGTTTTTCTTTGAAAAAAAATGGGGAAGATGAACACACCACATCATTTCAAATTTTTCTAAGCTTTTTCTTCTGAACTAATGTGGTTCAGCTTTTGTGTATCAGTCTTTAAACTTTTATGTATTTATTCTTTATTTACTTTTCCTTTATTTACTCTTTAAACTTTTCCTGAACCCCATGGTTTCTCTGGGCATTAATCCTTAATAGAATTGCATTGGAATGGTATTATTGTACTACGCTCCCTTATTTTAAAGAAATAAATTAATATAAGAAACATGCTGGAGAATGCAGAAGGAAGTACGTCAGTTTTCTTGGGAATCCTGGTCTCTTCCCAGCCCAGCCACTGGAAATAGTCTGAGGCTTCCTTCTGGGGATCCTCAGAAATCTCCAAGAGAGGAGCAATGACCCCTTACCCACACTATGGCCATTTCTGCACTACACTGTTATAGTGCTATTATCCCACTTTCAATGTCCTATGGAATCCTGGGGTTTGTAGTTTAGGGAGGGGCATTTAGAATTCTCAGCCAGTGAACTCTTTGGCCTCAGTAAACTACAAACTCCAGAATTCCACAGGCTGTTGAAAGTGGAATAATAGCACTATAACAGTGTAGTGCGGAATGTCCACTATGTTCTCAACATCACAATTAAGCAGTATGAGACATTTGCACCCAAAGTTGTTACTAAAGCATACCAAGAGAAGGGGTCATTAACGGATAGTGTCAAGGGGGGAAAGAATCAGTTTCAAAATGACTCAACAATTGTACAGCTCTAGGAGAGCCAAAACATCATGTGACGGACTCCAGGCATCAGTGTGATGAATGCAGTGCAATTGCAGTACAACAGTGTTGTGTGATAAGCTCCCAGGACTTGGACAGGCCGCTATGAAGGAACTAGATAGGATACTCAAATCTAAAGATATATCACTAAATACCAATGTCAGAATCACCCATGCCATAGTATTTTCAGTTTCTATATATGTTTGTGAAAGCTGAACAGTGAAGAAAGCTAACAGAAAGAAAATCAACTCATTTGAGATGTGGTGTTGGGAAGAGTTCTTTTTTTTTTTAATTTTTTTTTTTATTTATATAACTGAATCACAAATACAAAACAAGAAAAAAAAATTAAACACCATGTGATATACATAATAGTGAATTAAAAAAAAAATTTTTTTCTTTTTCTTTTTTTCTCTTCTCTTAAGCAATACTAACTTTCATTGTTATTTTGCACCTTTACCCTTAAATTTATAAATCTGTTCAACTGTTATAATTTCACATTTAATTCAATATTTTTCACATCCCCTTTAATCTATTTCTATTGTTAATTCTATTAACTTTTTTTTAAAAAAAAACATTAACATCACTTATCCATTTAAATCTATAAATCACAAGTTTGACACACACACCTACTAAGAATTACAAAATATACAACATAAAAGAAAAACAAAACTAAAACTAAAAAATACCCACCCCCCAGAGCCAACTTTTTATTTAATCCACTTTCCAAAATTGCCATTCTTCTTTTGACAGGGTAGTATTACTATCTCTTTTCAGAACTTTATCCAAAAATATTTTCCAAATTTCTTCAAAATCATTCCCTTTAACCAAACCTTTCATAAACCTAATTCTACATGTTAGTTTATCATTAATTGCAATTTTCCACACTTCGTTATACCATTCCTCTATTTGAAATTTTTCATTTGCTTTCCATTTTTTTGCTATTATTAATCTCGCTGCAGTTAACAAATTTGTTATTAATTCTTTCTTTACTTGAGTACACTCAACCTTATCATATATAGACAACAATGCAATATTTGGACATACTGGTATATCTGCTCCTATAATCTCTTTTATCTCTTTAAAAACCTTTTGCCAAAACTCCATTATCTTATTGCAATTCCACCACATATGCATATATGTACCAATTTCTTGACATCCTGGAGAAGAGTTCTACAGAGAACTTGGACCACCAAAAAGGTGAATGAATTAGTCCTTGAGCAAACCAAGCTCGTACTCTCACTAGAAGCCAAAAGAATAAAATTGAGGCTATCATAAGTAGGGCACATCATGAGACAACATGGCTCGTTGGAAGGATAATAATCCTTGAAAAGGTGGGAAGCAGTAGGAAAAGTAGGAAAAGGCCACATTACAGATGGATTGATTCAATCAAGAAGGCCATGGCCCTAAATCTGCAAGACTTAAGCAGTGCTTTTGGTCACCAGGGCTCTTGGAAGTCATTCATTGGGTCACTATAAGTCAGAGCCAACTTGATGGCAAAGAACAAGCTACCTGTAGAGGTCTGAGCAAAATCATAGACTCCCTAAGGTTTTGATAAGTTGGTGTCAGAATGACATGAGTGTTGCCACCAATCAGTCCTCTAAGGTGAGGGCATGCCACAGTTTTGAGCAGCCTTTCTCTTCCTTCTTCCTCCACAGAGCCAAAAGTTAGTAATCCTGAACATTCTACTCACCAGTTATTATAAGGGATGTGAAACTGCTACTATTCTGTTAGTTTCTAGTTTCATTACTTCTACTAGTGAGAGTGCACTAAAAACTAAGCTTCATGATATTATTGTCCCTTACCCCTAATAATAGAAGGCAGGAATATGGGAGGATTTTGAGATATGGAAAAGGACAAAAGAATGCTGCACACCCTTTAAACTGGGAGGAGAGAAACCTTAGGATGTCTGGACAGCTGGTGGAAGGGGGTTCACTTACAAATTTGGGCATCTGCACATTGACTGACCTGCTGCAGACTGTTTGGTATGCCCCCCAGACTGGTAAAGCTTGACATGTCTTCCCAGGGGGCTTAGCAGACCCTAGATGCTGCCTGCCTTGCTTGGGTGAGTATTGTGCTGAAATATACTAGCCTCTGCATTGTCTCCCCATTTTCCTACCATTGATTATTGTTGGTGATGTGCTCTGTTTCTTTATGTAATAAAATCGTAGCAATTACATTCAACCCACAATTCTGCATCTCAGTGCAACTAAGCCTAATGAGATGTCACAATCCTTTACCCCTAATGATATAAGGCAGCACTATGGGAGGCATCCAGCACAATTACATCACATCACACATTGTCTGTATTAGATATTTCCAAGATGAGGGAGGGAAGAGACATGGAGCCATGGCAGCTCCAGGTTTCTTCTTGTAATACCCAGTTTGAGTATTCTAAACATAGCAGGGAGCTATGAGGGAGGTAATGGTACCACTCTGCATTGGTTAGATCTCATTTGGAATACTGTGTCCAGTTCTGGGCACAGAAGAAGGATATTGACAAGCTGGAGTGTATCCAGAGGAGGGCAACCAAAATGGTGAAGGGTCTGGAAGCCATGACCTATGAGAAGTGGCTTAGGTAGCTAGTCTGCAGAAGAGAAGGTTAAGAGTGGGCATGATAGTCATGTTTAAATATTTGAAGGGATGTCATGTTGAGGGGGGAGTGGGCTTGTTTTCTACTGCTCCAGAGACTAGGACAAGGAACAATGGATTCAAGCTGCAGGAAAGGAGATTCCACCTGAACCTCAGGAAGAACTTCCTGATGGTTAGAGCCGTCCAGCAGTGGAATACACTGCCTCGGAGTGTGGTGGAGTCTCCTTCTTTGGAGGTTTTTAAGCAGAGGCTGGATGGACATCCATTGGGATTGCTTTGAGGGTGTTCCTGCATGACAGGGGGTTGAACTGGATGGCCCCTGTGATCTCTGTCAGCTCTATGATTCTGATTCTATGATTCTATTTTCTGTGAAGCATTTACCAGTAGACAGCTAGGTGTGCCACTGCAATGGATCCTCCAAATTCTGATGTCTTTGATATCAGTGCAGTTGCTTTCTATGAAGCACTTGAGAGTGGGGTAGGGAGTGAAGATAGAGCACCATGTATTCCCCAATAACTCAAAACAGCTGTTCATAATGTAGTCTCCAATGCACTGAGTGAACTAGCAGGACACATATGATCCAGATTCTCTGAAACAACTTTTCCACTTCAGCATTTTTTTTAGGATATTGCAAGTTGCTAATTTTATGTTTCTCCCTTTTTCTTTTTGACTAGCACTGTGTTCCCTGTTCTGAACTCCTGCATCTATTCTTACCTATCTGAGCCTATTACTCTTGAAGTGATTTTGTTTTATGTTTGTTCAAGTCTTGTATTTTCTCATTTTTTTTATTGCCAGCCATCTTTCAAAGGATGTTCCTATAAGGTGGATTAGACATATGCTTAAATAATTGTATGAATATAAATAAATAGGCAAATGAATCATATGTAACTTTTCTTGAGAGTAAGCCTCATAGCACTAAGGCCATTTCCGCACTGTGCTGTTATAGTGCTAGTATTCCACTTTCAACATGATATGGAATCCTGGAGTTTGCAGTTTAGGGAGGGGCATTTAGAATTCTCAGCCAGAGAGCTCTTTGGCCTCAGCAAACTACAAATCCCAAAATTCCACAGGATGTTGAAAGTGGGATAACAGCACTATAAGAGTGTAGCGTGAAATGGCCAAAGTAGAACTGATTTCTAATGTTAGCCAATGGACAGCACCAGTATTTCCTTTGCCAAGTCCAGTACTAAAACCTTTGCAAGATCTCTTCTTTGTCCTGTTTGTGGATTTCTGTTGGTAGCTTGCCTGTTCCAGACCAAGGATCATCAAGAGTTAAGCACGAAGGCTCCAAAACAGGAAGGCCTGTCATGCCACATGACTACCCTTTTGCCTTGTTGCTACACACACACATGTGGCAAGCTGTATTCCTCTCTAGTTAACCCCATTAAGCTTTGGCCTACACCAGGCATAGAAGAACTAACTCTTGTGCACACCTGTCTAACAATAATCACCCACCATTATCATTTCGCACCCCACTCTTTGATTGATGGCTATTATATGCATAATGACCCCCAGGTTTTCTTTTCCTCCTTTTTGTGAGGATTTGCTAAAGCAACCTGCAAATTAATTTAATATCCTCTTTTGGTTGGTAGCTATGAAACCAGGGCTTGAGCCTGATGATGCGTAAACCATTTGTGGCATGTATTTAATCTCCGGACAATGGATAGAGATGTTAGTGCATGCTACACTAAGTTCTATTTACGCTGGCTATTAAGTGCAGTCAAGCTGAAGGCAATTGGAGCACATTACAGGGCCTAATGGGAGAGGAAGCTAAACAACAGTACATTAAAGACTGAAAATGAATTAAGAGGGAAGCATGGTAGAGAAAGCAGACAAGTAGAGGGTTTTGTGTATAGATAACTCTTATTGACAGGGCAAATATTCATATACTCCAAGTTCCCCAATCTAATTTGGATATTGGATAATGCTCTGGAGGAATGGTTAGGATGTTTATTTTCATGCAGGTGCAAGATTACATCCAGTTTGTCAAGAGATCAACAGCAGTACATCTCCTGAAAAAAAGGGTGGATGTACTTCAGGTTCGTGAGATCTACTTTGTTTTTCATTAGAACTCTGAGATCTACCAACCAAAGCTTGGTGCAATAGACATACATTTATGATTCAAAAATTATGAGCCCAGGAATTAGTTGTCAGTACCAGAACTGGATGGAATTCACTGTTCTAAATTCTTTTCAGAGACTGGAAATGTTACCCTTTGGGGCTACAGTTCCCAGAATTCCACAGACAGTATGGCCATTCTCAGAGCTCCCACAGATATCATGCCATTCAATTAGCTGCAATCTAAAAGCATAATTTTTGAAGCTCTGTTTCTTCCTAACAAAAAATCCACCCCAAGCTTTATTCATTTCAGCAACAGAGTAGACCCTCCCGCACGCATGGGTTTGGTTCCAGGACCTCCCATAAATGGCAAAAATCACAAATGATCACATCCTATATTATTAAATGGCAACAACATGGACATGGACATGGACATGGACACAGACATGGACACTTCAGTGTATCCACGTTCACAACACCACCATTTTATGTATAAGACACAAAACTCTACAGTTGCTGGAAATCACAGATATGGAGGTTTGCAGATATGGAGGGTCCATTGTATAGTTCAGGGTAGCAGAATAAGTGCCGTTTGTTGATATTGTTAAGTGACTGGAGATAACAGCTCAGATTGCCAAACTACTACAGATCATGTAGTCAAAGGCTTACACAGCCAGAATCCATAGGTTGTTGTGGGTTTTCCAGGC